>CM035150.1:17154012-17569012 GCA_020205605.1 Panax ginseng
TGATATGAACTGTTTTGTGATTGAGTTGTTCAATACAAGTATGTTCTGTTTATACATGAACCGTTATTGTTAAGTCTGTGCTAATGATTCTAGCTAGACAGGATGTGTATGAAAAAGGTAGAGGAATGAAAGTATTTCACAGTGAAAATTATTGATGTTTTAAGATGATAGGAATCAAGACTATTCCTATTATTCAAGCTGCTTCATAACCTTTGTTCGGTTATAGAAGTTCTAAAGAAATGTTTTAAATTCTGAATTTGTTTGTTCAACAGTTATGACTTGTTGGGCAATTGAATGCTCACTCTTGCTTTAAATGAAAAATAATTTTCAGCAAACAAGGTTAGAAGAACTTAAGGATCCCGTAAAGATCAAGCTAACGGTATCCAGAAGAAGGACATTCAAAATGTGAATGATCGAGAAGAGCAAATGAAGACTTTTAATGTAAAAAGATGAAATTGAATTATAGACTAGTTTAATGAACTATTATGTATCCTTGGTGGCGGATAAAAGTCACTCTTGTAAGATGAAATGAATAATGTATTTATTAATATTTGTAATGAAAAAGGTTATAAGGTTTCCAGAACCTGGGAGTTGAGAGTGTAATGTCGTTATATTTCAGTATATAATAATGTATGTTGGATGAATGATGTACTCATGACGTACGGAATCCGGGTGTGAAGATAGACCGGATTTCGGGGTGTTACAGTACATGGATAATTTGTGGTCGTGATACTAATGAATATCATCGTCAGAAAAGTGTGGATGATGTGGATTATTTATTGTCGAGTCTCAAATGATAAAAGTGATGAAAACCCTTTTAAATCATAGAAGATAGTAGATTTTATTCTCTACTTGACTCTTCTAATGGATTACTTGTTCCGTTGCAGTTAAACTTGATGTTTGTTATATTTTATCAGTTTAACACTGTTGAAGGCTAACGATAAGTTATTCTGCATTATCTTAGTCATAATATTTCTTACTGGGCTAGTTGAGCTCACCCTTTTGCTTTCATTGTTCTCTTCAGGAAATGAGAACGTAGTCGCGACTAGTCGGGGAACGGAGTGACGGTCCATATGATAGCATTAGTAGTCCTCACTATTCTATGAAATAGTGTGATAATAAATGTATTGAGGACTCCATTTAAGTTTGAATACTGTCTAGAAGACAATATTCGTATTAAAACTCTCAATTTATGTTTTGTCATATTTTACACGACAGTTGTATTATTAAGTTTGTATTTAAATTCTATACCATGTATTTGGTTACTCAAGATGGGTGATGTATACCTATTTTGGGGGCGTCACACATCACATCTACCCCTTCTTCACAGAATCTTATTCTCAAAATTTTAGCTTACCCTTCTTCTCTACTTCCCTTCAACAGAGTTCTTATCTTTCCCTCATTCCTAACCCCCATAACCTATCAATAATCATGAAGTAGAAGGAATATCGAGGAATATAAAATTTCCTTTTAAAATGTTTCATACTTTTGCTGAGGGGTCAAATCGACCATGAACTCTTACTAGGTTTAACAGCATGACGCCGTAACCTTTCTTCTATGGTCAGTTTACAATCACAAAGAAAGCAACTACCTCTTACTCATCGTATACCCCATTTCGGGATATGTTCACCTTAGACTTAATCATTAGATTCTGCACCAAAACAATTTGGTTTGGCACAACTTCTTCAATGAAAGCTCGATTTTCTTTTAAACATGACATACCATTTGTCTAGCCGAATCAAGTAGCTTAGACCATACCAATTGACATTTACTATTTCTGTAAATTCTTTTCGCAATACATCAAAACGTTTTATGACGTCATGATACCGTACTTTTTCACAGTACATTGAAGACTTTGTCAGTTTGTGACTTCATCAGTATACATCATACCATAGCGCGTTGTTGATCCTAAGATCACATCCAACATCAAGTTCAATTGCATTAATAACTCCATCCTTTTACCATCTTTGCATCAATTGCAATGATGATATAAAATTCATTTTGATATTTTAAATCAATTTCTGTCTAGCCGAAGCAATTAACATAGACATACCAAGAATAGCTCTTTTAAAATCCGTTGGTTCCAAAAGTTGAACAAATTCTTTCTTTCTTTTTTCTTTAAAATGTACAAATCAACACGATTTCAATAAAGTTCGAAATCTAGCATAGCTAGATGACTTGGAATATCCTATTCTCCATCTTCCTTCATTGTCTTGTGACAATACTTAAATCTTCTCTAACACCTTCAATGTTAAGTCTTCTGAAAATAACTCATTTTCAGTCTAAACATTCCTATACCTTAGTACAGTCCATCAACTTACCACACATTATGAGTTTAGGAACTTTCCACAATAATATGAGTTTAAGAACTGTCCAGTCAGACCATAAGCGTCCATTTGTTGAGACGTTCAAAAACATACCATATTATTATGAGTCACGAACTTACCATAAGTATGAGTTTCAAGAACTCGCACCTACCTTATCGTTCTCTACCTATCAAGTATATACATGAGAAAAGATTCACCTTCTCGCCATATACATATTGATAGCGCGACCAATCCCAATGATTATCACTGTAATAAGCTAAGCAATTGCTACACCAAGCACAAACCTCTGCCCATAACAAAGGTTTATACAACTCAGTTATCACATGAGTCCTCAATTGAAATTTTATAAATTCTAAATCTCTCTTTACTTAATACGAATTTTTTTTAATTCATATACTATCCTTCACACCCCAATCTGAGTTCTTCTTCTCGTACTACTTCATAGTACCCTTCATTCATAGTATTAGCTATAATCATTCATCGTTTAACAACCCATTTGTTACTACGAATCACTATGATCACGTGGTGATCTTACTATCCTTCTCTCTACGATTATAGTCTTAGGTACTCCTACCTAAGATTTATAACCTATCAGCTTTGATACCAACTTGTAACACCCAAAAATCCGGTCTATCTTCACACCCAGATTCCGTACGTCATGAGTACATCATTCATCCAACATACATCATTATATACTAAAATATAACAACATACACTCTCAAATCCCAGGTTCTTGAAACCTTATAACCTTTTTCATTACAAATAATGATAAATACATTATTCATTTCATCTAACAAGAGTGACTTTTATCCGCCACCAAGGATACATAAAAGTTCATTAAACTAGTCTATAATTTAATTTTATCTTTCTATATTACAAGTCTTCACTTGATCTTCTCGCTACTTCACATTTTGAATGGCACTTCATCTGGATACCGTCAGCTTGACCTTTACGGGATCCTTAAGTTCTTCTAACCTCGTTTGCTAAAAATGTTTTTCATTTAAAGCAAGTGTAAGCATTCAATTGCCCAGCAAGTCATAACAGTTGAACACATAACTTCAAGAGTTTAAACGTTCCTTTAGAACTTCGATAACCGAACAAAGGTTATGAAGCAGCTTGACTAATAGGAATAGTCTCGATTCCTATCATCTTAAAACATCAGTCACTTTCACTTTGAAATACTTTCATTCCTCTACCTTTTTCATACACATCCTGTCTGGCTAGAATCATTAGCACAGACTTAACAATAACGGTTCATGTATAAACAGAACATACTTGTATTGAACAGCTCAATCATAGAATAGTTCATATCATAGAAACACCTAAATGTTCAAATTGTGACACAAGGCCTCATACATACTACCACCTTGTACATACATTGAACATATGCACATAGACAAGACTTCTCAAGTTCAACATCTGAGGAGTTTAAGAAACTAGCATTCATTTAGAATATGAATGAAGTTAGGAAACTATTTTACAAGACAACTACATACTTATTATTTGAATCGCTCATTCCAATTCCTATATAACACATAAGGAGAAAACATAAACACCAATTAGTCATAAATTGAACTTACGCATTAATTAACTTAACTTTACTTCTTAGGGTTTGCGTTCTTGCAATATAAGTTTACGCGACTAACTTCCTTTACCAGTTTATGGCTTTATGACATACGGAGATGTCTTACTCATACGTTCATCATCTTGAATGATTTATATTCTTATCTTCTTCTTATAACTTCTCTAGGACTCAGTACACATCGCGTCTCTACTAGTAGTCCATATGGTACTCTGAGTGGTTTCCCACAAACAACCAACAAACAAGTTCCCGTCTCATCTACACTGCCATCAAAGTGAGTTAGATCGGTTGTCAGTTTCGTAAATACCTTCGCTCTTTGAAGGAATTTTTTAGGCCAGGTCCCATATGTCAACCATCAAAGGTTACGATTGTACCACAACCTAAACTTATCGTAACTTATCCGAACCATTAAACTTAATGTTCGTTAAATCAATTTCTTATTCCTTACAGCTTTCTTGATAATTAATATCTTATTAATACTTTCGTTATCCATTACATGAACCCCCTGTTCATTACTCGTTCTTAGTGTCGAAGCCATACTGATCGTTGTATGCTAAGACTGATCGTTCATCGCAATAGCGTTGCGTTCACAGCGTCTATACGCTTTACATATATCTCTCACTCTCATGACATAACATCGAAATGTTATTCATTACCCTCGTCGCTCAACGTCTAAGGAATCACAACTATAGCAATCCCTCACGTTCGTTCATCACGACTACGGTCCCCGGACATCGGTTACGTAACCCGCATTTATATTCTTTATCTTTTAATCTCTTTTAATATTTTTGTTCAACCTCCATTTAAGGTTTAATTCACTAGTTTAGTGTTACATTAGTTGGACATTATGTTCTTTATCTTCCCTTACGTTTCCCCCCAAGAGCTGAGCAGCTAAAAGTTCATCTCTGACTTTTTACCTACATCGGCGTTGCGGCGCCACTCTCTTCTTTATCTCTCGTGCTGTGGCGCGAGCCTACCTCACCCTCTTCCTTGGTCTGGTGTTGCGGCGTCGAGTCCTTCTTTCTTTCTCGCGATGTGGCGCCAATCGTCAGTAGCTAATGGCCGAGTTCACGCTGCGACACCGCCTCCCAAGGCTCAGCTGGTGCTGCGGCGCTGAGTAAAAAACCTAGAAAATTTGTCTAAGTCTTTTACAAGCTTGAATTACTTACTTCGAAATTTCATACCTTATTCGTTATAACTCGGAACGAGGTCGTTCCAAAGCTATTCTCTTCCTTATCTTACTTACTTCAATACCCCTCGGATAGAACTTCGTTCTGAGTCCATTAATGTTCCCTTCGATTGGCTTGATCTTCACCCTTCGTTCATTTTTATGTTTTTAACGTTCTTCGTTCGCTCGTCCATAATTCGATCATCCGAACTCAAAACTCATTCGTTCTTGAATCCATGACTCGCGTTTTCTTCTTTTTCTTACTTTCTTATGAAACCCTACACGTTGGGGTTCATTTACTAACTTTCTAATTCTCGTTCGTCTTTTACGAAATTTTTGTCATAACTTCGTTATAGCTAAGTTTTAATCTGTTCTTCATGAACATTTATATCGTTTCTAACCAAGCAATAAACATCTAACTTATACGCGATGGTTTTAAACTTGTCCATCAACAACAATTATCCTACGATGGTTTTAAATTTGTCCATCAACAACGTTCTTCGTGTTCTTCGTTCATTCTTCATTTTAATCGATATTTTGAATTACGATTTCACTTTTTATTGGAATTTAATGTTATAGAACATCATTCCTTACTTATTTCACCTACTTATTTATATAATCCACTCGGGTAGTTCTAATTCATTACAAATCTTATACTTCCTTAAGAAATTTATAAAATAAATTTCTAATTCTTATTTCTTCATTTTTCTTACGATTTCAACCATATGAAATCATTCCTAACATCATTTACTTCTTATTCTTATTAAGTTATGTTATTAACATATAGGACTTAAAGAGAAATTAAATTCGACTAGGTTTTAGGTTGCCTCTCTTCTTTATTTTTCTTCCACTAGACAAAGCCAGTGATTCGCAAGCTTTTCTATTTCACGCTGACCTTCGATCCGATCATCCACACTCATTCTCTTCATTCTTCTCTCTTCATTCGAACCCTCTCTCTCTCTCTCTCTAAGGTGTAGGATTTTCAAAATCCCATTTAAATGAATTAAGCTTACTATTTATATAAAACCAATGCTAGGGGCGTTTTAGTCATTTCGCCCCCCGAACCTCCTTACTATTTACACCTCCATACTATTCCCACCTCCTTACTATTCACGAAACTTCCCTTGAAAGTTTCATGGTTCCGTCTTTCGAGTTTCGTCCGACAGTTTTAAAAACTACGATTCTCGGAATCCAAATATTTTTGAATATTTCGTCTTTCCTTTAAAGATCAACTTTTACGTATTCTTCAGATTTCTGAAAAATTGAAAAACACTTTTTGGCATTAAGCATTTTCCTTCACATTTTACCCTAGCGTAGTTAAACGAGTGAAAAGCACATAGCAGTACTTTTCGTCGTTTTTATTTCGTCCGAATTCTACACGTTTTTCGAGAAAAACCTTTTATCGGCTTACTTAACTTTTCACGATATATTATCGTCCAATCTTTTGACGGAATGTCATTTCGACATACCAAACTCTCGGAACGGCCTAGGTTATTCAAACTCTAACCCTTAGGATTTCGTCAGGTGAATAGTGCATATTTTGTCTTTTTCCCCGAAAAATATTTTGTTCCCGGAAAAATTTTATTTTCGTCTAAAAAATTCTTACTCGATCAATATAGCTCGCAGCCAGAATCCTACCAACTTATAATCATCCTAGGTTCTATAACGATCAATAAACACATAGCACATAATAGTATTAATAAAAATTCATTTTATTAATAACTAATTCTTTAAACTTAAATTCTAAACAATCCGGATTCTCCAGGTTGTTATAGGTGATGTATACCTATTTTGGGGGCGTCACAGTTGGTATCAAAGCTTAGGGATATGATCCCTAGCTGAGATGTGAGACTAGAATTAGGAGGGGAGAGACGGGTAATTCCTTCGCTAGTATGACCTACCTAAGTTTAATTGTTATTTAATTGGTCGGTCAGAATATAGGGATAATATATGGCATGTCAATTAACCCTTGTTTTGTGGCAGTGTTTAAAAATGACATCCGAGAATGTTGAGATTAGCAATGGAGCACAGGAGACCGTTGAGTCACCACAGATCAATACCTAGGATAATGTTTATCAAGAAGGCAATAATCCTCAAGTAAACAACAACACCAACCAAATGATGAATGACGGAATGTTCAGAGGCTTTCTGCAATTCATGCAACATCAGGCAAGCGAGACTCCTGTCCAAAATATAGGTGAAAACACTGGCAACTCACGGGTGGTCACCGCTAAGTAGTTCAAGGAACTGGGACCACCAGAGTTTTTGGGAGAGCCAAAACCACTTAAGGCGGAGGCGTGGATAAAGAATACCTAAGATATTTGATGTCTTGGGATGCTCCGAGGAACAAAAGGTTCCCTTTGCCACGTTCATGTTGCGAGGAGAGGCAGATTACTGGTAGGAATTCGTAAAATGTACCCAACCTGCCGCACTGAAGACGTCTTGGGAGAAGTTCCAAGAACTGTTCAACGACAAGTACTTTCCCGAAAGTATTCGTCACTTGAAGGAGGTGGAGTTTATCAAGCTGGAGCAAAACAATATGACCGTGTCACAGAGGTTTAGGATGTGTTCTCATGCAACATGGGAAAGTCATAGCCTATGCCTCGCGACAACTCAAAGAATATGAGAGGAATTATCCTACTCATGATCTAGAGTTGGCAGCTGTCGTTTTCGCACTTAAAATCTGGAGGCATTACCTGTATGGGGAGAAGGTGGAGATCTTTACGGATCATAAAAGCCTCAAATATTTCTTCACTCAAAAGGAACTCAACATAAAGAACGACGTTGGCTTGAACTGTTGAAAGATTATGATCATACTATTCAATACCATCCCCGAAAAGTTTAACGTGGTAGTTGACGCATTGAGTAGAAGATCATACGCGGCACGAAGTGCGATATTGTCAACGTAAAGGCCCATTTTGTATGACTTGTAAAGGATGGAGATAGAGATAAAGACTCCAGGGAACCACGTAATGATGGCAAATATACGAGTAGAACCGACTTTAATCGATAAAGTTAAAGTTGCTCAAGCTACGGACCTGGAGCTGATGCGTATGAAGAAGAAAGTGCAAGAAGGTGTTATTCCAGAAGAAAGAATTGATGAAGAAGGAATACTTCAAGTCAACTCCAGACTTTATGTTCCTAATGACCCTGATTTAAAGTATAAAATCATGATGGAGGCACACAACACACCGTTTGCAATCCATCCTGGGAGTACTAAAATGTATCATGATATTCAACATATATTTTGATGGAGCAATATGAAGAGAGAGATAGCAGAGTTTATCTCAAGGTGTTTAACATGTAAACTTGTCAAGGCGGAGCATCAAGTGCTAAAAGGTCCATTGCAACCACTTGAAATTCCAGAATTGAAGTGGGAGAACATTACCATGGATTTTGTTACCGGTCTTCCCAAGGTTTCTCAAGGCATAGATGCAATTTGGGTCATTGTTGATAGTGACCAAGTCTGCTCATTTCTTACCTATACGAAAAACTTATACACTTGAACGTCTTGCTCGTATATACATATATGAGATTGTAAGACTGCATGGTATTCCAGTATCCATAGTTTCTGATCGAGATCCAAGATTCACTTCACGATTTTGGGTCAGTTTGCAAAAAGCTATGGGCACGGATTTACTATTTAGTTTGGCATATCATCCTCAACCCGACGGGCAATCAGAGAGGACTATTCAAACTCTGGAAAATCTATTAAGACTCTGTGTCCTTGACTTCAAAGGAAGTTGGGACAAGTCCATGCCATTGGTGAAATTCTCCTACAACAACAGTTATCAAGCAAGTATCGGCATGGCTCCATTCGAGGCCTTGTATGGAAGAAAGTGTCGTTCTCCAGTATGCTGGGATGATGTGGGTGAAGCAACGTTGTTGGGACTGGAATTGGTACGTATGACTACGGAAAAGATTCAAATGATCCGACAACGTATAAAGACCTCACAAAATCGACAAAGAGTTATGCTGATTATGAGACCCCAAATTTTATGAAATAAAAGTATTTAATTTTTCTATTTTGGTAAATAGTTAAATTGATTAAAGTTTAAAGTTAAGGGTAATATGTGAAAAAAAAATTTGCAAAGTAAGCAAGTTGATATAAAATATTCATTTTGTCGGGGAATATTCGATTGGTCGGGGAATATTCTTTTTGTCGGGGAATATTCCTACGACGGTACAATCATTGGTGGACCCCACAACAGAATTATTGTCGGATTGAGAAAACGACAAAAATACTTTATGAAAATAACGGCGAAAATTTTACCGTTAACAGTTGAAACACCCGGTGTTAAAAGTACAGTAATACGCGTGGTTGCATAGTAGTACACGGTATTGATTATTGATGCTTATGTGAGAAGTCACTCAGTATTGTTCAATCGGGTATTCGGGACACTTTTCTTGTCAGAGTACTATTCACGAGTTACTATTCATGAGTTACTATTCACGGAGTACTATTCACCCGTAAAATATATTTCTTTTCGGTCCAAATTATTTTTGGGTACAATATTAGTCCATAAGGAGATGTGCTAATTTTTCAGACTGTTGGTTGAAGATATAATAGTAAATCAATATGGACCGCTAGTGGATAGTTTTAATAGTAAATCAATATGGATCGCTGGTTTAAAGTTTTAATAGTAAATCAGTATGGACCGTTACTTTAAGTTTTAATAGTAAACCAATATGGACCGTCCGTTTAAAAGTAAATCAATCTGGACCGTTCATGAATTAGTTACTATGCAGTCCATTCTTCTATAAATAGAAGCTCATTCCTTCATTATTTCTTACGAATTCACTAAAACTCTAGAGAGAGAAATTATAAACAAACTATAGAAAAGTATTCTGCTACTTCCCTACTCTTATATTCAATTTCTTTTACGGTAAGGGATATTATTTGTTGTACTCATAAGGGATATTATTTGTTGTACTTGTAAGGGGTATTATTTCTTTTTGTATTCATGAAGACAACTTCTGTTATTCCATTATTTATTATTCTGTTGGAATAACCTGTATACGCGGGCTACCCTATACTTGGTAAAATTCTTACGTTATTTCATTCTTTATTATTCATTTTGAATATCATGTTCCATGCTTTTACATGACACGGTTTCATTCTTTATTATTCATTGAATATCCCGCCATCGTTTTTACGGACCGGGTTCCATTCTTTATTATTCTCGTTGGAATATCCTATCTCAGACGCTTTTCTGTGGGACCTGGTTCCGTTATTTATTATTCTTAGTAGGAATAACATGCGTGCATGGCGATCTATCGCATGCCCGGTGATTTCTTTTGTTATTCCATTCTTTATTATACTCAGTTGGTTAAAACTTTGACTTCTATAATTCATGAAATTAGTGGAATATCCTTGATATTTGCGCTTCATCCAGTATCTTTTCATGGAAATATTCTTCTAAGCATTCTTGAATTTTACTCCACAAAGTAGTATCATGTTGACAATTTGGGCATTATTGAGTTCAGGATAAATTAACTTATAAATCTTTAAAACTTATTCTTGAACTTGTTTTATTGAATTATTATGTCATTGTCATGATAAGTTATGTTGGTTATTATGTGAAAACATGAAAGTTTCTTAGAAATCACAAAGGGTTGAAAATCAGATTTTGGTAAAAATGAAGTATGAAATTCAATTGACCATATCTCCTATTATATTTCGAATTTTTGAGTGTGGTCAAGTTCTAGAGTTAGATTCTATGAGTTTTCTAACTTATCCAAGTGGAATCACTAGAAAAGGTGTTGTAGATTTTCGTGTGGACTGATTTTAGTAGAGGAGTCAAAAATGTAAAATTGCCAAAAGCTCTTCGCTGTAAAATTTAAAAGGGCATTTTCGGCCACTTAAATTGTGAGAAAAAATCCGGCCTTTTAGGACATGAAGATATATGGTATACAGTACTTACTGTCCAAAAATGAGCTCATTCCGACTTAAAATGAGCAAGTTATGACTATTTCAATATTTAGGTTTTTCTGACGAAAAACGCTATAACCGGAGTTCTATAACTCCGATGACCATGAAATTTAAACTGGAAGCTCAAGTTAACATGTGTAAGATCTTGCCAAGATTTGAGAATTTCTGGAGTTAACCTTGAGGTAGCTAATTTCTTAAGGAATTAATTAGAAATTGATTTTTGAAAAATAGTAAATGAATTTTAAAAATTCCGAGAAAAATATATGTTCAGTATGGGACTATATTCTGCTTAATCCCAAAAAAGAATAATTTTTGGGACTAATTTGGTATTTTTCATGAAAATGATTTAGTTACGAATATATGAATTAATATATGTTATGTGAAGTTGAAAAATTGATAAATAGAATTTTATGGCTTGAAAATCCTATATAAGGTATATGCAGATTTTTGATGAGTAATTTGATTATTGGTGATGAAATCTTATGAGTATGGCATTTTGAGTGATCAAATGCATTATTTAGAAAAGTGTAAACAATTAAATTAAATTATTTATAAGTTTAAGGAGTGATTAAAATATTGTTATAATATTAACAATATTAGATTATGATTTTATTAAGTGCTTGATAATGTTTAGATAAATTTAAAGTTTTTAATATTTATCCTTGATTTAGTTTGACTAATGCTTATAATATTGTCATCATCCTCATGCTTATATTATGTTGAAAGTCATCTGTGGGCTCAGTAGTGCATAGATGGACTTGGTATGATTATGACTGAGGATTATTCTAAGATAATCATAACCGTAATGTTACAAATGATGTGGAAAAAGTCCTCATTGGCCGTAGTAGTGCATTGATGGATAATTTTGGTATAATTATGGCTATGGATTCTCTTTAGTAGTAGTGCAAAGATGAATTGTTTTATGGCATGATCGGGACTGATTGATAAAAAACACGATTATCTTTGGGTCGTCAGAGCATGGATAATTTGTGGTCGTGATACTAAAGAATATCCTTGGCACCGTAAAAGGGGATGATTCGATGATGTGGATTAATTATTGAAATGAGTCTCAGGTGATGAAATATTAATTCATGGATGTGATAATAATGAATATCTTTGGCCGTAGTGCATGGATAATTCATGGATGTGATACTAACGAATATCATTGGTCGTAGTGTATGGATAATTCGATGATGTGGATTATTTATTAAGTTGAGTCTCAGCGATAAAATATTGGTTATACAGTTTTAATTTGTAGAAGATAGTAGATATCATGCTCTACTTGACTCTTCTAAAATACAGTTGTATGTCTTTGGCATATGTAGTGCAAAGATGAATTGTTAATTAATATATTTGGTCGTAGTGCAAAGATGAATTTATTAGTATGATTATGAGCAGGAATTCTGATTTGGTATAACCATGATTTTTGATGTTTGGTGAAGATAGGTGATGAAAATTATCTTCGTCCAGTTGTCATAAGAGAAATTTAGAACCACAATTATGATTATGAGTTATTCATATGATTGTGGATGTGGCTGTTGATTTATTTTACTGAGGATAAAACATAATTGGTGGACTTTTAACATAGAGAAGATAATAGACCTTATGGTCTATTTGACTCTTCTAATGGATTGCTCGTTCAACCGCAACTATGGTTGAAAAGTTTTATCATCTACCATATGTTCTAAATCTCCGATTTATTATTGATGAAAGCTATTGATAATTTAATTATCTTTAGTCATGATATATATTCTTTATTGGGCTAGTTGTGCTCACTATTTTCGCTTCACAATTCCTTTCGTGTAATAAGAGTGTTGCCGTAAGAGTGTTATTCTAGGGTTGAGTTGGGGATAATAGTGGGAATATAACTAAGTGGTCTCTAAGGTGTGGAGGTTCTCCCTAAACAAAGATAGAAAAGTGTGTTGTATTTTATACATCATTTAGTAGTTATATTTGGTGAATCAAATAGGGTGAGGCTAACCCAACTTTGGAAGGGTGTTTTGTCACTATCATACAAGATGTCTAATGACATACAACCTCGTGTTATCATAAGACAAGGTTATGCGATCCACTTGTCGAGTATATCTACTAGCACTACCTATATGATCTTGGAGTTTATTTAAAATATAATATTCACTTGGAGACAGTAGAGATAGTTATATGTCAAGAGAAGATTCACCATTGGAAAGAAGATGATAGTAATCTTCTCGTTTTTCTTTGAGGTCTATTGGGTCAACCAAGGATAATTCTGTGGATATATGATATCTATTATAACCTAGACGCATGGCCTCCCATGTACGAAGGTTTCCTTGAGCACTTCCCAAAGATTTTAATTTATAAAATAGTTTTTGACTATACTTTTATGTAAAGTACCATTGTAAGGTTGTGGTCGAGGCACCATGAGAGTTACATACATTTGTATTAAAATTCACGATTAAGCGTGGTCGTATTCTATCTGACGATTCAACGATTATATAAATGAAGTTGTCTTTGAATTTTGTACCATGTATCTGGCGACTCAAAATGAGTGATGTATACCTAATTTTGGGGGCGTCACACTGATCTTCATCGAAAGGACGTAGAATTCAATGTTGGAGAACATGTGTTGTTACGTGTTGCTCCATGGAAAGGAGTTACAAGATTTGGAAAGAGAGAAAAGCTCAATCCTCGATTCATTGGCCCATTTGAAATACTTGATCGAGTAGGAATTGTGGCTTATAGACTCGTCTTAATTACCGCCAAGTATGTCTCGTGTTCATAATGTTTTTCACATATCCATGTTACGTAAATATGTGGAAGACCCGAACTACATTATTGAGTTGGAACCAGACGAGATAGCGGAAGATTTAACGTACAAAGAGGTATTTGTTAAAATCTTGGATAAGAAGGAACATATTCTATGCTCCAAGGTTATACCTCAAGTCAATTTTTTGTGGAGAAACCACGATGTTGAGGAAATGACATGGGAGTTAGAATCTGAAATGAAGTCAAGGTATCCTCACCTCTTCGACATACCAGGTATGTACCCTAATTTCGAGGACGAAATTTCATAAGAAGTGGATGTTGTAAGATTCCAACTTTCATAAATAAAGATTGTTTTTCTCTAAATATCATTTTGAATATTATGGTGTGGATTTAATATAATGTTATAGTTGTGAGTAATATTTATAAATTTTGCAAAGTAAGAAAGTTGTTATAAAATATTCGTTTGGTCAGGGAATATTCTTTTAATCGAAAAATATTCGTATGATGGCACAATCATTGGTGGACCCCACAACAGAATTATTGTCGAAATTAGAAAATGACATAAATATCTTTTTATAAAATAACGACGAAAGTTTTACCGTTAACTGTTGAAATACCCGGTGGTAAAAGTACAGTAATACGCGTGGTTGCATAGTAGCACACGGTATTGATTATTGATGCTTACGTAAGAAGCCACTCAGTTATACTCAATTATTGCTATGAGAATTATCGTGATAGTATCTCATATTATTGATTCAATTATTATCACAATATCATTTGCATAATATTTTATATTATTAAATCAATAATTGAGACGACAAAGTTATTCATATTATTATTTACAATATTGACGATGTCTAGAAAGTTCTGTCGAGGAGAGGTTTGGTCACCTAATTGCGCGCCAATAAGGAGAAATCCTTATCGAAAAGCCCCCTCTTTCCTGGGAATGATTTGGTTGTTAAATATTGTGAGTTATAATATTAATGATGAATAATTGTTGAAAGATTAAAAATATGTGTTGATTGAAGATAAAATGATTTGTGGTAATATTTATTCAATCTTTGATATAAATAAGAAGTTTGTTATGAGACGTCTATGGTAAGTTTGGTTTATTCTATGGGGGCCCATATGTCATCATCTAAGAGTCACTTTCGTCAATAATAATTGCCTTTACTAGACGTCAAACCACTTGTCGTTTCACATTACAGGCGTCGAACCAATTGTCGTTTCACATTACAGGCATCGAACCAATTGTCGTTTCACATTACAGGTGTCAAACCACTTGTTGTTTCACATTACAGGAGTCAAACTAATTGTTGTTTCACATTAAAAGCGTCAAACCACTTTTCTTTTCACATCACTAGTCGTCAAGCCACTTGCCTTTTCACATTGCAAGGGCTAAGCTAGAAATCTTCTATAAATAGAAGCTTAATTCTTCTTTCATTCTGACCAATTCACTATGACTCACAAGAGAATTCTATAGAGAGAGAATCAGAGAGAAAGAAGAAGAGTATCTATTCATTACACTATTTCAAAGAGCTAATCTCCTACTAAGGTAAGGGGTATTATTTCTTTCGTATTCATATAGGAATTTTATTTTTGTTCAATATTCGTATGAAATAATATTTTCTTCCATACTCTATAATATGTAAGTAATATTATTTCGTTTCAGATTCTGAATTCTACACTTATGTTAACAAATATTGCTTCTATACTCCTTGAAATTAGTAGAATATCCTTGGAATTTGCGCTTCATCTAGTATCGTTTCACAAGGATATTTTTTTGAACATTCTTGTTAAAGTTTAATCTTTTCATGCCGGAGTACTATTCACGGGGTACTATTTATGATAAAAATTAATTTCTTTTATGTCCAAATTATTTTTGATACAATATTATTCTTGAATTTTACTCCACAAAGCAGTATCATGTTGACAATTTGGACATTATTGAATTCTGGATAAATTGAATTATAAATCTTTAAAATTTATCCTTGCTCTCATTTAATTGGATTCTTATATCATTGTCATCATCCGCATGCTTATATTATGATAAAAATCATCTTTGGTCGTAGTGCATAGATGGACTGTTGATTGGTATGATTATGACCAGGGATCATTGGGTATAATCATGACCCGAAATATTACAAATGATGTGGTAAAAGTCCTCATTGGCCCGTAGTGCATTGATGGACAGTTGTTGGTATGATCATGACCGTTGGTGATAAAAATGAATATCATTGGCCCGTAGTGCATGGATAATTCAGTGATGTGGATTATTTATTTAGCTGAGTCTCAGCGATAAAATTGATGATAAACATTTTAAATCATAGAAGATAGTAGATATCATGCTCTACTTGACTCTTCTAATGGATTGTTTGTTCCGCTGCAGTTAAACTTGATGTTTATTGTATTTTATGAGTTTAACACTGTTGAAGGCTAATGATAATTTATTTTGCATTATCTTAGTCATAATATTTTTTACTAGACTAGTTGAGCTCACCCTTTTGCTTTCATTGTTCTTTTCAGAAAATGATAATATAGCTGGGACGAGTCAGGAAATGGAGTGACGGTCCAGATAGGTGGCTATAGCTAGTAGTCCTCACTATTATGTGAAATAGTGTGATAATAATTGTAATGAGGACTTTATTTGAGTTTGGATACTCTCTACGAGACATTATCCGTGTTGAAACTCTCAGCTACGTTTTATCGTACTGTATAAAAGAAGTTTGTATTTAAATTATGTACCATGTATTTGACGACTCAAGATGGGTGATGTATACTTAGTTTAGGGGCGTCACACAAACTCATTTGATTGAGCCTGGATTTCACATCCGAATGCGTTCTGCTATATATATATATATATATATATATATATATATATATATATATATATATATATATATATATATATATATATAGTTTATAAACGACCTGGATATATATCGATCCGTGCCTCGTTTACGTTAATTCATGATCGAGAATATATATATATATATATATATATATATATATATATATATATATATATATATATATATATATTTTCAATCTGGCCTGAGTTTACTTTGTGACCTTTTACCGCTTTTATTTACATTTTCATCAGTTTCAAGTTTACTTGTGGCTTTTTGACTTTTATTTATATTTTGCACTACACCAAAAATGGCCTATAGTGAAGGGCAAATTCTTCACAATACATACTATATCACTCACAAGTGATTTATTACGAAGAAATGTTTCCTTCACACAATTGCTCTCATTAGACCTCCTCGCAATTGGGTATCCTTCGCTAAGTAGTAACTAAATATTTTTTGTGAATGATATATTTTGAATAACTTTTTTATTCACAAATTGTATTTGGTAATGGAATATTGTTATTTAGTGAAAGATTGGTTTCCTTCACAAATAATATTTTAAGAAGGACCATTTAAAATTAGTGAATAACTTTATTCCCTCACAAATAATATATTATGAAGAAAATTTTTATTTAACGAGAGAATATTTTCCTTCACTAATTATAAATTGAGAATCTTTGTTCAATTTAGTAAGAGAAAAAATTCCTTCACAAATTATAAAATTTTAAATAAAATATTAATTGCTAAATAATCAAAATTCATTGAAAATTATAATTGATTTCATATTTATTATTATTATTATTAATCTCTATAAAAACTATAAAATTTATTTTTCAAGTAAATATAAATATTGTCATACTTGTTTCAAACTAATTGATAAGCTAATGCATAAAGAGCTAATAAAATCAATACTTCACATATAAATAAATAATACTCGAGTCACAATAACTACAAAATTTGTTATTTTATCTTGGTCTCCCAAGGACCATAGTACCTACAAAATTTATTAACTATCATAAAAAAACTAAAAAAATAACAACGAACTAGAAGAAAAAAAGTGTACGTTATCATCATTTTCTTTAAAGAAATCAAGGTTGGGCTTCAAGTTGCAAGAGCAAAGCCCACATCAGTAGCAACAAGCAGCGTGGTGCTCTGTGATGCCGCCTTTCAAAGTAATGAAGTATTTGTCATAATTTTTCTCAGGTGGAGGGTTTTCTGGATCTATAGTGAATGGCTCACTAAATGGAATCACACTCTTAACCTTCAACAAAAGTGAGGATTCACATCAGGGTGCTAAAGTCTACACAACCACTTCAAGACTTCTATAATATTCATAGCTAAGAGCTTTTTTTAGCTTCAAGCAATGGAATTAAAAGCTGCACAACTTTGCGATTTTAACCACTCAGTTAATCTTATCAAAGATGTGAGCGCTTCGTCGTGTGCTTTGGTTCATAACTCAGAGAACTTAAATATAAAAACAACCTGAAATGTCTTGTCATTTAGCATTTGCATTTTCCAAAGCAAAGAACACATATTAGAGCAACTTCTTCCCTTGATATCTTCCCCTGTCAAAGTCACAGAAGTAAAGTGCAACCCAGTACATGTCGTATTAATTGTTTAGATTGCTTTGGTTGGAATGATATCGTGTACTAATTAAGGCATTCAAATTCGAGAGAATGATGGTGAAAAAGCTACTGATTCATATGATTGCATCAATTACAAAGGTAGCTAAATGAAAATTAGAAATACAATTGCTTGGAACCGAAATAGTAAGCCTTTTCAAATAAAGAACTTAAATATAAATAAAAATACCTCGAAGTAGAAGATTAAAAATTTGAGCACGGGAATGGGAGAGCAATTAAACTTTGTGGTTTACTCTGAATTGTGAAACTACACCTGACATTCTCAGCCACACCAAGTTCACCTCTTAATTCTGAATATTCACACTCGTTCAATGTCGATTACTCCCATGTCATAACACTCAAGTACTCCAACAAAATCAGTAATAAAAGCATATAAATTGCATATTAGAAGACATGTTTGCGAAAACTCATATGCAAAAACAAGTAAATGAACAATCCCCTTCAACCTAAAAGTACATGAAGCAATGAATTCACAAGAGTCACAAATCAGAAGAAATAAGTAGAAGATACCATTTGAGTGTACATGTCAAGAAGAACAATCTTATCGCTTGTTGCATTAACACACGAGTCTAGTAGAATAAAATCCTGGTGGAGATCATTTGTGGACAACTGGAACCTCAAAAAGAAGAAAGAAATTCAAAATGATACTCCCTCCCTCCAAAAAAAGAGGCCACTTAGACTAAAAGGGCAGGTGTAATATCAATATAAATATTTTACGGTGAAGATTAGCACAATGGTAACAGATAGGACTCTAATTCCCCGCAATCACCACTAGCATCTAAGTAATCACCTTCAAGAAAAACAAGATCTGCAAGGGGCTTCACAAAGTAATCTAAAGTTGCATCTCCAGATGCAATGTTCGAAAAAGCTAAAATCGGTACGAGGCGTTTTTCTCTGGGCTATGCGAGGCGTAAGCCTTGAGGCAGAGCGAGGCGGAAGCCTTGATTTAAAGACATAAAAGTCCCCAAAAAATTATGAAAAAATACTAATAAAATCATAAAATAAATCATCATTACAATTAAGGTCATAGGAGACATAAATAACCAACGTCATAGTAATGTATCATTACAAAACATCAAAACAACATAATATCATCAAGTACTTATATAGTGATCATCCATCACTATGTAAGTAATGTATCATTTGTATCTAATGACTTGAATAATGGATCAAATCCTAGATCATCATCCCCATCACCATCATCACTATCATCACTAAGAGGATCCTCCATGGAATCATCATCGTATCTAATTGCTCTGTCATCCTCCTCATTATCGATTTTAAGATCCTCAAACTCAAAGTTCTTCATCAACCAATTGCAATCATTTCCCTTTATCTATAAATAAACAAGTGAATATATATTTAATCGAAATGAATATGTTTTTTTAAAGAACACTTTAAAGGCAACTTAAGTAATGACACTAACCTTTTGACATAGTTTTTGATGGCAAAGTGTTTCTCTTTCTCTTTTGACTTCCTTGTTTACTACTTGTTCCCCAAGCCCCTTGCCCTCCAAGTGTAATCTCCCTCGTCTCTTCTCCCCCAACTGTCTTCTCATTCCGACGAATCCTTTCACCCTCCTCCATATCATCATTCCCAGAAGTCAGTCCCGATATATTTTCATCATTTCCCCCCGCAATCCACTCACTATCAGATGGCACATTTTCAACAACCAATGGATCTTCTTTTTCCGTTAATGCCTTTTTCTTGAGATGCCGATCTTTCAATTTTTGTTGTACATAATGTAAGCAAATGAGTTAAGCTTGGATGCAGAAAGTCGATTCCTTCATCTCTTGGCCATTTTTCCTTAATTGCAGGCAGAATTTTTTCAATCAAATAAGACCTTACAACATCCTTTGTCACCGAATTTATTGGTTTTGTTACAAGTGTGCCAGCAGGTCTGTTAACACTCTTCCTTCTAGTAGGTTCTTGTATGACAAAAGGAAACACACCAATTTTTCCTGAGAATTATTCATTTCCATTTGCATCGAACTTTGGGCGAACTAAAGCAACCAAAAACATGACTTTAACAATAAAATTCTTTGTCTTACAGGGGCGATATTGATCCAGTTCATTTTGTAGCATGTAGAACTTCTGAGCTTTCTTTGTCATAAAGAACCATTTCTCATCAATGTGAACCGTGTTATACATGGCTTTGAAACTTGGGTTGTGTGGTAAGCTACCCTCTTCAAGCATATCCAAACAAAATTGAAGTCTTGATCTTTTGTTGTCTTCGGTTAAGAAAGGTTTGACGGGACTTGAATGCCGTCGTATTTCTCCCTTCTGAAATAGTCTAAACAAAGTGCTTTTTGGGATAGTCACAGAATGAGCTAAAGAGCGAATAGTTGTTCGCTTATGTAAAGGGACCTCACGGATTTGCTCTAAATCAACATGAACTCTTTTACGACCACAATTTTTGGTTCTTTGACTTGAGACATCGGCAAACACCCCACTGTTTTGTCCTCTCTTCCAAATGCGTTGAACAATTGTCATATGAACTGAAAATAAAGGGGCCACCAATTTAGTTGTCCCTTTTTTCAATTTTCCATCGACACTTTTTTGGAGCAGCAAATCGTATATAGCTTGGCGTTCCACATTGCTTAAATTTTTGTTTTTAACACTTGGTGCACTTGACATCTCGGCATCTGCATTGGAAACAATAGACATGGAAGAAACACATGAGTGAAGGAACTAGCAACCATAAAATAGTTGAGAGAGAGAAACTTTACTAGATTCCAAAGTAGTTTGATTCGCATTTATTCCTTCTTCAAGTCGTTCATCATCTTCTATAAGTTGCTCTTCTAATAACATATCATGACTTGATGACGATATCTCATTTGGTGTCGAATTGAGGTCGAAATCATGTTCGAGAAATGACTCGTCCACATTGACAGTAAGATCGTGTATTGGTTCCTTCTCTAGTTGCCTATCTCCACAATCAATATTAGGATCAACGTTGAGATCAATTTTAGCAAACAGAGTCCGAATTTTTTGCCTTGGGGCCATCGTTCTATGTGAAGCTCTCAAATATGCTAGTGCTCCCACCAAGCATGGAATAAAAAAATTGATATGGTGGAAAATAATTGAAACTTAATTGCAAGTTGGCAAAAAATTGATAAAGTCTTAGAAATTGATAAAGTCTTAGGAATCTAAATGATACTCGAGAGAAAGAAAAAAAATTAAAAATTCATTCTTCAACAAGGACCACTGTTAGTTATAGTTTCGTAAACAGAAAAATCATCCAAAAGTAAACAATTTATTTAGAATAAGTTTAAAAAATATACAAATCTGCTTCTGCACAGCCATAAGATTTCAGTTCAATATTCTGAGTGAGCTGGTTGTGGTCCACATCTTTGAGTAATAGATTGATCTCCTATCTTACCATTTCACCAAATTAAAATCCAAGAGAAATTAGTTCATTGCAAACCATGGTTTGAAGGTATGAAACACTTGATTAACGATAGGGTATTATGATATATGGCTAAAACTCAGAAAAGGTTACTGGAAATTCATATAGTGAATTTGATATTCTATTAATTATGCTTATTAATAGAGTTTCTGCTTACAAATAGGTAACCATCAAATGACAATCATAGTGCATCTTTACTAAACAATACAAATCATGCAACATATTTATGCCATAACAATTCTACAAAAATTTGAATAAATGAAAAATACAACTCTCATGAGATCGAAAGAAATAAGCAAGCAAACACTCCATAAAATGTCTTGATGTATGGTGTAGTATACTTTACCTTATTTTTTTGCTTTATTTATATGCAAGTCTTGCGCTTCATGTTTTCGATTTCATGCTAATGATACTGATTAAGTAATTTGTGAATTTAGTCACATTAGCGTAGAAGGCATAACATATGCCTCTCTCAGATTGAAGCAAAATCCTAAAGCATCAGAGCCTCAGTGCAAGCTCTCCTACTAATTTCGGGCGGAAACACAGATTCGCATGAGGCGGAATCAAGCATTAACTGAAAATTACCGCTTTTTTTACATTTGAAAAACAAAGACAGAGGCTATGAAGTTGTTTTCAGTATAAAACAAAATGCAAAGGAATTAGGAAGATGAAGAGAAAAAGAAACGATGATGTGTTGAGGAGTATGGAGTATTTCAGTTTTTGTGGAAAGAAATTTAGGAAGACAAAGAGTTGCATAGTACGTGGGTTTTTTTGTGGAAAACAAAAAAGTCAGCACATAAGGGTATTTTAGTATTTTTATCACATATGGTATTTGTGTGGAACTCTAGAACAGCAGATAATTTGGGACGGAGGGAGTATATCATATATATATATATATATACAAACCAAACATGCATGCATCATACTAAGTGCTGACAATTTTTTTTAACCACGTGCATGTGTGTGAGTGAATAAATGATAAGTGGTGACTAGCTTTTTGGGACAACTTTAGCCACGCGGAAAACGAATTGAATGTAATTCATCCTTTGACCGAATTAATGTTGGAATTCAAATTGAACAATAAATGCAGTGCTTAGAAAATTACACGGGCGGAACTTTGAAAATTTTACATTTGGCAATCCGCGTAAATTTTTTTCATCCAAACCATTCATTTCAAAATTATAAAATCTCAACCATTAATTTCAAATCAGTTTTTGAAAATTATCTTTTTGCCCTTGACTTCAAAAATCTATAAATAGGAGGCTTTTCTTTCATTTCCAATTTGCCAATTCACTTACAAAGAAAAACTTATTTCTCTCCTACATACTCTCTCTCTAAGAAGGTTTCTCTCTCTACTTATCAAAGTTCTAATCTTTTGAGAAGAGGAATTTGGTCTAAGCAAATTGAGATAAGTTGTTTGATTTATTTATTTGAATTATCTCTTGCTTATTTATATTTATAGATATACGAATATAAATTGTTATACACAATTCTATATATCTATATTTCATCTATTTATCAAATAAAAAGATACTTGGGTGCCACAAGGCTACGGAGATACACCTCTACGGAGAGGAATTCGAACCGTACGATTCCTTATAGTCTTCAGTAACCTTTTATTGATATTATTTATATAAATATCGTAAAATAGATACTTACACTTGATAGCTCAAAACGATAATCGAGATATCGATCCAAAAAGAGTAGTCATCCGAATCGGATTTGAGAATCGAGTGATCTATTGAAAATATTTATATAAATATCAATTGTGAAATTATAAATTTTGTCGCATTTGCTTAGACGCTACAAGGCTACGGAGAAACACCTCTACCAAGAGGAATTGAACAAGTATGATTCTTATATAGTATTAAGTGACATTATTTATAAAAGTTCACATAATAGATAAAATATTCTTATATATTGTTTGAGTCAAATAATAATATTTGTTATATCAAGTATTATTAATCGGTTTATTTATTATACTTAATATCTGTCATCACAAGTATTTGATCATAAATTCATTTATTCATAAAATACTTATTGCATAATATAAAAGTTATTTAAACTTTTATTTCACAAACTTAAGTGAATATATCTGCTTAAATAGAAGCATATTTGATTCAAAGTTTAAAATAACTTATTTACTTACTCAGAAGCACTTTCACTCTAAAAAGTCATTTAAACTTAAAGTAACTTTTCTTTACTCCTTCAAGAATAATTCTTTATAAATTTGCATTAAAATATATATCTGTTTAAACAGAAGCATTTTTGAGCTAAAGCTAAAATTGACTTATTTGCTTATTCAAGAAGCTCTTTTCATACAAAAATATAAAAGTTATTTAAACTTTTATACCAGTGCATAATTTACATATTTGCCTACACAGAAGTGTTGGGTAAAATCTAATTACGCACAACACGCAAGTATACGTGGTCAATAAGTAATAAAGTGAAAGTAGAGTATCGTTCCCACGAGGAATTGTTTAATAAAAATCACCAAGTACTAACCTGTAACCAACTCAATCTTATTTAAACGAAAAATTTTTCAAATTATATAGATTAAATTATTTAATTACACTAATTCTAATTACCACTAATTAAAAATTAGATTACGGAGATTTAAGATCACAACTTCACTTATTGCTTCATTTAAGTTAACACACTTCTCATCAATTATTTTCTATCCTGAATTATTAATCAAGAACACTAAAGCAGATAAAACCAGCTCTCGATGCATAATACCCATACTCACTTAAATCCACAGATGATAGAATTAAGCAAGACACCCTAATTAACTAATCCACTATATCTCTATGTGAATTACAATTAAAAAGAATTTATAGCACAAGTTCTCTATAAGATTACATATGGTGTAAAGACATATCTCTATCCTAAACACGAATCATGAATTCCATTTATGCAAAAATCACAAACACATGCTATCATGATCAGATCTAAATCTATACTTCATCTCTCGAGTACATATAGATTATCACGGTAATTGTTAGCTAGACAATTAATGTAATACCCGAAAAATAAATAAATAAAGTAATGGCATTCAATTTTATTTTTTAAATATTTTAATTGGGCTTTCTTATGTTTGGGTAAAACATTGTTTTAATTTATGTGGACTAAAAATAAGCAAGAGATTTCATTAAATTGGGCCTTAAAATTAGATTGTGTTTAATTTATATGTGGGTAATATCTAATCCTATTAAATTTTTTTTAAAAAAATAATTAATAAAATCTATTAATAATAAAAAAATAAAAAAATAAAAAAAAATTTAAACCCTATACGTTGTACGCTACATGATTTGTCCGATAAAAGAAAAAGAAAGAAGAGAGAGCTAATGAATAAAGCTGTTAGAAGGAAAAAGGAGTTGTAAAGTTTTGTTTCAAAAGGTAAATTAAACCTTTTATTGATTTTTGTCAATCATATAGATTATGAGTAGGATTTGTTAGATATATTTTTTTTGTTTGCTATGTAAGATATGTAATCATAAATCAGTACAACAAAAGGAAGGGTATAACTTTGAATTTCGTGCACCTGTATATGATTATTATATTATTATTATTTTTCACCAAACCTTATTATTGCTATTGTTGGATTCCAAATAGTAGAAGTATTGGCTTGGAATTGTTTAAGGTATTATATATGTTATATGAATTATAATTGATATTTTTATTTATTAATAAAATATGCATACTTTATATTAAGCTGTAATCATAGGCAATACATGAAAACTTTGGTTATTAGTAATACAGGATGCAAAAAGAAAAGAAAAGAAGAGTCGGTAATTCAGTAAAATTAATATGTATAATATTTTAGTAATTAATTAATGATTAAGCTTATAAACTGTTTTGAGATTATTTTTTTATATATATTAAATCAAACTGAACCATTTTGTTGTTAAAAGTTATAATCGTTAATTAATAATAAATTTACCGGTATCATGTTATTAATGACTAGATTTATAATAAAGTTTTATTTTATTTTATTAGATCGACTTGAAGGAGATTAACATAATCTTATTTAAATTTTGGGTATTACATTGCTTAATTCAGGTACGGATTCCATACTCTTTCAGCGAGATTCTTTTGTTTTTAATTAGTTCGTTTCGTTATGCGTTTTGAAAATTAGTATTGCCTCTCATGATTATATCTTGTCAAATTCATTGTGATAGTTTCGTTTGGCGTTCAAAGTTGGAACTCATATTTGTACTCTGTAGACTAGTACAACATATCTAAATTTATTTTGATATTGTAGTAATGTGCATGTTAATATTTTTGGAGACTTTGTGTTGATATCTCGTTTCAGTTTAACATGTACATGTTAGAACCCCTTTGTTGTGTCGCATGTGTTGTGACATTATATTTTGTTAGAATATCGTAGGGTATACCGAGCTATAACCAATTGTGGGGGGGTACCATGAGCATGTCCTCTTGGCACCGAGGCATGACACCTTAGTGGCGGTGTGATCAGTCTACGGCGTCTCCGTTTTGTGCTCCGGTGGGAGTTGGCCATTTGGTGTTTTGTTGTGGGAGGCATATGGGTCGACCCTAGTTTTCTGTTCTGTTCTGCGGAGTGGTGATATTTGTGCCAAACACGCCTTCCAATTTTGTCGCATCTGGATTGCGCAGTCCGGTGTGTGACTTGCCTGTGTGGCATTATTTTGATTGCCTTTGTGGCATTAGTTGACTTGCCTGTGTGGCAAGGTATATTACTATTTATTCTAAGCTCGGTGTGAAATAACACCCAACCATTTGATTCAGCCTATTATTTCGTTGAATTAGTTTTGTTCGTTTCGTTTCATTTCATTTAATTGAGTTAGTTATTTCGGTTCATTATTTGTATTCTATATTCGTACTAGGCATTTGGCTCATGCTGTGTTTTCCTTCCGGCAGGTAATCAGGGGAATCAAGGGCAAGTGTGACGAGAGCTTCCTTTTATCCAAATAGTTTAGATATATTATGTTTAGGTTGTGATACGTTACTTTGTTCGGAATTATAATAAATTATTTTAGATTATGGTTTGAGGAAGTTTGATATTTATTATGGTTGACTTGTGGTATTTATCAGATATTAAGATTATTATTTTAGGGCTTGAGCCTTGCTATTAAATTCATCAGTTTTGTTATGTTTTGAGTAACCTCTCTTTCTATTTTAGAAAGGGGGTGTTACAGAGTTGGTATCAAAGCCAGGTTCTTTCTTGTAAAAAACCTATTTAGGTTTGATTTTGTGAGTTATGGGTAGACTTCAGGTTAGGTTTTTATTTTGTTTGATTTTCTGTTCAGCTATCATATTAGCTATATTCGAATCTGTCTCTAATTTTGCTTCGTTATCTATTCGTGATCTCTTTCTTAGATGGCTCGAAGATCAGCTAGAGTTGCTGGAAGGTGAGGTAACAATAGGGGAAGAGGTGAAGGTCGGTCCAATGAGCAACCTAATGACCAGATTAATGCTCAATTGGCTACCTTGGTGAATCAGGCGTTACCTCAGTTGGTGGCACAGGTTGTATAGGCAATCTGTACCGCCACCGTAAATTCGTAACAGGAGAATCCAAGAAATAATGGTCCACATGCAAATGAAGTGGAAGGGAATACGGATGGTCATGATCAGCAGGGGGTTGCGATGTATGTATGGTTGGAGAGGTTCCAGAAGCAGAAACCACAAGCATTCAGTTCAGCTCCAACTCCAATTGATGCAGAGAATTGGGTTATCCACTTAGAGAAGATTTTTGATGTGCTGGGGTGTTCGGATAATCAGAAAGTGTTATTTGCTGCTTACAAGCTGGAAGGGGATGCACAAAGGTGGAAGGCGATGAAAGTAACAAAGGGTGATGGATATGTTGGGACACTTAGCTGGGTAGAATTTTGTGAGGTCTTTTATCAGCAGTATTTTCCAGCTGCTGATAAAGAGGCCTATGCCAGAGAGTATCTGTCTATTCGGCAGAAATATGATGAGTCCATCACGGATTTCATGACGAGGTTTACTAGGTTAGCGTGCTTTGCGGGGAACCTTCAGAGGGACTGCACGGAACAAAGTGAGAAGTTCAAGTGGCGGATTCATTATAGATATCACAACATCTTATTAACAATAAGTTTACAGAATTGTTAGCAGTGGCCAATGCGGCCAAGAATATTGAGATGGAGCGACAGGACTTTCAGTCTTCTAAACTGGATGGGAGTCGAAAGAGGGACAGAGATGACCAGCAGGGTCAAACTTCAGTTTAGCATGGGAGAAATCAGTGTGGTCAGTTGAATAGGAATCGTGGTGGCCAACAGGGGCAGTGGCGTGGTCAGAATCAAAACAGGGGTTATCAGCAGATGCCTCAGCAAGGCCAAAATCGTCGATTCAGAACTACCTTGAAGCAAGGAAGAATCGAAATCGTTAGTGATGTAATCGTCGGTAGGGCGAGAATCGTGGTCGTTATCCGGGACCAGATGGTGGGGGTAACCCGAATCTCATTCTGATAGCTCCTTGTGCTACTTGTGGGGCAAATTATCCGGGGAGGCAGTGCCACAAACTCACCGGTGCATGCTTCTTGTGTGGACAGATGGGTCATATGGCTAGAGATTGTACTGGGCCACGTGGAAATGGTGGAGGTGGAGATAATGGTGGTAATGGAGGTCAGCGTCAGGGTGGTCGAGTGTTTGCCTTGACATTTAACCAGGCGGCAGGTGCACCAGGTACTATTTCTGGTACTCTTTTAGTTGGCAATGGTGAGGCATCTATTTTATTTGATACAGGTTCTACTCATTCCGTTGTTGCTCAGTCTTTTGTTCGGCACCTGGATGTGCCATCTCAGTCTTTAGATTCTGTTATGTCTATTTCTACCCCGATGGGGACTTCTGTTGTTATTTCTGATTTGTATCGAGGGTGTCCGATAAGTTTTGGGGATAAGATTCATAGGGCTAATCTTCTTTCGATGAGTATGCAAAATTTTGATGTCATTCTTGGGATGGACTGGTTGGATAAGCACCAGGCCACTATTGATTGTCAGGCGAAGAAGGTTATATTTAGAGATGTGAAGTCTCAAGAATTCGTGTTTCAGGGTTCACAGCCGTGTAGGGTGTTGAAGTTTATTTTAGCTTTGAAGGCTGGAAAGTTGGTGGCAAAGGGTTGTGAGGGGTATTTGGCATTTATCAAAGATACCTCTAAGGGTGAGTCTCGTATTGAGGATGTTCCAATTGTTTGTGACTTTTCAGATGTGTTTCCTGAGGAGTTGTCAGGGTTTCCACCGCAGCTAGAAGTGGAGTTTGATATTGAGCTTGTTCTTGGTGCGGAGCCTATCTCTAAGGCGCCGTATCGGATGGCACCGTTGGAGTTGCAAGAATTGAAAGAGCAGTTACAGGAATTGTTAGATTGTGGCGTGATTCGACCGAGTGTTTCACCGTGGGGCACTCCGGTCTTGTTTGTGAAGAAGAAGGATGGGTCTATGAGGCTCTGTATAGACTACAGGGAGTTGAACAAGATCACCATCAGGAATCGGTATCCATTGCCGAGGATTGATGACTTGTTTGACCAACTTCAAGGGGCAAAGTATTTTTCGAAGATAGACTTGAGGTCGGGCTATCATCAGTTGAGGGTGAGGGATGAGGATATCCCTAAGATGACTTTTCGCTTTTCGATATGGGCATTACTGAGTTTTTGGTGATGCCATTCGGGTCGATTAACGCTCCGATGGTCTTTATGGATTTGATGAACCGGTGTTCAGGAGTACTTGGACCAATTTGTCATTGTCTTTATTGATGACATTTTGGTTTACTTCAAGTCTAAGGAAGAGCATGAGGAGCATCTTCGCACAGTGTTAGGGATTTTGCAGAAAGAGAAGTTGTATGCTAAATTCTCTAAATGCGAGTTTTGGTTGGAGCATGTGGCATTTTTGGGTCACGTTATTTCTGCTGAGGGCATTAAGGTGGATCCTGCGAAGGTTGAGGCTATCACTAAATGGCCGAGACCTACTACAGTGACAGAGATTAGAAGTTTCTTGGGTTTGGCAGGGTATTATAGGTGGTTTGTGGAAGGGTTTTCCTTGCTTGCCTTACCATTGACCCAGTTGATGAGAAAGGGCACGAAGTTTGTGTGGAATGAGGAGCGTGAGAAGAGTTTCAAGGAGTTGAAGAAACGACTTGTGACAGCTCCTATACTCGCATTGCCGTCGGGGATAGGAGGCTACCAGATTTATAGTGATGCTTCTAAGAAAGGTTTGGGGTGTGTCTTAATGCAACATGGTAAGGTGATTGCTTATGCTTCTAGGCAGCTTAAACCTTATGAGGTGAATTACCCCACACATGATTTGGAGTTGGCAGCGGTGATCTTTGCCTTAAAGATTTGGAGGCACTATTTGTATGGAGAGACTTATGATATTTTCACTGATCACAAAAGTCTTAAATACATTTTCACTCAGAAGGAGCTCAATATGAGGAAAAGGCGTTGGTTGGAGCTTCTAAAAGATTATGATGCTAGAATTCAGTATCACCCTGGGAAGGCAAATGTGATTGCAGATGCTCTTAGCCGAAAGAGTTCGAAGGAGTGTAAGTGACCCTTATTACACAACCTCAAATTTTATTCGGATATGGTTGATTGAGTTGGAGTTGTATGTCACGAGGTTCGAGATGGGCTTTTGGCAGGTATGAGAGTGGAGCCCTCTCTTATCTCGCGGGTCAAAGAAGCTCAAAAAGAAGATGAGGAGTTGTGGAGTATGGCACAGAATTTACAGGAGGGAAAACAGTCCGAGTTTCGTATTGATGACCATGGTGTGATTTGGTTGGGTGAGTGGCTGTGTGTACTGTAAGATCCAATCATTCGAGAGGCTGTGCTGGCTGAGGCTCATAGTTCGCCATTTTCAATTCATCCAGGTTCTACGAAGATGTATAGGGATTTGAAGAAGAATTTTTGGTGGAATGGGATGAAACGAGACGTGGCTGAATATGTTGGAAATGCCTCACTTGTCAACAAGTGAAAATAGAACATCAACGAGCTAGTGGGTTGTTGCAATAGTTAAACATTCCAGTATGGAAATGGGAGGATATCACGATGGATTTTGTGACTGGTTTGCCGAAGACTTTCAGGAAGAATGATGCCATATGGGTAGTGGTGGACCGGTTGACCAAATCGGCACACTTTTTGGCTATCCATGAGGGTTACTCGGTGGATAGATTGGCACATATCTTTCAGTAGGAGATTGTTAGACTTCATGGTACTCCAGTGTCTATTATTTTAGATAGGGACCCATGGTTTACTTCAAGGTTTTGGAAAGGGTTTCAACGAGCTTGGGGTACTCTCAACAACGAAGATACTTTTTCATCCATAAACTGATGGGCAATTCGAACGGACTATTCAGACATTAGAGGACATGTTGAGGTCTTGTGCACTTGAGTGGTCGGGTAATTGGGATGATTACTTTAGCCTAGTTGAGTTTACAACAACAGCTGGCATGCAAGTATTGGAATGGCTCTGTTTGAGGCATTATATGGTAGGAAATGTCGGGCACCAACTTGTTGGGATGAGGTTGGCGAAAGGGCTATAGAAGGGCCTGAGTTAGTCCAAATCACTACGGAAAAGGTAGCGGTGGCTAAGGAGAAATTGAAGACGGCTCGATCACGACAGAAGTGTTATGCTGATAAGCATAGAAGGACTTTAGAGTTTGAACCTGGTGAACATATGTTTCTAAAAGTCTCTCCTTGGAAGGGCATTCGACGATTTGGGTTGAAAGGAAAGCTTAGTCCACGTTATATCGGTCCATTTGAGATTTTGGAATGGGTTGGTGAAGTTGCGTATCGGTTAGCTTTGCCTCCGCAGCTAGCTCACGTGCACAATGTGTTCCATGTGTCGGTGTTGAGGAGTTATCATTATCATCCGTTGCACGTGGTGCAATATCTGTTTGATAAGATTCGGGAGGATCTTACTTGTGAGGAGAAAGCTGAAGCGATTTTGGATCGTCAAGAAAGGATTATGAGGAGGAAGACAATTCCGTTTGTTAAAGTTTTGTGGAGAAATCATTCGGAGCGGGAGGCTACATGGGAAATGGAAGAGTCTATTCGAGCGAAGTATCCGCATCTCTTTGAAAATTAGGTGCGTTCCATTTTATTGATTCCGGGGACGGAATCCTTTTTAAGGGGTAGGTGATGTAATACCCGAAAAATATATAAATAAATTAATGACATTCAATTTCATTCTTTTAAATATTTTAATTGGGCTTTCTTATGTTTGGGTAAAACATTGTTTTAATTTATGTGGACTAAAAATAAGTAAGAGATTTCATTAAATTGGGCCTTAAAATTAGATTGTGTTTAATTTATATGTGGGTAATATCTAATTCTATTAAAATTTGAAAAAAATAATAATTAATAAAATCTATTAATAATAAAAAAATAAAAAAATAAATAAAAAATTAAAACCCTATACGTTGCACGCTACATGATTTGTCTGATAAAAGAAAGAAGAGAGGAGCGGCGACAACAGTGCTAGAAGGAAAAAGGGAGTTGTAAAGTTTTGTTTCAAAAGGTAAATTAAACCTTTTATTGATTTTTGTCAATCATATAGATTATGAGTAGGATTTGTTAGATATATTTTTTTTGTTTGCTATGTAAGATATGTAATCATAAATCAGTACAACTAAAGGAAGGGTATAGCTTTGAATTTCGTGCACCTATATATGATTATTATATGATTATTATTTTTCACCAAACCTTATTATTGCTATTGTTGGATTCCAAATAATAGAAGTATTGGCTTGGAATTGTTTAAGGTATTATATATGTTATATGAATTATAATTGATATTTTTATTTATTAATAAAATATGCATACTTTATATTAACTGTAATCATAGGCAATACATGAAAACTTTGGTTATTAGTAATCTGGGATGCAAAAAGAAAAGAAAAGAAGAGTCAGTGGTCGGTAAAATTAATATGTATAATATTTTAGTAATTAATTAATGATTAAGCTTATAAACTGTTTTGAGATTATTTTTATATATATATTAAATCAAACTGAACCATTTTGTTGTTAAAAGTTATAACCGTTAATTAATAATAAATTTACCGGAATCATGTTATTAATCACTAGATTTATAATAAAGTTTTATTTTATTTTATTAGATCGACTTGAAGGAGATTAGCATATTCTTATTTAAATTTTGGGTATTACATTGCTTAATCTAGGTACGGATTCCGTACTCTTTCAGCGAGATTCTTTTGTTTTTAATTAGTTCGTTTCGTTATGCATTTTGAAAATTAGTATTGCCTCTCATGATTATATCTTGTCAAATTCATTGTGATAGTTTCGTTTGGCGTTCATAGTTGGAACTCATATTTGTACTCTATAGACTAGTTCAACATATCTAAATTTATTTTGATATTGTAGTAATGTGCATGTTAATATTTTTGGAGACTTTGTGTTGATATCTCGTTTCAGTTTAACATGTACATGTTAGAACCCCTTTGTTGTGTCGCATGTGTTGTGACATTATATTTTGTTAGAATACCGTAGGGTATACCTGAGCTATAACCACCCGTGGGGGTACCACAGGCATGTCCTCTTGGCATAGAGGCATGACACCTTCCGTGGCGGTGTGATCGAGCTCTGGCGTCTCTCCGTTTTGTGCTCCGGTGGGAGTTGGCCATTTGGTGTTTTGTTGTGGGAGGCGATGGGTCGAACCCTAGTTTTCTGTTACATTACATTCGTGGAGTGGTGATGTTTGTGCCAAACACGCTTCCGATTTTGCACTTGATCTGGATTTGCCTTGATCCGGTGTGTGACTTGCCTGTGTGGCATTATTTTGATTGCCTTTGTGGCATTAGTTGACTTGCCTATGTGGAAAGGTATATTACTATTTATTCTGAGCTCGGTATGAAATAACACCCAACCATTTGATTCAGCCTATTATTTCGTTGTATTAGTTTTGTTCGTTTCGTTTTATTTCATTTAATTGAGTTAGTTATTTCGGTTCATTATTTGTATTCTATATTCGTACTGGGCATTTGGCTCATGCAGTGTTTTTCTTCCGGTAGGTAATCAGGGGAATCAAGGGCAAGTGTGACGAGAGCTTCCTTTTATCCAAATGGTTTAGATATATTATGTTTAGGTTGTGATACGTTACTTTGTTTGATATTATAATAAATTATTTTAGATTATGGTTTGAGGAAGTTTGATATTTATTATGGTTGACTTGTGGTATTTATCAGATATTAAGATTATTATTTTAGGGCTTGAGCCTTGCTATTAAATTCATCAGTTTTGTTATGTTTTGAGTAACCTCTCTTTCTATTTTAGAAAGGGGGTGTTACAGAGTTGGTATCAAAGCCAGGTTCTTTCTTGTAGAAAACCTATTTAGGTTTGACCTGTGAGTTATGGGTAGACTTCTGGGTTAGGTTTTTATTTTGTTTGATTTTCTGTTCAGCTATCATATCAGCTATATTTGAATCTATCTCTAATTTTGCTTCGTTATCTATTCATGATCTCTTTCTTAGATGGCTTGAAGATCAGCTAGAGTTGCTGGAAGGCGAGGTAACAACAGGGGAAGAGGTGAAGGTCGGTCCAATGAGCAACCTAATGACTAGATTAATGCTCAATTGGCTACCTTGGTGAATCAGGCGGTGAATCAGGCGTTACCTCAGTTGGTGGCACAGGTTGTACAGGCAATGCAGCAGCCGCCACCAGAAATTCCAGAACAGGAGAATCCAAGAAATAATGGTCCACAGGCAAATGAAGTGGAAGGGAATACGGATGGTCATGATCAGCAGGGGGTTGCGATGTATGTATGGTTGGAGAGGTTCCAGAAGCAGAAACCACAAGCATTCAATTCAGCTCCCACTCCAATTGATGAAGAGAATTGGATTGCCCACTTAGAGAAGATTTTTGATGTGCTGGGGTGTTCGGATAATCAGAAAGTGTTACTTGCTGCTTACAAGCCGGAAGGGGATGCACAAAGGTGGTGGAAGGCGATGAAAGTAACAAAGGGTGATGGATATGTTGGGACACTTAGCTGGGCAGAATTTTGTGAGGTCTTTTATCAGCAGTATTTTCCAGCTGATGATAAAGAGGCCTATGCCAGAGAGTATCTATCTATTCGGCAGAAAGATGATGAGTCCATCACGGATTTCATGACGAGGTTTACTAGGTCAAGGTGCTTTGCGGGAACTTCAAGGACTTTGCAGAAAAAAGCGAAGAAGTTCAAGTGGCGGATTCATTATAGATATCTTCAGCATCTTATTAACAATAAGTTTACAGACGTGTCAGCAGTGGACAATGCGGCCAAGAATATTGAGATGGAGCGACAGGACTTTTGGTCTTCTAAACCGGATGGGAGTCGAAAGAGGGACAAAGATGACCAGCAGGGTCAAACTTTAGTTCAGCATGGGAGAAATCAGGGTGGTCAGTTGAATAGGAATCATGGTGGCCAACAGGGGCAGTGGCGTGGTCAGAATCAAAACAGGGGTTATCAGCAGATGCCTCAGCAAGGGCAAATGGTCCTACTTTGACGCTTGCATGCCCACCTCAGCGGCGGTTTTGTGAAGGAATATTTTCTGCTCTGACGTCCTTTGGGAAAATGGCCATAACTTCTTCGTTTGAACTCCGATATTGATGATTCAAGATGTTCCGGAAAGAGGAGACATAGATCTACAAAGTTTATGCTTTGAGGTTTTCGAAATAAGGAATGGAGCAATGTTGAAAGTGGCTCTGAAGTGGCTGCTATGTAAATGACCATCCAAAACAGTGACGTTCGACGTCCGTTGGTACAAATGTCATAACTCTTGCATCCGAACTCCGATTGGAATGATTCAAGATGTTCCAGAAAGCTAAGAAGAATCTCTATAATGTAATCCAAGTTCCAAACCAAGAACATGAAATAAACATAAAAGCCCAAACGATGTCCGGATTGCTTTTCCTTGCGTTTTCATACCAATTCTTTACGATTTCAACACCCACGCATATAATCTACAAAACGAACACAAAATGAATGAAAAGTAACTAAGAAACATGAGATTAAGCAAATAATTATAGTAACAAATACCGGATAAGTAGGTATAAAACCTACTTATCAAATACCCCCAAACTTAAACTTTTGCTTGTCCTCAAGCAAAAACACAAAACAATAATGCAATGCAATGCAACTAATCTACATGCCTACGAATCCAGCAGTAATGACAGAAACAAGTCTATTCAACCGACCTTTAGAGAAATCAAGTAAACATGATAATACATCATATCAAAACAAATCATTAACTTCTCAATCAATCATCAAATCTTAGACTGTTATCACTAATATAGTGCGTGTGTGCTCCACAACAATGTTAACTGATATAAAATCAAATTTAACACATAACAAGTCTCTTCAAATGCATCATATAGTGTAAACTCAAGAAATCCAAAGAAGCTAGATCCAACTAAAATCAAATAATTACCAATATCGAGGGTCAACATGGGATACTTATGCTTTATTTTTCATGTACGGGGGCTTTTTGCTCTTATTTCCCGTTTTATTTATTCTCTTTTTTTTTCTTTTTTTTGGATAGTGAGTGCGTTTTACACTCCATCTCACACCCGTGTTTATGAGGAGTGCATTTCACGCTTCTTCTCGACCCACCACAGGACTCAATTTATTCAACTCGATATCCTTTTTTTTAGAAGCTTATATACCCCACTTTTTCTCCCAAACTTAGGTTCTTGCCTAATTCTTCGCCTTCACTACCTAACTTTGTCATTCTCTTATTTAAACTAGCATTATCCTTTAGAATCCCATTATGTATCAATTTAAACTCAATCATTCAACAAGTTATTTTTACTGTGCTATCTTTATTATACCAGTTTCAAACAGAAAAAGACTCAATTCATAACAAGAAATCACATCAAAGCTCTAATGGTCAGTACTATACTTGTGTACCCAATTCCAATCTCATCATTGGCCAAAACAAACTGTAAACTATCTAACAACTGGATTCATGCAAATGAATATAGTAACTAACTAATAAATTTTTTTTTTGAATTTTTTTTAGAATTGAATATAATGCTATTTAAACTATACTACTATGCAACTACTTATGCAGTGGTACTACATGAATGCACACCTAATGAACCTAACATATGCAAAATAACATAACATAAACATGAAACTAAACATGCACTAATGAACTAAACTAAACTCCCCCAAACTTAGCAATTACAATGTCCTCATTGTAAGAATATAGCGGTAAATAGAAGAGAACTTCCTTGTAATCAACTAAGCATGAGGTGATGGTGGCGATGGTGGCAACGATCATTTTCATATCCATTGAATCTTCAATACCTACAATGAAGAGATAACATGGATTAGAATAGCACTTGGATTGGTAAGAGAACTTAATAAGCAAATTAATTCCTATCTACTAACTAAACTAGTAAAGCATATAAATATAAAAATTCCTGGGTTGCCTCCCAGTTAGCGCTTGAATTATAGTCTTTCAGCCTGACTTTGTCTAGTCAATGCTATCCAATTCCTCTTCGGTAATTGAGGAACCCTCCATCCATGGGAAATAATATAGCTTTTGGTAGGTTCCCATTTGCGATGGCTATCGAATTAAAGTCACCTAACATGCTTTGTTTAGATAAGATCACATTCAAAAACGTCCAACATCTAGGTGTTTTCTCCATTGTGTCTGCGAATATATTCTGTCATTGAAGCTTGTCAGACACAATAATCTCTTCTTCTATCTTCTCCAGCTCATCGCACCATGGCTTCAAAGTTATATTCTCTTTTACATCACAAGGAGTATTGCCGACGACATGACTACCTAGCGGATAAGGTTTTGCAAATCTAACCGGATCCTTAAACTTTGGTGGAGAAGGCACTTGAGACATTAATAACATCGGCTCATCCTCGTTAGTACTCATAGTTAGTTCATCCCCACTTGTCTCCTTTTTTCAACATCTCGTGTCTCATCCAGTTGTAGATTTGGTTCGGGCACTTCATCAATCTCAGAATCCTCGTCATAACACCAATTGTTTTGAGGACAGTTGTTTAAGGCTTTGAGCATTTGATCCATCTGATTCTGCAGATTTTGAATTGATAACTCTTGATTCTGAATTAACCGCTCTTGATTCAGAATTAACAGCTCTTGATTAATCCTCCTCTCCTCATTTGATGCTACAAACTTGGACAACAATTCCTCCAACCTTGAATTATCTGTCTCAGTCTCTGAGGCCATGTATTGAGGACCATTGGTTCAGGTAGTGACGAGTTGTTCCATCCAATTATTAAAATTTTGGGTTGAAAGCTCTTGGCTAATCCTCATCTCCTCTAGGTTTGCTTTGCCTTTCAATATTACATCCCTCGGATTTGGCTTTTCTTCTTGTGGCAATGGAGGTGGCCATGAAAATTCCGGTGTGTATGTTGGATTTGGAGCGTAGTATTGGTCTTCATAAGTATAGCTCCATGACGAATCTGGGTGATACCCCAAAACTTGATGATAATTAGCATATGTATAATAGTTGAGGTATTCACCACCGTGTTGTCCCGACCCAAAACTAACGGTGCATTGATGACTCGGATGATTAACAGCACAATAATTGCAATTAACTGCTATCCTTCGATTACGTTGAGCTGCAACAACGTCCAACCTCCTCGAGAGTGTCTCAAGCTGCGCTGATATTGTAGAAAACGCATTGAGACCATCAATCCCGAATCCCCTTGGCTGAGTCATTATCGTATACGACCATTGATAATTAAATTCCACCATGGTACCTGAAAACAAAGAAAAATAGGAAGAGAATTAAATTATAAAAAAATGTTTAAATTAAGACTAATTTGATTGAGGCTAATATTGGCAAAAATATATTAACTAATTCCCCGACAACGGCGCCAAAAACTTGTTGGGTAAAATCTAATTACGCACAACACGCAAGTATACGTGGTCAACATGTAATAAAGTGAAAGTAGAGTATCGTTCCCACGGAGAATTGTTTAATAAAAATCACCAAGTACTAACCCGTAACCAACTCAATCTTATTTAAACGAATGAATTTCAAATTATATAAATTAAATTATTTAATTACACTAATTCTAATTACCACTAATTAAAAATTAGATTACGGAGATTTAAGATCACAATTCACTTATTGCTTCATTTAAGTTAACACACTTCTCATCAATTATTTTCTATCCTGAATTTTTAATCAAGAACAGTAAAGCAGATAAAACCACCTCTCAATGCATAATACCCATACTCACTTAAATCCACAGAAGATAGAATTAAGCAAAACACCCTAATTAACTAATCCACTATATCTCTATGTGAATTACAATTAAAAAGGATTTATAGCACAAGTTCTCTAGAAGATTACATATGGCGTAAAGGCATATCTCTATCCTAAACACGAATCATGAATTCCATCTATGCAAAAATCACAAACACATGTTATCATGATCAGATCTAAATCTATACTTCATCTCTCGAGTTCATATAGATTATCACGATAATTGTTAGCTAGGCAATTAAACAATTAAGTCCAAATCAAAATAGACAATCCTCACAATAGAACATAATAATTGATAACGAAGCATATTAAAATAAACTACACAATAAGATCCATTGTAATCTCAAACAAAGAATTAGTTCATGATTATTGAATTAAAACTAAGAATCCACAATTGAATAATCATTAAAAGATAAAGATAGAAGAAGATAAGAAGATAGAATATATTGTCTGTAGATTTGAAGCTCCCTCCTTGCTCCTACTTTGAATCTTCAATGGTCTCTAAGTTGCTTCAATCTCCAAATTTAACAAGAACTAGTGTTTTGATCTAATTTACTCTAATCTAATCTAATGGAATCCTCTATCTAGTCTCTAATCTCCCCTAATCCTTGTGATTCTCCTCCTTTTATAAGTCTTTATATGTCTTTAAGTCCTCTTGGAATTCCTTGTGTCAATCGGATCGAAACAATCCTTCCCGGACTCAAATTGGACCAAAATTCGCATTTTCTCGCATTTTCTGGGCATACCCCCGCCCCGATAGGGGTCTAGGCTTGTTTTGGGCCCGCCACAGCGGGCTAGGGGCTTGCTTTGACGCTTGCATGCCCACCCCGGTGGCGGTTTTGTGAAGGAATATTTTCTGCTCTAACGTCCTTTGGGAAAATGGCCATAACTTCTTCGTCTAAACTCCGATTTTGATGATTCAAGATGTTACGGAAAGAGGAGACGTAGATCTACAACTTTCATGCTTTGAGTTTTTCGAAATAAGGATTGGAGAAATGTTGAAAGTGGCTCTGAGGTGGCTGTTATGTAAATGACCACCCAAAACAGTGACGTTCGACGTCTGTTGGTACAAATGTCATAACTCTTGCATCCGAACTCCGATTGGAATGATTCAAGATGTTCCGGAAAGCTAAGAAGAAGCTCTACAATGTAATTCAAGTTCCAAACCAAGAACATGAAATAAACATAAAATCACAAACGATGTCCGGATTGCTTTTCCTTGCGTTTTCATACCAATTCTTTGCGATTTCAACTCCCAAGCATATAATCTACAAAACGAACACAAAATGCATGAAAAGTAACTAAGAAACATGAGATTAAGCAAATAATTCAAGTAATAGATATCGGATAAGTAGGTATAAAACCTACTTATCAAGAAGCATTATTTGATCTAAGCACAAATTACTATCTGCTTACAAAGAAGCATATTTTCTCAAGTATAAAAGTCTTTGAACTTTTATAAATATATTTGCTCTTCAATTGATATCTGCTTGTTTGAGAAGCATCAATATGTACTAAATTATATCTGCTTATTTAAAAAAGCATCCATATATACTAAATTCTTATTTGCTTATTTGAGAAACATCAATCTGTACTAAATTCTTATCTGCTTATTTGAGAAGCACATTGTCGTAAAATCATTTGTAAAAAGGAGAAAATGTCAAAGTTAGTTTAATTTATGTACCTATGTGAAAGATGAGTAATTTTTCGACCAAGACCAGAGTCTTAGAGAGGTCAACGGGAAGTTAGGTCTCTAGTGTACTTGTGAGGTGAGGAAGAGGCTGTTGTTTCAAGACCAGATCATAGAATATAACTGAACTCAAAAGAGGTACAACTAAACTTGAGGAGGGAGCGGGGAGCTTGTTGTCCAAGATAGATTAGTTGGGAATAGTTGGAAGTTTGTCTACAAAACTTTGTAAAGGCTTTTCCGCCTGTTGAAGGAGTATTTATTACTAATAGTAATAGGATCTCAAGTCCTGGAGAGGAGCTTGAGACTGAACATAGCAGCATACCCAGGATGTATGTTGTGAACCAGACAAATCTCTGTGCATTGTGTGATTGAATTTTTACTGTCTTGCATGTTAATTTCTAACACTACAAATTAATTATCCAAAAATTCAAAAAGTCCTTAGATAATTTTTAATATGTAATAATCTATTCAACCCCCCTTCTAGATTATTATTGGACTTTCAACAACGAAGACTTGAAGATCTAATCATGAACCCATCTTCCCGGATTCGAAAAAGGTCAAATCCCATGTCATTGTGTAGCTCTCAGAAAGGGCTTTTCGAAAAGGTATAACACACCTCTATTGAATTCCTGAATTGAAAGTTATAAAGGTTCGAGTAGACGACGTGTTGGTTTGAGTGCACGTACTTCGAGATAATAGGACCCTAGGGGACGGGCCCACCCGGGTCAACTGCAGCTAGACCCGCGACTGATTTGGTCTATAAATAGACCCCCCCATCAACCATTTTAAAAAAGGAAAAAAAGGAGAAAAAGAGAAAAAAAACTCTATCCATTTCAGCTCTTAACCCTCCTATAGTGCTCTAAACTTCAATATTCTTCTTTCTAAACACTTTTGTACATATATACTACGATATATCAAATTTTAACCGGTGGAAACTGAGTTTTCAAGCTCAAAAAGCAGTCTAAAGCCTTCTTTGCAACACACTGTAAGATTTTTTCAGATTTGAAACTTTATCTTGCTTTAATATGTATATAAATATATATAGACTTGAACCGAACAGTTGAGTCTGGATCGACTATATGTGACTTTTACTTGCTTTCATATATATATATATATATTAACTGTTTACCTTGTTTAAATATCAGTTTTAACTGTTCATTCAATGTAAATCTATAATATTTAAATCTGTTGACTAGATTTGTCTAAATCTAGCCATATCTAACTTTTAATCGATTCAAAAGTTGTAAAACTGGAACCGTTGAGCTAGAATGTCTAAGAATTATTTAAATCTAATTTTCTTTCTAGTTTTGTAAATATTAAGCAATCACGTGACCCTAGATTTGTATCTAGAGGGAACGATAAGCTTGGCTACGCGCGGGTAGTGATTTAACTGATGAATCCTTTGTTTTGCGTCGTTTTGGTTAAATATATATTTTATTTTAGTATCCTCGTTATGCAGGCTATTCATATGATATTATGTGAGGCTAGGAGCCACAGGATCTAAGATTCAGGTGACGGATCTAGATCTGGTTCCCATGATGGACTCTTTTCAGTTGTACAACTAGCTTGCAAATCATATTTGTGGTGCTCGGGTCACTTCGATGGCTTTCATGGCCATAAGGAGCCCGTCACTTATATGTATATTATTTTGTCGAAGATGCTTTGCATCTCGAGAATAAAATTAAAACAAGCCGAATACGGAATAAAGTAGAAGTATCAAAGCACTTAATTACTATGTGAGCATAAGGGTTTGAAAACCTGTTTTCAAAACGTCATTTCTGTATATATTGATTAAAATTGAACTTTTATAAAAATGAAATCATTTGTATATAGATGCAAACGAGGCATAGCACTACTTCTAAATAATGCACTTAGGCCCAATTAACTGCACACACACTTCAAATAAATAGGAAATTGAAAAGACGCGTTAACCGTGTTTTAATGGAAGTTGGGGGGAGGGGGGGGGGGGTGTGCCTAAAATCCCCCTCCCCCGCTTAATCAAGCCCCCGAACTCTATGAATCTCGGTTTCCAAGGCCTGTTAAACAGAGTCCATTAATTGGGCCTTTTTGAAAAACTTTTCAAATTCAGTTGAGTTGGTACAACCATTTCACCATTACCAATTGGCGACTCTGAATTTTCAAATCGTCGACATTTTGTGTCAGACTCTTTTCAAAAGAAATTCAACCACATAGAAAACATAAAGGGTAGAAAGGCTAAAAGTGGAATTCCAAAAAAGGAAATTTTCCTCGACATCTACAGGTGGCGACTCTGCTGGGGACAGTAGAGGGATTAAGCCGCATTTCAATGTTTTCAAAATCTATTCTTATCTATGTGAATGATGTCTTTACATAGATGTGAATGAATGCTCTATTTATTGCACTTTAGTGCCTCACACAATCTCTGCAATTTTATATTAGTGCCTCGCACAATGTCATGATTTTTATATTAGTGCCTCGCACAATGTCATCATTTCATACAGTGAGACATGATTTATGTGAATGTATGTTGTGTGATTCCTCCACCAGGAGGAGAACCCATCGATTTTTGATTACTAGACTCAACAGAGAATAATCCCGCGAGGCTCAGGAAAGACACCACTCAGATCCGCTTGAATTAAAAGATCGGATTAACTTTCCATTTAGTAAATTGCTATGATTTGGGTACCTTCATGTCGAAAAGCCTCAAGAGTAGCCTAAGATAGGTCAGCCTCTGCTAAACCAAATGCGAAGGGGAGTCTCTTCATGCTTTTCCCTTTTAATTCTATGTAAATTCTGATTCAATGTAAATTGCGATTCCATGAAAATGTAAAGAAAAGAAATATAAAAGAAAAATGTAAATATACTTTCCATTCCCTATCAAAACTTGTCATGCTATCCAGTCATCAAAAAACTGACATCTATTTTGCAGGAAAACATTAAAAAACTCCTAAAACAGACACATTGCATAACATGCAGACTATTAGTGTTTACCAAGACTAAACTACAAAATCTTTTTGTAGGAAAATAATTGGTCCCGTTACCCGTTCAAATTTAAAAAAGGCACTAAGCCCACCTTCAGACATGGCTGCAAGGGCCCAACCTGAATTTACTCCTATTTCTCGAGAGGAGTTCGAGGGACTAAGAAACCAGATAATAGAATTAGCTGTCTTTTTAAAAGAACATAACAAAAGGACTCAGGGTCAACAAATACCCACTCAAATAGAAACTCTGTATGGGGGGGAGGCCAAGGTACTGAAAGTAAAGAAAAGGAAGTACATATACCGGAACCTCAAACCGAAAAATCAAATAAAACCCATGAAATAACCAATCTTAAAGAAGATCGAGAACTGATGATATTTGAAAGAAACTTCAGCAATGGAAGAAACCATCCGGTCAATCAAGGGGACTAGAGCATATGGAAGCGTGACTTACTCAGACCTCTGCATCTTTCTTGGGGTTCATTATCCAGACAAGTTTAAAACTCATGATTTTGAAAAATATGACGGATTAGGAGATCCTTACACTCATTTAAAAGTGTTCATTAGGGAACTTGGATCCTATGCCGATGATGAAAAGCTAAGAATGCAATTATTCCAGAAAAGTTTAACTAGAGGGGCCAGAGCATTCTATGCCAGATTGGACAATTCCAAAATCCATAGCTGGGAAGAACTAGCCCATTTTCTAAACCAATACAGTTTTCAATCACAAATGGCTCCAAACAAATATCAAATTATCAAAGTTAAAAAGCAGAATACTGAGTCATTCAGAAAATATGCCCAAAGATGGAGACGTCTGACTGCTCAAGTAATCCCATTAATGACAGAAACTGAGATGGTAATGACCTTCATTGACATACAAGAAGCTCCATTCTATAAGAGAGTCCTCGTACGCATAGGAAAACCATTCTCAGAAATGATTAAACACAAGGAAATGGATGAGACGAGGTTAAAGTCTAGAAAGATTAAAGACCTCACTACTTTAGAAGCCGTGGCGGAGCACATTCAAGCTGGAAATTATGGGAATAACCCTCAGAGGGTTCATAAAAAGAAAGAAGAAGATGTATCATTGGTATTATAAGGACAAATTCATAAAGGCAATCAAAACTTACCCATTCAAAGAAAAAATTATTCCCCTTTTCAAGAATCTACACAATTCAAATGGAAGGACAATTTTCACACCCTTAGGGGACTTATTGGAAAATATACTCAAGCTTCTGACAACACATAAGAAAATTATCTAAATCCTTCCTCTAGCCAATTCAACTGGAAGGAATTTTGATACAAGCAAGAAATGTGCTTATCAATCTGGAGCTCCGGGGCATGATCAAAGATAACCCTCTCCCTCAACACAAGGAAGAGAATATCAATATAATCATTAGAGAGAGTGGAGAAAGTCCCAATTACCTCAAATATGTAGGTGATTCTCCCCAAACTAGCAAAGATAATTCTGATAAGTGGAATTATTCAGAATTCTGGTTAATGATAGAGCGAGAAATGAAGCCTATCAAAGAACGGTTTGATCAACTAGAAGAACTGGTGATACATCAACACCAAGTAACTCGACAGCTGATCAGTCAGGGGCATACAATTCTCCTCTCCCTTATCACAAGGAATCAGCAACAAGTCCAAGAGAATGAAACTTTGGAAGAAAAAATTGCAAGGAAAGCAAGATCCCAGGCTCGTTGGGACTATGCAGACCAGAGGACCTTGAGTCCAGTAATCAAACACCGCTGGGTTTGCCTCCTGCGAGAGAAATCACACAACATACATTCATATACATCGCGTCTTACCGTATGGAAATGATGACATGTGCGAAGCACTAATATCACAAGCAGATATGGTGCGAAGCACTAAAGTGAAGTAAATAAAGCATTAATACACATTCATTCAATGTAAATACAACATTCACATAAGTAGATAAAATATATTTTTTTGAAAATTTTGAACATCGGCTTAAGGCCTCTTACTGGAGTCCCTAGCAGAGTCGCCACCTGTCGACGTTGGGAAAATTTGTGTCCCTTTCTGTGCTTGCCCTTTTGTGTTTTAATTGGGTTGAGTTTTGTCTAAAAAAGTGAGTATAAAAAGGTTCGACATATGAATGTTGACGATTTAACTTTTAGAGTCACCAGTTGGTAGATTTGAAATGGTTGTACCAACTCAACCGATTTTGAAAAGGTTTGCACAAAGACCCAATGGTTAGACACTGTTTCACGAGCCTTGGAAAATGTGTTTCGTTGAGTTCGGGGGCTTGATTAAGTGGGGGAAGGTGTTAGGCACCCCCAGACTTATGTGAAAATATGGTTACAATAATTTTTCAATTAACTTTTTATCTGCATGTGTGTGTGTGTGTGTTTATTGGACCTATGTGCAATTATCTGGAAGTAGTGCTATGCCTCATTTACACCTATATACAAAAGGGTTTGACTTGTATATAAAAGTTCAATTTTAGGCAAGATATAACAATGATGTTTTGAAAAATAGATTTTTAAACCCTTATGCTCAATAGTAATTGAGGCCATTGATACTTCCATTTTATTCTGTATTTGGCTTGATTATTTTTATTTTCGAGATGCGAAGCATCTTTGAGAAAATAAGATACATAGCAGTGCCGAACTCCTTATGGGCATGATAGCCATCCAAGGATATCCAGACACCGTCGATAATTTACAAGCTGGTTGCAACTGACAAATGTCCATTATGGGAACCGAATCTAGATTCGCAGGCTGAATCTTCGATCACATGATTTCTAGGCTCACATAGTAGATTAATATGTACAACGCTATAAAGAAAACTAGATTTAAATAAATCTAAGCTAATCTAGCTTCAACAGTTCCAGTTTAGTCACTTTTGAACCGGTTAAAGTTAGAGATAACTAAATTTAAACAAATCTAGTCCACATGCTGGAAGATCAAATATCTACATCATGCGAAAAGAATATATATATATATATATATATATATATAAGAAAAAGCCACGGATCAACGATATATATAATTATCGATATATATATATATATATATATACAGATGGATATTAATATATTTATATCACGAAGCTCACCCCTTTTAGCGACGGACGTTATGATTTGTTTTGGCCATATAACCGTCGCTCATACTTTTAGCGACGCTATATGTTGTTCATCGCTAAAAGTATAGATGATGGTTGTATGACTGAACCGTCGTCGGGTTCGTCGCTAAATGGGGGTGAGCTCGGGTGAGTTGGATAAGGGGTGAGCTTAAGATCAGACTATATATATATATATGTTAAAGTAGTAGAACCTTAAAAATCTGAAAAATCTTTCAGTGGGTTGCCAAGAAGATTTCAGATTGATTTTGGGGCCTGAAAACTCGGTTTCCACAGTTTAAACTTCAGTATGTTGTAAAACACGAGCTTACAAGTGTTTAGAAAGAAGAATCACTCAGTTTGGAGCACTCTAGAAGAGGTTAAAGGCTGAAATGGATAGAGTTTTCTCTATTTTCTTCTTCTTTTTTTCAAATGAGCTGATGTGAGCTTATATTTATAGACCAAGGAGCCGTGGGTCTATCTACGGCTTCCCGGGTCCTGTCGTCTCAAAGTACATACACTCATGATACGCGCTGTCCGCTCGAACCTTCATAACTTTTAATCCGGGCATCCGATGGAGGCGTGCTGTACCTTTTCGGAAAGCCGCTGTCGAGAGCTACACAATGACATGGGATTAGAGATTGTCTGAAGCTAGGAAGATGGGTCCATGAACAGATCTCCAAGTCTTCATTTTCTATTCGTTGTGCTGTCTTGTGCAGTTATCACTCGGGATTTGAACTATGGTTCTTGTGGGACATCTTTGGATGTAGTTTTAGTTGAACTATGTTAAGACGACATTGATGTGATGTTGAGATGTCAAATGAACCATTTTGCCCCTCTCGAGGTTATCTCGGCTTTTGCGCAGTTGTAGAGTAGTCTTTTCTCGTGGTTATCTTCGAGATTGACTCTTCATTGTTGTCTGTCTCGAGATTGTCCTTAGGGTTATCTCTGAGGTTGGATTGACCTTCTGGGTTTATCTCCGGGGTTGGAACTTGCTTTCCCAGGGTTGTCTCCGGGGTTGGAACTGAATCTCTTGGGGTTATCTCTGAGATTGGAACTAGATCTCTCGTGGTTGTCTCCGAGTTTGGAACTGACTCTCTTGGGGTTATCTCTGAGATTGGAACTGGATCTCCTAGGGTTGGAACTAATTTGACTTCCAGGGTTATCTCTAGAAGAAGATTCTACCCTCCTGCAAGGTTAGTAACAGGAATGCAAAATTTTGAGTGTCTACAATTATCTTTATATATATATATATAACTATATCTAGATTTACTACTTTTATATATCTGCTTTAACTACTTCAAATGTAGATATTTAATCTTCTAGCCTGTGGACTAGATTTATTTAAATCTAGCCATCTCTAACTTTTAATTGGTTTAAAAGTGACTAAGTTGGAACCGTTAAAGCTAGAATAGCTTAGATTTATTTAAATCTAGTTTTCTTTCTAATTTTGTACATATTTATCTATCATGTGAGCCTAGGAGCCACGAGATCGAAGATTCAGCTTGTGAATCTAGATCCGGTTCCCACGATGGATATTTTTTAGCTGTGTAGCCATCTTGTAAATTATCTACGGTGTCCGGACATCCTTGGATGGATCTCATGCCCATAAGGAGCTCGACACTGCTATGCATATTATTTTCTCAAAGATGCTTCGCATCTCGAAAATAAAATCAATCCAGCCGAATATAGAATAAAATGGAAGTATCAAAGGCCTCAATTACTATTTAGCATAGGGGTTTGAAAACATGTTTTCTAAAACACACTGCTATATCTTGTTAAAACTGAACTTTTATACAAATCAATCCCTTTGTATATAGGTGCAAACGTGGCATAACACTACTTTCAGATAATTGCACATAGGCCCAATACACACACACACACATGTAGATAAATTAGGGAAATTGAATAGTTACGGTAACCGTGTTTTCATGGAAGTTGGGGGGTGCCTAACACCTTCCCCCACTTAATCAAGCTCCCGAACTCTATGAATCTCGGTTTCCAAGGCCTGTTAAATAGAGTCCAACCATTGGGCCTTTGTGTAAACCTTTTCAAATTGGTTGAGTTAGTATAACCATTTCAAATCTACTAACTGGCGACTCTGATTTTTAAATCGTCGACATTCATATGTCGGACCTTTTTCAAACTCGCCTTTTTTAGACAAAACTCAACAAATAGAGAACAGAAAGGGCAAGAAAAGAAAGAGGGTACAATTTTCCTGACGTCGACATTTATATAAGTGTTCAACCTATCTTTAAAATTCGATTATACCTGAATTGTTTAAGTACTATGTCGATGCTATTTGTTTCGGCTAGATTAATATTTGATGAAGCATTATATTATTTATGAACTGACTTGTTATTGAAAATTCGATGCCATTTGTTTTTGCTAGGCTAATATTTGTTAAATCATAAATTGGTCTATTAATCGAACTGAGTTATTATTAAAGATGTATGCCACTTATTTCGGGTAGATCAATATTGATGTTATATGTTGAAATCCTTAGCATTTATTTGAATTCAATCCAAGCTATATTATTGTGGTACAGACTCATGATGTAAGACTGAGAAGAACAATCCTTATAAAAATAAGGGGAACTTTATTGTCGGAAAATGACACGCGCGACACATGTGAGTATTATGCATAATCACGTGTACAATGAGGCTGATCCCCTTATGTTCTTGCAGGGGAGTATGATTTAATCTTCACGGTTAAATTATACTCTTGAGGTATTCGATCAGTAAATGAACTGATAATTCCTCATTAAGTTCTAGATCCATTTGTGATCACTTAGCATGAAATATGGGGAATAACTCTATTTATTGAATATTGTTGTAGTATTGCTAATTCTTCAGAATCAATTGAATAGTATTGAGCCCTCGAAAGAATTTAACTCTTTCATTCTTGATATGTTATTTAACATGAAATTTAAGAAAATCCTTGATTTGTAAATGATTCATTATTTCAGCTACTTCACAATCTTTTAAATATTGTTGAAGTTCTAAAGAGTTAATCGCTTCTAATCATGGTATATCATTCTTGTATTTAAACTTGTTGAGCGAATTAGTTGCTCATGTGACAACTCGGAAAATCGGATTGTCCAGAATTTAAGTTTAAAGAATTAGTTATTAATAAAATGAATTTTTTATTAATAATATTTTGTGCTATGTGTTTATTAATCGTTCTAGAACCTAGGATGATTATAAGTCGGGAGGATTCTGGCTACGAGTTAAACTGAACGAGTAAGAATTTTCAAGACGAAAATAAAAAATTTTCGGGAACAAAACTTTTCTGGGGAAAAAGATGAAATAGACACTATTCACCTGACGTAACCTAATGGTTAGGGTTTGAATAACCTAAGCCTTTTTGAGAGTTCGGTATGTCGAAGTGACATTCCTTCGAAAGATTTGACGATAATATGTCATGAAAAGTAAAGTAAGCCGATAAAAGTTTTTCTCGAAAAACACGCAGAAATCAAACGAAATAAAAATGACAAAAAGTACTGTTATGTACTTTTCATTCGTTTAACTACATTAGGGGAAAATGTGAAGGAAAATGCTTAACCCCAAAAAGTGTTTTTTAGTTTTTTGGAGTTCCGAAGAATGCGTAAAAGTTAAACTGTAGAGGAAAGACGAAATATCCAAAAATATTTAGATTCTGAGAATCGCAGTTTTTAAAACAGTCGAACGAATTTTAGTAAGATGGAAGCACGGAGCTTCCATGAATAGTAAGGCAGTTTAGTAAGGAGGTGGGAATAGTAGAATGAGGGGCGAAATGACTAAAATTCCCCTAGCTTGGATTTTCAATAAAAAGGGAGCCTTAAGCTCATTTGTTGGTGATTTTGAAAATCACCAACACATGAGAGAGAGAGAGAGAGAGAGAGAGAGAGAGAAGTCGAATGAGGAGGAAAAGGAAGGGAAAAAGCTAGTCCAATTGCAAGTTTTGTCCAACGGAGAAGGATTAAAGAAGAAAGGTAATCCGAAACCTAAATTTTAAGTAATTTTTCTTTAAGTTTTTATGTTAAAAACATAGCTTAATGAGAATAAGAAGTAATAAGAATGATTTCATATGGTTGAAATCATGAAGAAATGAAGAAATAAGAATTAGAAGTTTATTTTATAAATTTCTTAAGGAAGTATAAGATTCGTAATGATTTTGAACGATCTGAATGAATCATATGAATGATTCGGCGAAATTAGTAAGGAATGGTATTTTATAACATCAAATTCCAAGAAAAAGTGAAATCATAATCAAAGTATCGATTAAAAATGAAGAACAAGCGAAGAACGCGAAGAACACGCGAAGAACACGAAGAACGTTGTTGATGGACACATTTAAAACCATCATAGTATAACTTGTTGTTGATGGACAAGTTTAAAACCATCGTGTATAAGTTAGTTGCTTATTGCTTGGTTAGGAACAGTAGAAACGTTCATGAAGAACAGATTAAACCTAGCTATAATGAAGTTATGGCGAAAATTTCGTGAAAGACGAATGAGAAACAGAAAGTATATAAATGAACCCGAAGGAATAGGGTTTTATAAGAATGTAAGATAACATAGAAAACATAAGTCATGGACGCAAGAATGAACAAGTTCCGAGTTCGGATGACCGAATTACGGACGAACAGACGAAGAACGTTAATAACGTAAAATGAACGATTGATGAAGATTAAGCCAATTGAATGGCATGTTAATAGATTCAGAATGAATTTCTGTTCGAGGGAAGTTGAAGTACATAAGATAAGGAAGAGAATGACTTTGGAACGACCTCGTTCTGAGTTATAACGAATAAGTTATGAGATTGCAAAGTCAGCGTCTCAAGTATGTAAAGACTTAGAAAATTTTTCCAAGTTTGATGCTCGGCGCTGCAGCGCCAGCTATGCCTTAGGAGGAGGTGCCGCAGTGCCAACCCGAGCCATCAGCTACTACTGAGTGGCACCACAGCACGAGAGATAGAGAGGGATTTGGCATCGCAGCGCCAGACCGGGGAAGAAGGTGAGGTAGACTCGCGCCGCATCGTGAGAGGAAGGAAGGGAACTGGCACCACAGCGCCAGTGCTGGGCAATGACCAATAAGGAGCTTTTAACTGCTCAAACTCCTGGGAAAGTGTACGGAAAGATAATGAACGTGTAGTTCACGTAATGTAACACTTAAGTTTGTGATTTAAACCTTTAGTAAAGGTTGAACGAAGTGATTGAACGGGATTAAAAGACGAAGAAAGTAATGAATGTAAACGTAATGCAGTGGCGATGATCGATCGGTCTTAGCATACAACAAACCGTATGGCTTTGTCATTAAGAAAGAATAATAAACGTGGGGTTCATGTAATGGATAGCGAATGTAAGAGTTAAACACTTTAGCCGACATGAGGGTTGTGTGTATGCGAATATTAAATGGGCAGAATCTACACCCCGTGTATGGTTTGACCGTAAGGTAATGAAGAATGATGATTAACCATGAAAGGTGAAGAAACTGAATTAAAGACAATAACGTATAACATAAAGAAGCCGAGTTAGTAATGATAACTTGGAGGACGTTCTGAGTCGAATGAACCGAACGTTATAAGATATGAATAAGTTAATATAAAATGTTTAACGCTATGACCATATGGTATTGACATGGAATGATCATTCTGAGTATAGAAAATACTGTATTACTTAGACGATAAAGAAGGAATCATGAGGTATGACACTTAGTTGCCAGAAAGCCATAAGGAATAAGGAATTGACTTAACGGACATTATAGTTTAATGGTCTAGATAGGTTAAGATAAAGTTAGGTTGTAGTACAATCGTATCCTTTGATGGTTGACATATGGGAGCTGGGCTAAATAATTTCTTCAGAGAGTGGAGGTATATACGAAACTGGCAACCGATCTAACTCACTGTGAAATACAGTGTAGACGAGACGGGAACTTGTTTGTTGGTTGTTTGTGGGAAACCACTCAAAGTACCATATGGACTACTAGCAGAGACGCGATGTGCACTGAGTCCTATAAGAGTTATAAGAAGAAGATAAGAATGAACATCATCAAAGATGATGATCGTATGAGTAAGACATCTCCTATGTCATGAAGCTGTAAACCGGTAAAGAAAGTTGGTCACGTAAACTTAGATTACAAGAATGCGAACCCTAAGAAGTAAAGTTAAGTAAACCAATGCGTAAGTCAAGTATACGACTAATTGGTGTATGTGTTTTTCCTTATGTGTTATATAGGGATTGGAGTGAGCAGTTCAGCGTAAGCTGTAGCTATGCGTAAGGCAGGTTTCCTAACTTCATTCATATTACATGAATGCTAGTGTCTGAAACTTCTCAGATGCTGAACTTGAGAAGTCTTGTCTATATGCAAATGTGTGATATTTGTACAAGGTGGTAGTATGTATGAGGCCTTGTGCCACAATTTGAACACTTCGGTGTTTCTATGAGATGAACTGTTCTGTGATTGAGTTGTTCAATACAAATATGTTCTGTTTATACATGAACCGTTATTGTTAAGTCTGTGCTAATGATTCTAACCAGACATGATGTGTATAGAAAAAGGTAGAAGAATGAAAGCATTTCAAAGAGTATGTGACTAATGTTCTAAGATGATAGGAATCAAAATTATTCCTATTATTCCAGTTGCTTCGTAACTGTTGTTCGGTTATGGAACTCTTAAAAGAATGTTTGAATTCTTGAAGTTGTTTATTCAACTGCTATGACTTGCTGGGAAATTGAATGCTCACACTTGCTTTAAATGAAAAACATTTTCAGCGAACGATGTTAGAAAGAACTTAAGGATCCCGTAAAGATCAAGTTGACCGGTATCCAGATGAAGTGCCATTCAGTATGTGAATGAGCGTGAAGAGCAAGTGAAGACTTGTAATATAGAATAGTTTAATTGAACTATAGGTTAGTTTAATGAACTGTTATGTATCCTTGGTGGCGGATAAAAGTCAGTCTTGTAAGCTGGAATGAATAATGTATTTATCATTATTTGTAATGAAAGAGGTTATAAGGTTTTAGAACTTGGGATTTGAGAATGTATGTTGTTATATTTCACTATATAATGATGTATGTTTGGAAGATGATGTACTCTTGATGCACGGAATCCGGGTGTAAAGATAAACCGAATTTCGAGGCGTTACAGCTCACCCTTGCTATATCATGATATTATTTCAGTCAAGCCCAAATGTTCGAAGAAGGACAAAGGCAAAAAGAAGGCGACCAAATAAGGTCTTTTATGTAATGATTATTATGTTATACAATGATATAAACCTTGTAGACACTCAAAATTTGTTTTCTTATTTCTAACCCATGCAGGAAGGGCAAAATGGTCTTTTCCCACTTTGGAGACAACCTCGGAGGTTCAACCCTGAGGAAAAACAGAGTTAATAGCAGTCAAAGCCCCGTAAATAACCCCAAGGGACATCCAAAAAGCCACATCAACCCTGGAGATAACCCCGAGAGGGAAAAAAGATCATTTCGACAAGACAACGTCAACAACCACAATACAGATATAGATAAGGTCACAAAGAGCCATTGCAGTACTTCCGAGCGCAAACTATGCAAAACATCTCAATGGACTACCTGCGAAGACCCGAAGATGCCAGTTTGGTCATGGAACCATGTTCTCGGATTTGGAAAAGGGCAAGTCCTATGTCATTGCATAGCTCCAGGAATGGTATGACACATCTCTATTGGATTCCCAGATTGTAAGTTACAGATGTTTCAGCGAAAAACTCATTGATTGAGGTGCACAAACTTTAAGGCAGCGGGGCCGACTAGGCATTTTTTCAGGCGTACCTATAGAAGTCGCATGTCTACCTGCGAAAGCCCTAGCTATATATATCAGCCCCCATTAGCTCATAAAGAAAAAAAAGATTTGAAGAGAGAGAAGGGCACATGAGAGAGAAATATGAACCATGTAGTGTAAAACAACTCAAATCTTGCTTCTAAACTTGTAAATTTCACTTGTAAACCGTCGTATACATACATTGTGAGCCCCCAAATTCAGTTTCTCTAACCTCGAGTTTTATGCTCATGATCCATTATACATATCACATATAACTACCCATTTATTGATGAAATACATCATTCATTACCTGTCTTTAATAAAAACATACCTTAAAACCTAATTATAATAATATCCCAGGTTCAATAACCTTAACAAAACTTACATACCTTTAGATACTTAAAGGTTTACATAATTAATTTACATAAAGTAACATAATTGTTAGTTCCCAATAGGCACATGATAGATCTAGAAGGGAGGGAGGGGGGGGGGTTGAATAGATCCTCTTTGATTTTCAAATACTTTTCTCATTTATTTTGTATTACTAATGAATTAGCATATGAAAAACATAAGAATATTTTCAAGCAGAATGGAATAAGTAAAAGATCCCCTTCATTGATATATTCATAATCATACATACATTGTTCTTAGAGTTAGTTAAGTTGTAAGTAGTTAATACATATATAGCAGTTATAGTAGTTAGGTACATAATGTAAATGACATAAAGTAAATGACACAAGGGATTTTAAGTGGTTCATAGACTCAAGCTCCTAATCCACTCTTCTACTTTTAACTAGCAGGATTTCCACTAAGGAAAGGCAACACCCTGAATCACTAAGATTCCTTCAAGGTCAACAGCCTTGAAACTTCAGTTCACTAAGAACTCTTCAAGACTAGCATACTTGGAACTTCTCTAGTTCCCTAGGAACTCTTCAAGACCGGCAGGCTTGGAACTTCATTTAGTTCTTACGAACAAGGACCCCTCAGGCACTGGCTTCTACTTCTTCTTCTTCTTGTTGTTGTTGTTGTAGGTGACTTGTTGCTAAGATGTCTTTAGGCTTGAACATCTTCTGTACTTAGTAGCTTGGCATGGTCCTCTTTGCATTCTGCATAGAGTATGGACCACATCTTCTCTGGTGCAGCTAATCTTCATTAGGTTCTACTCATCCTCATCTATTGTCAGCTGTGCGCCATCACCATTTGGGTCTGCTAGGTGTTTGAGCTTTTGGTAGACTTCTTCTGGCACTTAGCATTCCTTGAACCCTTCTTGACTGGTTGGCAGACATGGTTATGCACTTGTTCTGTTTCAGTTTTTGGTTCATGATGATTCGTAGAGTGGCTCTCTGGATCTTATTTGTACTCTGCCACTTTTTTGAATGCTATCTTCTTGTCCTTCTCATTTCTCAGCTTAGCTTCCATCTTCAGTGGCATTCTCATCTTTGTTGAGTGAAGCTTTAGTCTATTCGAGTCCTCTTCTTCAAGGCTGCTTCACTTCCACCTTTGTAATCTCACTATCACTAAGACTTTTTCTGTTTAGTTCAGGTGGAACTCGTAGAGTCAATAATAACATTGTAACAACTCAACGATTCTGCAACTTCAACAACATTAGAAAATTTTGATATTTGAAGCTCTTGTTGATTTATACTCCTTCACAACCTTCCCATTGGAATTTAGCTGTTGAGAGCTATTTAAATTTCTTCGCAGATCTCGAGTTATTTGGTGTAGACTGCATATGTGACATGACATCCCCTTTATGACTTTCTGACACTGTAGTCTACTGTTTCACATACCCCGTTAGAGATGTCACTTTAATGTCTCGGGCAGGTAGATAACTTTATTTCCTCCTTCTGATTTCTTGATCAGAGGTTATCCTTTTGCATAGATGCTCTCAATAAGCTCTGTTCGAATATAAATCTTCAGATTGAACAGTTGACAATGCTTCAATCTTTAGATGACCAAACTCTATGATTCTGATGCAGCTATTCTAGGACCTGATCGTAATATCTTGTTGAATGTTTCTCGTTGACAGGTTGAGACAACATTACGATCCTGAAGAGTGTTCATTGGATCTTTAAAGTAGAACACCTCTTCCTTCTCTTGTGTAGAGCTTGAACACTTCTGTTTGCCTTGACAGATCTCAGGAACTGATAGCTTGACTCCTTGTTCTGGCCTCTTCTAAATAGCAAGACATTTTAGATTTGTGGCATGTCCAGCTCGCTTTCTCCTTGTGATCTCCCGTTCACTTATCATCAATGGACTGACCAAATGCTTAATCACTTTAGCCTTGTTCTTCATAACCTGACCAGTATCTCTGTGTATACTTCATCAGTTCCTTCTTTGTTTGGCAAACACTACGATCCTGGTTACTTTCAAGATCATTGTCTTCTATTCACTTAACATCTACTGCACTTGCTGACTTTCTTTAGTTAGTCACTTTTATTAAAGTCTTCTTCTGATCAACTTGTGGAAGACTCCATCTTGAATGGCTTCACAACTCAATCTGGATGTTGATTGGATTGGTGCTTAGATCTTCTATTAGCTTGCATGCCATTCATGGAGTGCTCTCTGGTTTCTTTTAGGTGAGATGTATCTTTGCAGCTCAGACCAGAGGCTTCATACTTTGGATATTTTAGAAGTGCTCATTTATTGAGAATCATGTTTGCTCTACAATTCTGCCTCGGCGTTGTGAGCATATCTGTTGAAGCCTTAGTTTTGCACTCTACGATTTAGCTTTGGTGGTGCAGACATTATGACTCTGAGATCAGATGTCGACACTCTACGATCTCTAACCTTAAGCTTGTTGTCTTCATATAATCTGGCTCGACTACGATCTCTTCCTCTGATGTGATCAGTAGACTCTACGATTATGAGTGTGGTCTACGATTCTTGACTTGGCTTTGGCAGTTGCTTGGTCGGCTCGTAGATAGGCTGTCTCTACGATTCTGAACATGACTTCCTCAGCAGACTACGACTCTGAAGAAGTTCTTCTCGACACACTACGATCCTTCCTCGTTTCTCCTAGCAGTCTACGAACTCCGAGATCTACTATCTTGCAGACTACGATTCTGCCTCGATAACTCTCGAGTTTTCCTTGACTCTCCTGGCATACTACGATTTCTGGTGCAGTACTTGACGATCAGACAAGCTTATCTATTACATTATAAGATCAACCTAACAAACTTGATCTTTTTATATTTATAGTCATTGTACATCATTTCTTTATAAGGACTTTAAAAAGCTATTTTACTTATGTAGGATCAACCTAACATGTTTGATCAATTCATTCTAAATCCTTGTACATATATTCCTATTATCTATAAAAGGACTTTACATCTTTTCTTAATGCAAGCATACTTGCATATTCATTCATATATATCATAATCAAATCATATATAAATAGGAATAACATTCACATGCTTATTCCTGAAAATACCCCCCTATTTGATTATGACAAAAACAATTAGTGCACATGCATGATATGAATGAATCTTATATATAGTGAGCTACTGTATTTCTAAAACAGATAATTATGAATGTCATTGATAATAATATGGAATTACATAAACTATAATACTTTATATCCTGGATCCAGAACATACCTAACTAGTTAGAGATGTACCTCTTTGGCTCCATGTGAGTTTCCAGGATGTCTGTTGATTGGCTACTTATCTTCTTGATCCTCTTTCTTTTACTCCCCCTTGGATGGTGACTTCATTTCTTTTCTCTGCTCCCCCTCATATCCATGATCTTCTTCTTTTTGACTCCCATTCAACCTCTGTATTCATAGGATCATAATCCTTTGGCTCCCCCTCAGATGATGATTCAGCTTCTGTTGTTGCTATCTTCTTCTTTGCCTTCTTCTTGGCCTTCTTATCTTCTCTGCTTCTTTTCTCCTTGCTCCTCCTTGAGTGCTTCTTTCTATGTCTCTTTTTCTCCCCTTTTTGTCATTAATCACTTGTGAAAGCTGCTCCATGGTTGACATAAGTTGCTCCATGAGGTAAGATGAGTTACCAACCTCAATCTTGAGTTCTTGTTAGCTCAACTTAAGTTGTAGGGAGAGAGACTGATTTAGATTGTCAATCTTGTCAGAGAGGGATATGATTTACTCTTCATTAGTCTTCTGTGCTCGTAGAGTTTTTGTCTTCTGATCATTTATAACCTTCAGATAGATTTGATCTCTCTCTTTGATTTTTAGAGACATATCAGACATAGTGGCTTGAAGTCTGTCTTGAACCGCATTATCTTCTGCTTCTGTCAATATCTTTGGCTCTTCAGTGATGATAGACATCTTCTCAATCAGCTCATCAGAATTCTTTAATAACTTCTTCTGCATAGGAGTTTGGTCATTCGGTTGGGCAGCCTCTTGATGAGCACTAGACTGGACTCCACGATTTCCAGTTTTGGACAGATTTTCAAAAGTAGTGAGAATCTGGTAAATCGTTGAGTGCCAATCACTGTTGGAGGATGAAGGAATGTCAGACAATTGTGTTTGGATAGAGGGAAGCTTTTCATTCTGAACTTGATCATCTTTAGTAGTAGAGTGAAGGGAATCTACGATCATCTTCTTGGGTATAATCATTCTGCCATAAGAACCCACTCTACGATCATAGGAAATATAGTGATTGCCAGCATGTTGGTAGACTTTGTAGTGAGGCTGGTCTTTGATCATCATGGTTGCAAACTTTTTTACCCTTGGGAAGTTCTGTGATACCAGCTCCAGATTCAAAAACTGTGAGTAACACCAGCTGAAGTAACTTTCATCCTTTTCAACATATGACTTTAACCAAGGCATCCATTGGAAGAACCATTTCATCAAAAGATCATTAGGATTATAGAGGATAGTAGTGTAGTCTAACTCCATGTTGTTCCAATTTTTAAACACATCAAATGCAGTCATCCTTACAACCTTGAGTTGTTCATTGCCATAACTTATCCATCTTTCTGTTGGTACTTTTGGTGGTTCATCAAAAACTTCCACCACTATTCTTCTGCTGATTCTGGTTGGAGAGAGAACATGATAGTCTGCTGATTCCTCTGATTCTTGATTTGTAGAAATAGGATCATTTTCCATTTCTTCACCTTCTGAGCTTGAATCATGCTGACTTCTTTCATCTGATTCATCAGTGAATTCTTCTTGCTGATTTTCATCACTAGTGCCTTCTTCATCATCTTCTCCCTTGGATTCAGATTCATCATCACTCACTTCAATGATTGCAGTAGAGGGTTTTCCTTGCTTCTTCGTGACAGATTTAGCAAGCAGTCTGTTGTTCTTTCTTCTCATTGGAGGTTCAGCTATAAGAGAGTCATACTTTTCTTCTTCTTCAGAATCTGAAGCCTTTGAATCACCAGACAAGCTTCCTTGATGTTTAGCATCAGTAGGGGTAGGTCCTTCTTCTTTGGACTCAACATCATCATGTGAGCTTGTTGGAGAATTTGCAGTAGGAGATGCAGTTGTGTCAACTTGCAACCTTTATTCATCATCAGAGTGGATTCTCTAAGATTTAGCCATAGGGCTTGCATATTCTTCTTCACCATCAGAGTTAGCAATTTCTTTCATGGATTCAGTTTCTCCTTCATTGCTGGACTTGCTCTTTGAGGGTTCAATCTTGAGGTTTTCAGTTCCCTTCTCTTCTCCAGACTCTACATTCTCTTCCTTGGAAGAAAGACTTTCTTGCGGAATTGGGGATGATTCCTTCATCACCATTGTTCTTCTGCTCCCTACCTCTTCTTGTCAGTGGAGAGATGACTTGGTGGAACCTCTGTATTCTTCACACCCTTAGACTTCTTCTTTGCTGGTGTGGCTGCTACCGATATAGAGTCATCAGATTGAGAGCTTTCCACCTCCTTCACCTTCCTCTTCTTTGCAGAGACCTTGTTGCTACTGCTAGTTGTTATTAGCCTCTTGTTTTCCTTAGGATTTTTCTTCCAGTTTATAAACAGCTATGGAGACATCACTTTATGAACGTTCAGTGGTTCTCCCTTATCATCCTTTATCTTGCTTCCCAGTTTCTTTTTCAGCACAATACTCAAGAGTCTTCCATGAAACACCTTTGTAAGGGGTTTATTTGTGGACTTCTTCATTTCAGCCTTTTCCAGCCATTTGGATATTTGATCGAGCAGGAGGACTCCAAAGTTTATACGCTTCTTCAGAACTATTGCATACATAATCTTTAGTTGTTGATCAGTTACAGTGTCATGTGCAGTATCCTTACATAATATACATTTGTCTACTATCTCAGCAAGAAACTCAAATTCTTTAGGAAACTTCTTTTTTTTCATGTCCTTCATACTAGGGTTTCTTTTGTACAACATAATCCTTTTTACTAGATCAGTGTCGATCTCATCAAGGTTTTTCAGTCCTAGGTCAGGAAAACCTAAGCATTGATTGATGTCAGACGATTTTAGCTTCAGAATCTGACCTTTGTTCTTGGTGGAAAGGGTTCCGGAATTTATGGTTGCGTTTGAGTGAAACTCTTTAACCAGTTCAACATATATTCGAGTGTTTCCCTCGAGACATTCTGAGAATCCAGCCTTCTTCATAAGTTCAAGAATATCTCTGAAATTCTTTTTGGATTTCTCAAACGTCTTGGTTCCAAACAGAATGCCAGTGATTACTCGCCAATCTTCCATTTGAATAGTTTAAAGTATATGGGTTTTTAGTCTCAGAAGTCTTGTGAGAGATATTTGAATGTGATTTGGGCGAAGCTTGAGGTTTGATGGATTCAGGCTTTGAAGAGAATTCTAGGGTTTGAAAAAGAGAGGGAGAGAGGTTCTATAGTATCTGATAACTGGTTTGAGATTTAAATTTATCTTTATGACATTTCCTTCCGACTCTGCATAATATGTGATGTGTCAACCATTCATTGGTTGCACGATGCCTAGTAAGAAACTGTAACTCCCCATAAACTTTTCAGTCTGATGTTCCTTTTAAGAGAATAGGCATTTTACTGACGTGGATTGACCGTTGACCTTTTTCAGTACGTAGAGTAGCTTGGTGAGGTAGCTATAGACTCTACGTTTTTCTTTGTTGACTCAATGATCGTCTTTTGAGAGATACTTCAGTGGATGTTTTGACATTAATCCTCATTTTTAAACTGTATAGCTTAACCACTGATGTACTTTATGAAAGTTTGGGCACTTAGCTTCTGAGGTGAGTTTGCAGGACATCTTTCCAATCGGTATTCGAACTTATCTCCTTATGATCTGAATAGTTGGGCATTTTTCAAGTTCTTCCGAGTTCCTCATGAGCTAGTGTACCCTCTGGGAAGATTGCGATCGTCAAGTCTACTTTACGATCGTTGAGGTTGTACTACGATCGTTGAGGTTGTACTATGATCGTTGAGTTTACTTCAGTATCTACTCTATGATCGTTACCTGTCCTGGTCCTTGAGATGAACTTGACTAAGCTTTCCTTCTGGGTTATGGTAGCTTAAGAAGGGCCAACCTCTTAGAGTGAGCTAAGGGCCAGGTTTGTCCCTAAGACACTTTCCAAATGAAAAACTTTAGAAGTGGTTAGCACTGATATCTCATTTGACCTTTTCTGTTGGGGAGTTCATCAACTAACTCTAGACATTTGCATTGACTGTAATCGTGGTGTCCTCCTGCTCTTATACTACAATCAAGTGTTTGATCGTAGGCGCTCCACTATTTGAGTTGGATGGCTAACAAGGTTATTAGTAGTACATTTTGAGACGTTCTTACTGACTATGGATCTTCATTTGGTTCATCAGCCACAAAGTTTTGGGACTTTGTAACTGGTACTTTACTTCATAGTGTATTTTTGATACTTTCAGTGATGTTTTTCCTTAACAGATCACTGCTCCCCCATAGTTGATACTATCTTCTCAGAGAGGTGTGAGTTCTTCTTAATGTGTATCAGAGGGCAGTCTTACATATTTTCGTCTGACTGAAGTTTACCTTATCAATTAAATCTTCTTGTATCATGGAAATAAATATCTTCAGGACTAATCACTCCACGATCATTTGACAACACTACAAACATAGTCTTCTTCGACAGTTTGTACTTGTGGAGTTCTGCTTCTATAATGAGTTCCTCATGAGAGTTCTTTTTAAAATAATATGCTTTGGATGATTGAGCATATAAGACCCTTTTTATCTTAGGGTGAATGGTCTGCTTTCATATTGAGATCAGCTGTAACGACCCCAAAATTCATACAATTTAATTCTCAACTTTGGTCATTAATAACACATCTACCTTCTGATTTTATATCATTATTCGATGTTAAACTTTATCAAATGCGGAATAATTTAAACTTTTATGTCTTCTTACTTTAATTCCCTGAATCAAAACCTTTATCAACTACATGTCTTTGAATCAATCTTATTTTATGATTCTCTTTATCACTGTTATCATATAAAATTTTACATTTCAATCCGATAACCTTTACATAACAGATAACTCTAACTCTAGCTTTACAACTCAATATAAATGTATACATCATAAAACATTTAATACATCTCATGAGTCTTAATCATGGTTTAAGGAAATAACAACTTTAGCTAAAGTATAAATCATCGTATATTATTTCTGATCCACTTCATTCAAGTAGCACATAGTGTTATCTTCAATCCTTAACCTGCAAAAATGGTTATTTGCAAGGTTGAGCTCGACAACCTAGCAAAATCTAATAGTTTTCATGCATCACGTAGCATATAATAACATGCTCAACATATATCTCTTAAAAATTGGATTATCATAACATACAGGCTACAGTTCATATAACAAGTATAAAGATTGAGTTCCTTACTCAATCAACATGATTTACTCAATCAACGTAGTCATAAGTTGACTTTAACGTTTCATACTTTCCACATAAATATAACACATCATGTTATTTGCAATAAAGATTTAAAATAGTTAATCATCAAGTTCACATATCAAATATGAAATGAAAGACTTGCCTGGTTCGTAGATTACCAATTACCGAAAAACAGCTTAAATGCTTTACGTACATCCTACAACAGTTCAAAGGTTCATATTCACATGCATTAGTTAGACATATAATGAAACCACAATGACTCTTAGTCTTAATTTTTTTTATAACTTGCGTCTCTTTGAAACTTATCACATAACTTCAGGTGTTTACTCCTCTTTGTATGACACCTATCATTACGTAATCACATATTGTGTTTCTTTATACTTCTTTCGTAACTGACACTTAACGTTCAACAAAGTTGTCATAGACTCCATTATCTCATATTGGATGTGTTACACTTGTTAATAACAACTAAGTTATATAACCTCTCTCGTTATGCTTCCCTTACAATTGACAATTAAGTCTTCTAACACATATTTATATCATTTTAAACATATATTAGATTAACTAATCAAGTTAACATTCAAATCATTCTTTCAACTTATATCTCACTATAAACCAATATAAACCTTATCATTTATTTTTAACTTTTGAAAACATCACATTTGGTTTCATTTCAGAACTTATTTAAATAATTACTTAAAAATCTTTACACTTTATATTACATCACATTAAAATAATTATTATAGTCCACATTATGTTTTAACATCATTAACATGTTTGCCAAACTAGATTAAGTCCACTAATCATGACCTTCAAATAAGTAGACTTCATTGTCTCAAACTGTGGTATGGGCGAATGTGTGCCATACTTAAGCTTCGGGATCGCAGCAATTTGTGTTGATTTTCGCCTTAACTTACCAAATAAGCAATTGAAATTTGGTGTACAAACAGTAACGTAAATGCAAAGAACAATGTTCCATTTTAGCCCAACTAACACGAATTTCACCCACAAAACAGTGAAATTAATATATACAATTGATATAAAACTAACACAAACATGTTTCCTCATATATTCATCAACTTAGAACATTTAAACACCAATTTAAACTAATTTAATTCCTTAAAATTTCATGTTTACATATAAAACTCAGTTTTTGACACCTTTAGCGAATTCAATCACCACAAATTCGTTTCTTAACCAATTGACACAATTCGGACTACGCCACTTTCGTTTCTTAATATATTAACATAATCCAATAACAAATTACAGATTAAAACACATATAGATCATCAAATTTTGTACTTTCTAAAGCCATATCATATGAACATATCACTGTTATTCCTTCTTCTTCCTACAATCCCAATTCTCACGAATTTGACAACAAGTATCAAATATTACTCATATATGATGATTAACAGTCAATAACCCATATATACAAGTATATATATATCAATCTAATCATAACTATAAATTTATAGGAAACAACCACAAGAAATCAAAACATATAAATTAGAAGAAATTTTATACCTTAAACCTTGATTAATGGGAAGAAGAGTGATAAGGACTTTGATACTCCAACTCTTTAGCAAAGTTTTCAGAGAATTTCTCTCCTCCTACCAAGCTCTCTCAATACTCTGTTCTTTAGTCTTAGACAAAATACGTGAAATAAGGGATAACCCATTGAGGAAGGCGTAGCCTTAGAAAAATTGCAGTAAAATAAACTGAAGCTACCCATGTACTCCAGTTATAAAACCCAACCATGCGTCAGTTGGAATAAGCCAAAGGCCACAAGGGCCTATTTGGCCATACACCAAATCCCCCATAATAGATTATTTTCATAATATTATATTATATTGTTTCACTTGTCACACATGCAACCCATTTAAATAGCTCAAAATTTATAATTATCATAATTATAATCTTATTATAATTATACTTATAATAAATAAATAATTATATATCTAATTTAATTAATAAATTAGAAACATCACTTTATTGAATTTATTTATTTCCTTTAATATTAAGCAATTCATTTAATTTAAATTATTCATTAAATTAAATCCTTCAAATAAAAATTACCATTATTTAATTTAATTAACATTAATCAATTTAGTTACTAAATTAATTCACCACAATTTATTAATTTTTATTTTCCTCAATAAATAAATTATTTAAAATATTTATTTAATTCAATAAATATTTAAAATTAATTACAAAATTCATTTAATTCCTTCAATAGTTAACTTAACTATTAAACCTCACTTTCCCAATATATGTATATATATTTCTATTCACACCAGATCACATATTTCAAAATATGTAACACGTATATATACATACTCAAACTCAAAACATCTCATAATAAGAATTTTTAATTATTAAATTCTTATTTTAATAACTTATAAAAATTCGGGTTGTCACATCATTCCCCCCTTATAAAGATTCCGTCATCGAAATCACCAAAACTCTACCTTACTCAGGTTTTCCTCAAATCTATTCATTAAATAACTTCAACACATTACCTTAATATATGTTTTATATTTTCTACTCCCACCATTCTTGATAATAAATTTTTGTAAGTTTTATTTCATAACCTTTACTTAGACTTAATTATATTTGAGTATTACATATTCTTTAACCCGTTCATTATCTTTCTCTAAGGATTATTATCATATACTATATGATCAAACTCTCGGGACATTATATTCACCCCTTCTTCTAAGAATTTCGTCCTCAAAATTTTGACTTACTAATATTCGTTCATTCCATTTATCAAAATAGATTTTATGTTAATATCTATTTATTCATTAGGTTCTACATCCAAATTCTTTCTCTAAGAATCTTTCGAAGATCATCACCTTCCTCACCTCTTCCTCTTCTAAGAGTTTCACATTTCTCTTTTTTCTGAAATTTCAATTATTTCTTAAAATTATTATGTTTTACTTAATTTTCTCATCCTTCTATTTTCACCTTTCATAATGTAAGAATCTTCCACAATTGCTCAATAATTGGGAAGCGAGATGAATAACAGGAATTTAAAAGATTTCAAATCATGTTGAGGGGTCATAAGACCTTGAACTACGTCCCTAGGTTATCAAGTATGTCAACTTGAACCTTTAACAGTCATAAGACTATACGGACCTTGAACTCTTCCCCAGGTTTAACAGTGCATCGCCACTGTAAACCGTCATTAACAGTTTTCTGCTTCAGCATTCCTTAGTGTGGTCAGATAGACCAAGTACCTGCAGGTTAGATACATTTCTATTTTTGGTACCCATGGTTAAATGGGTCCTGCCAGGTAAGCTTTCAAAATCCTTGTTCCTCATATATTTGAATTTTCATCATATTTATCACAAACAATTATATTCATGCATGTATCCAATTTAGATATGACATCTTAAGATGCATGATGATGAATGTGTGTAAGATTAATCATTTTAATAAAACACTCTTTTTCTTTGATGGTTTCATCATTTGCTTAGTTATGTTCACATGTTTTAAATGTTTACAGAGTGAGAATCAACTTTATCACTTGTTTGTATCTGGTTGATTCATGGAGGTGATCGGTTTCCACGAATCTTCAAGATACTCTTGTGGAACTGATCATGCTAGATGTGTTATCAAAACCTTAGAACATGGGTTTATACATACATACTAACCCATCATCAAAGATTACTCCACTTAAGTTTAATTAAACCTTGATATGTTCATGACCTATTTCAGACTTCTTTCAAGATGTTATCTTCAACCTAAAACTTGGATGGAGAGAAAGTTTGTTAGCATTTTAGTTTCCAACCTCATTGTACTTTCTCTCTTCCCCTTTTTAGGTAAAATATGGTCTCTTGATAAAATACTGTTATAGTGCATAAGGAGGTGCAACATGATGTACATATTTATATTAATGAGGAATCGTACCTTTCTACTATCAATTTCTTAACAGTCATTTGTCTTTGGTATACTGAGGTTATGCATTGATGTGCATAGTTTTTCATTCGACAAAAAGCACTTTTATCCCACTGTAGTTGTAGTGTTTTAAGCAATTAGTCACTGTGCTTTTAAAATATTCAATTAGCCTACTGTACTTTTAAAAAATGTTCAATCAAGCAATTCCGTCCAATTTCTTGGACGGACATTAAAAAATTGGGTCAATTTTCCTACGTAACTTTTGAAAAAAAAAATAAAACAAGTTATTTCCTACGTGGCAAGCCAGTCAGCCAAATTCATAATATTATTGAGCCACTGCACTTTAAAAAAAATGCAATTGACCCACTGTGGTTTTAAAAATATTTTTATGTTTTATTTTTTTTCTTTTTCTTTTTCTTTATCTAAATATTTATAATATGTATAATATTAATTAAAATTAAAATTATAATATTTATAATATGTATGTTTTATTTTAAAAATAAAAATAAAAATACTTTTATGTTTTAAAATACTTATAATTTTTTAAAAATAAAAATATTTTTATGTTTTTTTTTTTTTTTTTCTTTACCTAAATATTTATAATATGTATAATATTAATAAAATTAATATTATATTATTTATAATATGCATGTTTTATTTTAAAAATAAAAATAAAAATACTTTTATGTTTAAAATACTTATAAAATTTTTAAAAATAAAAATATTTTTATGTTTTATTTTCTTTCTTTTCTTTACCTAAATATTTATAATATGTATAATATTCATAAAATTAATATTATAATATGTATGTTTTATTTTAAAAATAAAATAAAAATAAAAATACTTTTACGTTTTAAAATACTTATAAAATTTTTAAAAATAAAAATATTTTTATGCTTTATTTTCTCACGAAATTTCATTTTTCATTTCAAACTTTTCCTCTCCATATTCCCTGCAGCGGCGACGCTCATATCTTCCTTCATCTCCTCCTCACCTCCTCTCTTCGGCGGCGACACCCCTCCGTCATCTCTCCTCTCCGACGACCTCTTTTTGGCGGTGCGCTTCTCTGGATCATTAGGGCAGCCAATCTCGTTGCGACCTTCTTCCTACTCTAGCAAAGCCACAGACCACAGTGGTACTCTCCTACTATACCTTCTCTCAATTTCCAGATCCCTCAATTTTCTCCAGGCAATTTTCATTCTTTCCTTTTACAATTGGTTGTATTTTTATTTAATATTGAAAAAGTAGATTTTGGCTCTATTTTTGCAGAATTGTATGAAAATGAATAGAATCGTCTTTTTACACCTGGTGGTGTTGGGTCGACAGAACAATAGGGTTTGAGTTTGAATTAATTATGAAAAAAATGAGGATAAATAATGTTTTATTTATGTTTGTAATTTGCATTATTTCTTTATTTGTCTAAAAATTTTAAATTTTTTTTGGTCTTATACTGTCAAATATAAAGTCAACATGTATTGTACATGGCAAAATTGTATTTTTATTTATTGTTTTATTTTAGGCTTATTTATTCATTTTGAAGGAGAAAACAAAAATAGGAAATGAAAAAATTATTAAAAAATGAATTAAAACATTTATTTTAATTTTAATATTATTTTACTTATTTTTTTGCCACATAATCAATAATTTTATTTTATTAATTTTTTGTGTTGCCACATCAGAAAATAATGATTTTTTGATTTTTTTTTTTTCAATGCCACGTATGTAATTTTTTGATGTCCGTTCACGAAATTGGACGGAATTGCTTGATTGAACATTTTTAAAAAGTACAGTGGGATAATTGAATATTTTAAAAGCACAGTGGCTAATTGTTTAAAACACTACAACCACAGTAGGGTAAATGTGCTTTTTGCCTTTTTCATTCACTTCTGACAACTTGTTGCTCCAGTTGTCCTTCGATCAATCAGTCATAGTCTTGAAGATGTAAGCTAAGAGAATCTTGGCATCTTTAGTTCTTTGACATCCTTGAGTCCACAAGGTTCACATCTATCTGCTGGTTGGCCAAATACCTATTTGAGAAGTTCTTCTTTCTTCTCTGGATAAGCACTTCTTAGCATATATAGCCTTTTCATGTTTTAGGCTAGTGGATGCTTGACTCTTTGCTGTTGATGTCTCTTGAGCTTTCTTGTCTTGTCTTTAGACTACAAGATTGACTGTGGCCAAGGATTGGTCTTGTTGTTATGGCATTTAAAAACATGGACCAATCTGAGAAGCTTTAGGTATATATACACATGTACTTGTACACAATACTTCCAACGCGTGAGCTCTTCTGTACTTACAAGTGAATTACTACTAAACTAAGTTTACAACAATGTTTGTTCCTAGGATCAGACTCAAAGCGATTAGTTTTTGAATATAACATAAGAACCTGCTCTGATACCAATTGTTAGTTCCCAGTAGGCACACAATAGATCTAGAAGGGGGGGGGGGGGTTGAATAGATCCTCTTTGATTTTCAAATACTTTTCTCATTTATTTTGTATTGCAAATGAATTAGCATATGACAAACATAAGAATCTTTTTAAGCACAACGGAATAAGTAAAAGATCCCCTTCATTGATATATTCATAATCATACATACATTGTTCTTAGATTTAGTTAAGTTGTAAGCAATTAATACATACATAGCAGTTATAATAGTTAGGTACATAATGTAAATGACATAAAGTAAATGAAACAAGGGATTTTAAGTGGTTCAGAGACTCTAGCTCTTAATCCACTCTTCTGCTTTTAACTAGTAGGATTTCCACAAAGGAAGGGTAGCACTCTGAATCACTAAGATTCCTTCAAGGCCAGCAGCCTTAGAACTTCAGTTCACTAAGAAATATTCAAGCCTAGCAAGCTTGGAATTTCTCTAGTTCCCTAGGAACTCTTCAAGCTTAGCAGGCTTGGAACTTCATTTAGTCCCTCCGAACAAGGACCCCTTAGGCCCTGGCTTCTTCTTCTTGTTATTGTTGTTGTAGGTGCCTCGCTGCTAAGATGTCTTTAGGCTTGAATATCTTCTGTACTTAGCAGCTTGGCATGGTCCTCTTTGCATTCTGCGTAGAGTATGGACCACATCTTCTCTGGTGCAACTGATCTTCATTTTGTTCTGTTCATCCTTATACATTGTCAGCTGTGCATCATCTTCAGCTTAGCTTCCATCTTCAGTGGCATTCTCACCTTTGTTGAGTGAAGCTTTAGTTTGTTCGAGTCCTTCTTTAAGGCTGCTTTACTTCCACCTTTGTAATCTCACTGTCACCGAGACTTGTTCTGTTTAGTTATGGTGGAACTCGTAGAGTCAACAATAGCATTCCAACAACTTAACTATTCTGTAACTTCAGCAACATTAGTAACTTTTGATCTTTGAAGCTCTTGTTGATTTATACACCTTCACAACCTTCCCGTTGGAATGTAGCCATTGGGAGTTATTTGAATTGCTTTGCAGATCTCAAGTTATTTGGTGTAGATTATAGATGTGACATGACATCCCCTTTATAACTTTCTGACGCTGCAGTCTACTGTTTCACCTACCCTGTCAGAGATGTCACTTTGATGTCTCGGGCAGGTAGTCAACTTTATTTCCTCCTTCTAATTTCTTGATCAGAGGTTGTCCTTTTGCATCGATGCTCTCAATAAGCTCTGTTCGAATAACAATCTTCAGATTGAACCGTTGCCAATGCTTCAATCTTCAGATGACCGAACTTTACGATTCTGATGCAGCTGTTCTAGGACCTGATCGCAGTGTCTTGTTGAATGTTGCTCGTTGATAGGTTGAGACAACACTACGATCCTGAAGAGTGTTCATTGGATCTTTAAAGTAGAACACCTTTTTCTTCTCTTGTGCAGCGCTTCAACACTTCTGTTTGCCTTGACAGATCTCAGGAACTGATAGCTTGACTCCTTGTTCTGCCCTCTTCTGAATAGCAAGACACTTCAGATTTGTGGCATGTCCAGCTCACTTTCTCCCTCTGATCTCTTGTTCACTTATAATCAATGGACTGACCCGATGCTTAATCACTTTAGCCTTGTTCTTCATAAGCTGACTAATATCTTTGTGTATACTTCACCAGTTCCTGCTTTGTTTGGCAAACACTACGATCCTAGTTACTTTTAAGATCGTTGTCTTCTGTTCACTTGATAGCTACTGCACTTGCTGACTTTCCTTAGTCAGTCACTTTTATTAAAGTCTTCTTCTGATCAACTTGTGGAAGACTTCATCCTGAATGGCTTCACAACTTAATCTGGATGTTAATTGGATTGGTGCTTAGATCTTCTGTTAGCCTGCATGCCATTCATTGAGTACTCTCTGGTTTCCTTCAGGTGGGATGTATCTTTGCAGCTCAGACTAGAGTCTTCATACTTTGGATATTCTGGGAGTGCTTTGTTGCCTCTTTTTTACGACTAACAAAAGAGCTCTAACTCATGCAAGCATACATGTGTCAACAAGTAATACAGAGCAAGTAAAGTATCGATCCCACAGAGAAAGTTGTTTAACTTAAACTACTATTCATTAATTAAATCACTATATTTATATGCTCACACTAAAGATTAAACTTGGTTGATTCTTAAATCGCAACTAACAACGATAATAATATAAACGATATAATAAATGATATTGGAACGAATGGGATTCTAACTTCATTTATTGCTTCATTCAATCGCCTCTATCATGCCTGATTTGTTCACATATTATAGAAAAGTAGCCAAGAGCACTAAAAGAGTATTAGCCATTTTTCAATGCACAAAGACCTACTTACACAGCATCCACAGATGATAGACTCTATGCAATCATCAATATAACCAACATCACTATATGTCTATGTGAAATTGCAACTATATTGATTTTAAGTTCAAGCTCTTATCTTAACTTATACGGTGAAACAGTATATGTCTATCTGGTTCACAAAATACAAAAGCCATATAACACAGCCCTATATACGTATACTATCATGATTATAGTCCATATTTGCATGTTCATTGTTAATTCCATACAAATACTGAAACGAATGGTGATCAAGCATTCATGTATGTAAAACAATCATAACAGACATCCCATATAATATGCAAAACAACCCAGCATTTAAGCATGCAATCAAACAACATAATAAAATCCTTAAGAATCCCATAATGGAGTTAGTTCATGACTGAACCAAAAGCCATTATGGGATCAAAGTTAAACATGATCAATAATCAATAATTGAAAGACGAAAGATGAAACTATCAAACCCAATTGCTGAATACACATTAATATTCAATCCTCATAAGATTCCAGCAAAAACTAACGTTAATAATTGGTTCTCGTAGAGAAATCCCAAGAAGGAGTAGAAAAATAGAGTTGTAGCCTCCTTCTCAATAGGAATCCTCTCTAGAGAGTAAAAACCCTAATTACGATGTAAAGTTACGTGAAAAACTAATAAAATATCGAATCATCCCCCTGACACCAGTCAGGAATCGTTTTAAATCAATTACAACCTTTAAAATTCGGAAATAAAATAACACATCAGCAACATCAGGCATCGCGCGCGGTCGTGCGCTCTTCCGGCATAATAGTCTCACGGTCGCGAGACTTGCAGTAGGTTCATATGTTAATTTGCTTCTCACATGCAAGCGCCAAGACTCCATAAGGCTTGTCGTCTTGCGGTCAGCCATGAGACTTGCAATAGCATCCAAGATCTGGCTGGGTGATCGCGCGGGCGCGCGTCTTCAAGTCTAGTTTGTCGCGCGGCTTGAACTCTACAGGTCCTAGTTTTTATTTTCCTACTGCTGTTGCTTGCTCCGTTATGCTCTATTTCCTTGCACCAATGCACCTTCATGCCATTCATATCCCATCCTTTTACCTCGTTTCAAGCATCCATTTGCCTTATGCTCCAAATCACCACCAAAACAGGTTGATTCCTGCACTTATTCACCAAAAGGAGTTTTAAGAACATGCAATGCAATTTAACATGAAATGCAGCTAAACTAGACTAAAATGTACTTGAGATTGGCATAGTTCGCATGAATTGGTACTCCATAAGTAGGTAAAAATCCTACTTATCAAATACCCCCAAATTTGAACCATTGCTTGCCCTCAAGCAATCATACTAATGAATAATAAAAGATGCAACTACATTACTATGCACTTAATTCTCACATTGTCCCAACCATTATAGGCATTCAGTCCAATTTGCCTCAGCGAAGTTTTTCTAGATTTGAGAATACAAATTCAAACCAAACTGCAGGCATAATGTCATATACGCAAATAATTCACCAATGCTATATCTGAGATCTTTGTGTGTGTGTGTTGTGTTACCAATACTTGATTTAGGTGTAGAATGCTCATGCTATGTTGCTCAAACCGTAAAAAATTATAGCATAAATCAAGACTTATGTTTATATATGCGACATGAACTAGTCCAACATCTTAAAATAAACTAAGGTTCAACAATGAGTTTATCTCGCTTTATTCTACACACGAGGGCTTAATTTCGCTCTTTCTCGCATGTGTTTATTGCTATTTTCATTTCTTTTCTTTTTCTACATGGTGTGCAATATCTTACTCCCTTAGGTACCTTTGCTACCCCTTAGTGAGCTTTCGACCAACGACTCCTGGACCATGAAAGACCTTAGGCGCTAGGTGTAGAGACAATCCCCTAAGGCATTTTACTCAAGTAGCTGTGGGGCCTAAATAAGACTAGCCATGCTATTTCTACTTTTCTTATTTATTTATTATTTTTTTTATATATACACAAATACCCATGTTTCCCAGAGTTTAAAACTCGATGTTTTATACAGTCTCACAGCCACTTTTCACATATTTCTCTTTTTAACACTACATTTTTTCGTCGAGCAAAAGACACGTGATTCTTATACCTACAAGTGCTTGTGAACCCATTTGTGCAAACCAAAAACATGTATACAGCATTATGAATTTCGTTGTATAAAACACTATAACTCAGCTCAAGTTATCCAAAATATTCAGAATTCATTTAAAAACTTCACTTTCATCATTGGCTAGACAAATAAAATTTTTCTAAACGACAAGGACTGTGAGGTAAGCAACATGCAACATAAAATTAAACTAATCATGCAACTATATGAGTTATGTAAAACTAATCATGCAAAACTAATAATAATAATAAAAAAAACTAACTACTACCTAATACCCCCAAACTTAAAATATTCAATGTCCCAATTGAATGAAGGTAAAAGGTATGAAAACTCCCCTAATTATCGGTGGTGCCACCCTCCTCGGGTGGTGAGTCCGGTGGTGGATATGGTGCTGCTGTTCGAAACTGAGGCCATTCTTGTGTTGTTCCTTGTTGCGCAAACACTTCGGCTAGGGCCCTTGTGAGTCCCGTCGCAAATGTGCCTAAATTGTCATACATGGCATCGATCGCCATAGGTGGCACGCGCGTGCGTGGACGGGACCGCCTCGTCCATTTGCGGGGGTTGTTTTTGGTCTGGAGGACTTGGATGAATGATGAATCCCAGTCCTCGTGGATGCAGTACACCACCTGTCCATTCCTTGAAATTCACAATAGTAACATGATTGATTACATGGTGTGAGTACTGTAGTGGCTCATTATGCCATTGGATTCCTTGTTGAGTACAGAGCATGGCTATCACTGACGCATGCGGAATAGTCCCATTTCGATTTCCACGCATATAATTCATCATGTTTCTGTGGATTAACAGGCCGATGTCGATATACTTCCATTTTATGATTCCCCACAAAATAATTGCCCGCTCGGTAGGGATGGAATTATAATGAGCTGACGGAATGAGCTTGGCACAAATAAACAAGTTACAGGCCTGGGCATACCAATTCAATGCAGACGACGGGAACGATTTTGGTTTCGTTGTTCCCGTTTTATACTTCCATTTGGTGCCCAGTATACACAAATCAGTAAGCACAACTGTGAGATCCGTCTCCAAGTACTCGCCTTCTAACCAATTGTCAGCCCCGGTAGGAGGTGCATTATATATGTTGAATACTTCTCTGATCGCGGAAGGGCGATAATTCACCTGTTCTGCCCGGACAATAGTAATGCTTCTTGTTAGCAACTCCGTGGCATTAGCGTAAAATTCTCAAATGATCCCCACCGGAATGGGCATAGGAGATGCCGTTAAACCAACCCAATCCCGTTCGCGTATCATCTGCCACAGTTGTCCATCTTGTTTTGCCGGTTGGAATCCCCGTTCCTTCACAAGTGATTTTTTGGCCATACTCCGATAATAATCTTGCTGTGCTTCCAAACTGACAAATCTGCTCTTGACTAAGACCTCCTCTTCCTGATGATCGAAAGAAAATTCGGATGAAGAGGAGAGTGAGATTGCACGTGCTCGTTTTGGACCCATGTGGGGCTGATAAAGACAATGGGAAGAACTTGTTGATGAATGCTCCTCAGATCTAGGGTTGCACACCCCACAAAGAACCCTACTTATGCCAGGAACGTGATGGTTGGGTATGAATTGGGAGAAAGCTACGTAGCCGTCTGAGTATGGGAAATATAATAAGGTTGGTCTTTTATAGAGGAAGATAAACCCAACTCAGAATGTAACTCGGATTTGTGACTTAAAAATTTTTCCACGTCTGCGATATGCTGGCACATTGACTGACTTGACTATAGAAATCATCTTGTGGTAGCGCGTTAAATGGGCTTTATGCTTTTGCATGCATGACATAGCGAGATCCATGTATTGCGGTCTTGAATGCAATTTAAAGGTGCATCCAGAGATAATTGTGTACTATCCATTGTACCTGCAATTCATCATAAGCGGCATCAGAACAGATTTTTATCACATACCTCATTTTATGTAATCCGGATACACGCTCCCCTATATTGTCAGTAATACGTAAATGTGTTAAATTAAGAAGTAATGAATCAATGAAATAAACAAAAAAAATTGAAAGATAAGTTTTAGATAAGAGAAATAATGGGTTGCCTCCCATCCAGCGCTAAGTTATAGTCAATTAGCTTGATGTCTCTCAAGCTCATGTTGACAAAAAGAATTAAAGGCGAATTTACATTCATCTACCTCACCACCATAGTAATGTTTTAAATCGACCATTCACCTTAAAAAAAGGCTTATTGGGCGACGTATCGAATATTTGGATTGCACCATGCAGAAAAACAGTTTTCACTATGAATGGTCCTGACCATCTAGATTTGACTTTCCAGAAAAAAAGTTTAAGTGGGAGTTATGCAAAGAAAACCTTTTTGTCGGGGTTCAAATGCTCGCTCAATGATTTTTTGATCATGCCATTTTTTCACTTTCTCTTTATACAGTTTCGAATTCTCGTATGCCTGCAGTCTGAATTCATCCAACTCATTGAGTTGCCATTTCTCCCCAACAGCTGTTAAATCAAAATTTAGCTTTAGAATGGCCCAATATGCTTTATGCTCTAGCTCCATGGGAAGGTGACAAGCTTTTCCATATACGAGCTGAAAAGGTGACATTCCCAACGGTGTTTTGTACGCTGTCCTATAAGCCCATACTGTGGGATTTACAACTTTTTCCAGAATTCTCTTGACCTCTTGATTTGACACTTCTGCTTGGCCATTCGTTTGTGGGTGGTACACTATAGCGATGCGGTGCTTCACCCCATATTTAGACAACAAAGCTGTAAACTGCCTATTGCAAAAGTGACTGCCTTCGTCACTGATGATAGCCCTTGGAGCCAAACCTCGTGAAGATATTTTTGTGTAAAAATCTGAGGACAACCTTTGCATCATTTGTCGGAAGAGCTGCCACTTCTACCCATTTTGAGACATAATCAACAGCAAGCAGAATGTAGAGATTTCCGCAAGAGGACACGAACGGTCCCATAAAATCAATCTCCCATACATCAAAAACTTTGACTTCTAAGATTGTATTTAATGGAATTTCATTCCTTTTAGAAATGTTCCCCATTCGCTGACATTTATCACATTGCTGGACAAAATTGTATGCATCCTTAAAAATTGTCGGCCAGTAGAATCCTGATTGTAATATTCTTGCCGCTGTTCTTTCACCTCCATAGTGACCGCCATACACAGTAGAGTGACAATCCTGCATAATCCTCTCGGTCTCGCTATATGGAACACACCTGCGTATAACTTGATCAGAACATTGTTTGAACAAATAAGGCTCATCCCATATATACCATTTGACATCGTGCAGAAATTTCTTCTTCTGATAGCCCACCACATCGGAAGGTAGCAATTTACTTACAAATTAGTTTGCATAATCTGCAAACCATGGCACTTCCCCTTTCACCACAAACAACTGTTCATCTGGAAAAGATTCATTAATTAACATCTTGTCATTTGTTTCCCTTCCTGGATTCTCAAGTCGCGATAAATGGTCCGCCACTTGATTTTCAGTGCCCTTCCTGTCCTTGATTTCCAAATCAAATTCCTGCAGTAGTAAAATATATCTAATCAATCGAGGTTTTGCATCCTTTTTCGCCACTAAATGTCGAATAGCGGCATGATCCGTATACACTATCACCTTAGTGCCGATCAAATAAGCTCAAAATTTATCAAAGGCGTACACTACTGCAAGTAATTCTTTCTCCGTGGTGGTATAGTTCAACTGTGCATCGGTAAGGGTCTTGCTGGCATAATAAATGACATGGAACATCTTTTCTTTCCTTTGTCCCAAAACAGCCCCTACAGCGTAATCACTGGCATCACACATCAGCTCAAATGGCAATTCCCAATCTGGAGCAGTAATAATTGGTGCTGATGTCAATTTTCCTTTTAGATGCTCGAATGCCGACACACAAGCATTATTGAAGATGAACGGCGCATCCTTCTCCAATAAACTGCATAATGGCTTAGTAATCTTGGAGAAGTCTTTTATAAATCTGCGGTAGAAACCTGTATGGCCCAGAAAGCTACGAACACCTTTTACTGACGTGGGTGGTGGCAGTTTCTCTATAGTTTCCAACTTTGCGCTATCTACCTCGAGCCCCTTCTTCAATACTTTGTGTCCAAGTATGATTCCTTCCTGTACCATAAAATGGCATTTCTCCCAGTTTAGTACCAGATTTGTTTCAATACATCGCTTCAGCACCATCACCAAATTTTCAAGACAAAGGTCAAACGAGTCTCCAAAAATTGAGAAGTCATCCATAAATACTTCCACATTCTGCTCTACCATATCCAAAAATATAGCCATCATGCATCTCTGAAAAGTGGCTGGAGTGTTGCACAACCCAAATGACATCCTTCTGAAGGCAAATGTGCCATATGGATATGTGAAAGTTGTCTTCTCTTGGTCTTTTGGAGCTATCATTATTTGATTGTAGCCCGAGTATCCGTCCAATAGACAATAGTATTCATGACCTGCTAATCTGTCCATCATCTGATCAATAAATGGTAGTGGAAAATGATCTTTCCTTGTAACTTTATTAAGCTTGCGGTAGTCCATGCAAACTCTCCACCCTGTCACTGTTCGTGTTGGAATCAACTCATCGTTCTCATTAGTCACTAATGTAATGCCACCTTTTTTCGGTACACACTGCACTGGGCTCACCCATGAGCTGTCTGAGATAGGATAGATTATTCCTGCATCCAACCATTTTAGTACCTCTTTCTTAACCACTTCTTTCATTATCGGATTAAGTCTCCTTTGCTGTTCAACCGATGGTTTACTTTCGTCTTCCATCAGGATTTTGTGCATACAAAATGAAGGGCTGATCCCTTTGATATCTGCTATGGTCCATCCAATCGCTGATTTGAACTCTCGGAGCACTCGTAGTAGTTTTTCTTCCTGAAAAGATGTTAATGCAGAAGAAATAATCACAGGTAGCTTAGAATCTGTATTTAAAAATGCGTACCTGAGATGATCTAGAAGTGGTTTCAATTCAAGTTCTGGAGGTGTCTCCAGAGATGGTTTTAATTTTACGGCGGTTTCTCCTGCTTTTGTCAATGGTTCAATAGGTATCCTGAATTTTCTGACTTGTGGAGTGGTATCCAGATACTGTACAAGTTCATCCAGTTCCTCGTCCTCCACATCTGAATTTTAGTAATTACACTACTCAAAGGTTTAGCAACTACCCGCCTTTGTACTTCATCATTTATGACTTGTTCCACCAACTCAACCAAGAAACATTCCTCTTCATCTGCTGGAAACTTCATAGCTTTGAAAACATTAAAGGTGATTTCTTGATCATGAACACGCATAGTGAGTTCCCCCCTCTTGCACATCTATCAGAGTTTTTCCCGTGGCTAAGAATGGTCTTCCTAATATGATTGGTATATTTTTGTCCTCCTCGTAGTCTAGAATGATGAAGTCAGCTGGGAAAATAAACTTGTCCACCTTAAACAACACATCTTCAATAAGTCCCCGTGGATATGTGATGGATCTGTCCGCTAATTGCAATGCAATGTTTATGGGTTTTGGATCCGGTAATCCCAATTGATTAAACACTGACAAAGGCATCAAATTTATGCTTTCCCCAAGATCACATAAACACTTACTGAAGTTCAACTTTCCTATGGTACATGGAATTGTGAAACTGCCTGGATCTTTCAGCTTTGGAGGTAATTTACATTAAAAACCTTGACCGCATTCCTCTGTCAAGGCTACTGTCTCGAAATCATCTAATCTTCTCTTCCTTGACAAGATACCCTTCATAAACTTGGCGTAGCTGGGCATTTGTTCCAATGCCTCGGCGAAGGGTATGTTGATCTGCAGCTTTTTGAACACCTCCAAGAATTTGCTGAACTATTTATCTTCTCTTTTCTTCATTAATCTCTGCGGATACGGAACCTGAATGTGCAATGGTGGTACTGGATTCTTAACTGTTTCCCATGAGCCTACTTTGTCTTTCTCTTCCTGCCGATCCTCAGATTTCTCCAACTTTTCCTGCTCATTATCTGGTTCTTCTCGCCTCATGCTTGCAGCAAGGCTTCTCCTCGAAGATATTCTCGGCAGACACGCAACTTACGATGGTCGATGTGTCTTCCCAGATATCAATGTAATCACTTGGCATTGTTCCTTTCCTTCTCTTCTTGGATTCATCTCCGTGTTACTTGGTAATGACCCCTAGGGCCTGTTAGTAAGCATGTTTGCCATCTGCCCCATTTAAGTTTCCAGGTTTTTTATAGCCACTACTTGGCTCTTGATCATAACTTCTGTGTTTGCCATGTATTTCATCATCATCTCCTCCCACTCGATTTCTTTTCTTCTTTGAGGTGCAATTTGGAGTGTGATTCTCTTTGTTGTTGTTGAGAAAATCCTGGCGGAAAGGGTGGTCTAGGATCTAATTACGGTTGTGCCTAAAATTGATTGTTTGGTTGAAACTGAGCTTGCTGATTCCCTTGATTATTCGACCAACTAAAATTTGGATGATTTCTGTTGTTGGGGTGGTATGTGTTCTGAAATTGGCCTTGATCTTTTCTGTAGTTGCTCACATACTGTACTGATTCTGAGCTGATAGTACATTGGTCCGTCGAGTGTGACCCCGCACAAATCTCACATATGTAGGCAACCGTCTTTACCTTTCCTTCAGCCAAAGTATCTATTTTCTTTGCCATAACTGCCATCTGTGCTGATAGCTGAGTAATGGCATCAACTTCCAACACACCCGTAACTTTGGTTTGTGGCATTCGGGATGTAGGATTCTGAAAATCATTTGATGCCATTGTCTCGATGAGATCATAGACTTCCTCATAGTTCTTTGCCCATAATGCACCTCCTGCAACTGCATCTACAATCGGTCTCGACTGCCATCCCAATCCATTATAGAACGTGTTAATTACCATCCAATCTGGCATACCGTGATGTGGGCACTTTCTCAGCATTTCTTTGTATCTCTCCCATGCTTCATGTAACGATTCGCCCTGTTGTTGCTCAAATTGAGAGATAGCTGTCCTCATCTTTGCAGTCTTAGCCATTGGGAAGAATTTAGCTGAGAATTTCTGTTCTAAATCCTCCCATGTAGTTATAGATCCTGCTGGAAAAGAATGAAGCCAACTTTTTGCTTTATCCCTCAATGAAAATGGGAACAACCTTAGTCGAATAGCATCCTCCGTCACATTGTTGTATCTGAATGTATCACAAATTTTAATAAAACTCAAAAGATGTTCATTCGGATCATCCGTAGTAGCACCCCCAAACTGAACTGTGTTTTGCACCATTTGAATAGTGCCAGTCTTGATCTCGAAAGTATTGGCTGCTATCGCTGGTCTGACTATGCTAGACTGTAGTCCGTTGATATTGGGCATGGAATACTCTTTTAGAGCCCGATGCTCCTCTCTTTGATCTTCTCCTTGTGCCTCGGCTGCCATGTTAGCTATCGTGTTTTCCAACTGTTCTTGTAAATTTCTACGTACACCCACTTTCCAACCTCTCCCATTTATATTATCCTGAACAGGTATTAACTCAGGGTTGGTTGACCGTGTGCGCATAAAAATTTATCCAAATTCCTGAAACAAAAACAAAAACTGAAATGAGATAAGACTAGAATTGTCTAAGTTATACAATATAGCTTAAAACTAATGATAATAATAATAAATTAAACGCCTTTCCCCGGCAACGGCGCCAAAAAATTGTTGCCTCTTTTTTACGACTAACAAAAGAGCTCTAACTCATGCAAGCATACACGTGTCAACAAGTAATACAGAGCAAGTAAAGTATCGATTCCACATAGAAAGTTGTTTAACTTAAACTACTATTCATTAATTAAATCACTATATTTATATGTTCACATGAAAGATTAAACTTGGTTGATTCTTAAATCGCAACTAACAACGATAATAATATAAACGATATAATAAATGATATTGGAACGAATGGGATTCTAACTTCATTTATTGCTTCATTCAATCGCCTCTATCATGCCCTCGATTTGTTCACATATTATAGAAAAGTAGCCAAGAGCACTAAAAGAGTATTAGCCATTTTCAATGCACAAAGACCTACTTTACACAAAGATCCACGGATGATAGACTCTATGCAATCATCAATATAACCAACATCACTATATATACATGTGAAATTGCAACTATATTGATTTTAAGTTCAAGCTCTTATCTTAACTTATACGGTGAAACAGTATATGTCTATCTGGTTCACAAAATACAAAAGCCATATAACACAGCCCTATATATGTATACTATCATGATTATAGTCCATATTTGCATGTTCATTGTTAATTCCATACAAATACTGAAACGAATGGTGATCAAGCATTCATGTATGTAAAACAATCATAACAGACATCCCATATAATATGCAAAACAACCCAGCATTTAAGCATGCAATCAAACAACATAATAAAATCCTTAAGAATCCCATAATGGAGTTTAGTTCATGACTGAACCAAAAGCCATTATGGGATCAAAGTTAAACATGATCAATAATCAACAATTGAAAGACGAAAGATGAAACTATCAAACCCAATTGCTGAATACACATTAATATTCAATCCTCATAAGATTCCAGCAAAAACTAACGTTAATAATTGGTTCTCGTAGAGAAATCCCAAGAAGGAGTAGAAAAATAGAGTTGTAGCCTCCTTCTCAATAGGAATCCTCTCTAGAGAGTAAAAACCCTAATTACGATGTAAAGTTACGTGAAAAACTAATAAAATGTCGAATCATCCCCCTGACACCAGTCAGGAATCATTTTAAATCAATTACAACCTTTAAAATTCAGAAATAAAATAACACATCAAGAATATCAGCATCGCAGCGGCACAAGCGCTTCCGAAGATAATAGTCTCGCGGTCGCGAGACTTGCAGTAGGTTCATATGTTCGGTATTTGCTCTTGCGTTGGTCTCAAAAGCGCTCCATAGGCTTATGCATCTCATGGCCGCGAGACTTGCGATAGCATCCAAGATCCGGTTTGGGTGATGGCGCCGTCTCTTCAAGTCTAGTTTGCCGCGCGGCTTGAACTCTACAGGTCCTAGTTTTTATTTTCCTACTACTGTTGCTTGCTCCGTTATACTCTATTTCCTTGCACCAATGCACCTTCATGCCATTCATATCCCATCCTTTTACCTCGTTTCAAGCATCCATTTGCCTTATGCTCCAAATCACCACCAAAACAGGCTGATTCCTGCACTTATTCACCAAAAGGAGTTTTAAAAACATGCAATGCAATTTAACATGAAATGCAGCTAAACTAGACTAAAATGTACTTGAGATAAGCATAGTTCACATGAATTGGTACTCCATAAGTAGGTAAAAATACTACTTATCATGCTCATTTATTGAGAATCGTGTTTGCTCTACGATTCTGCCTCGGCGTTGTGAGCACATCTGTTGAAGCCTTAGTTTTGCACTCTACGATTCAGCTTTGGTGGTGCAGACACTACGACTCTGAGATCAGATGTCGATACTCTATGATCTTTGACCTTACACTTGTTGTCTTCATCTGATCTGGCTCGACTACGATCTCTGCCTCTAATATGATAAGTAGACTCTACGATTATGAGTGTGGTCTACGATTCTTAACTTGGCTTCGACAGATGCTTGGTCGGCTCGTAGACAAGCTATCTCTACGATTCTGATCATGACTTCCTCAGCAAACTACGGCTCCGAGGAAGTTCTTCTCGACACACTATGATCCTTCCTCGTTTCTCCTAGCAGTCTAAGAACTCCGAGATCTACTATCTAGCAGACTACGATTCTACCTCGATAGCTCTCGAGTTTTCCTTTACTCTCCTGGCAGACTACGATTTCTTGTGCAATGCTCGACGATCAGACAAGCTTATCTATTACATTATAAGATCAACCTAACAAGCTTGATCTTTCTATATTTATAGTCCTTGTACATCATTTCTTTATAAGTTCTTTACAAAGTTGTTTTGCTTATATAGGATCAACCTAACATGTTTGATCAATTCATTCTAAATCCTTATACATATGTTCCTATTATCTATAAAAGGACTTTACAACTTTTCTTAATGCAAGCATACTTGTATATTCATTCATATATATCATAATCAAATCATATATAAATAGGAATAACATTCACATGCTTATTCCTGACAATAATAATTAAAGTCCTCAATAACTACTCTTGAACTTTGCCTTTGCCCTTGTCTTTCTTTGCCCCCTCGGCCACCTCGTCCTTAGCTAAAAAATTTTATTTAAGCAAGGGTGAGCAACGAGTTTGCTCCACAAGTTAAAGTATACAATAAAAGTATAAATCAAGAATATAAGAGTCTAGCTTCTATAGAACTTCAACAATGTTCAAAGAACTTTGAAGTAGCTGAATAAATCATTTTCCAATAACAAGACTTTCTTAAATTACATGTTGAATAACATATAAATAATGAAAGAGAAACTCTTTCAAAGTTTCAATAATATTCAACTGATTATGAAGAATTAACAATACTGCAATAATAAATTTGGATATTCCCAGATTTCATACTGAGTGATCACAAATGGATCATGAACTAATAGAGGAATTAACAATTAATTAATACTGAATTACCTCAAGTGCATCAGTTAATCGTAAAGATTAAATCATACTCTTCTGCAACTACATGAAGTGTTCAGCTTCATTGTACCATATATTATGCATAATACTAAAAAATAGCGTAATAGTCGGATGTCCGACAATAAAGTCCCCTTTTTATAAGGGATGTTCATCTCAGTCTTATATCATAAATCCATACCACAACAATATGGTTTGGATTGTTTTTAAAGAAATGCTATGATTTCAACGTATAATATCCATATCGATTTAGCTGAAATAAATGGCATAGATCTTTCAATAATAACTTAGTTCAAATAATTGAATGTTTTATGCTTTAACAAATATTAGTCTCGCCAAAACAATAGCTGAGACAGCTCATAAACTGTTCAATAATAGACATAAATCAATTGCACTATGTGCGAATAACAATGATCATCACAGATGTGAATAACCAACAATAATTATTCACTAATCATGCTTTGAAATTAATAACTCAGGTTGAGTTAATGAACTTGCAATAAATGCGAATGCTCAACAATAATATTAGATGTGTGGAAAAATCAACAATAATTATCCACTTAATATGCTTGAAAAGTAATAACTCAAGTTTAAGTTAAGAAAAATTGCCTTGGTCGTTGACTACTGCTATACAATCTAATTTAGCATTGTTTAAAATATCTATCATTAATAATATTGATCTCTCAATTAGCATAATACATCATGACACATAATACCGTTATTTAAAGTCGCTATATAACCTAAATACATTTTCACGTATTCATAACAGTGATTAGAACCTATAAAAACAATTATCAGGTAGAACTATTTCAGTTTGGTTTGATTTGGTAACAATTCGGCGTCTCGATTGCATTATCAGATAGTTATCGAGTTTATTTTCAATAAAACTATATTCCAAAACATCAATATTATTTTAGATAATTTAATTATCATTTATAATATTTTTTGAAAGCTCATAATAATTTTGAAATAATTAGTATCATTTTTAAAATGATTTAAATGATTTAAAATATTAATAAAATCCATGTCAAAATATTAAAAGTTATTTATAATAACTCAAAATATTTTTAAAACACTAATATCACCTTTAAATGATTTTTAAAATATTTAAAATTATTTTTAAATAATTACCATGAATATTAAAGTATTAATGTATTTTTTATGTCAAAATATTAAAAGTCATTTATTATAACTTAAAATATTTTAAAACCTTTATATCATTTTTAAAACATAAAAATCATTTTAAAAAAATTATTTAATATAACTATTAAATAAATTTATTATCATTAATATTAAGTTATTAATGAAATTTATATCAAAATATTAAAAGTTATGTATTATAACTTAAAATATTTTTAACACTTTAATATCATTTTTAAAATATTAAAATCATTTTAACTAACTTATTTAATATAATTATTAAATAAATTTAATATAGTTAATATTTGAATAAATTAAAATATTAATTAAATTTATGTCAAATTATTAAAAGTTAATTTTTATAACTTAAAATAATTTTTAAAACTTAATTATGATTTTTTTGAATAATTATTTTCTATTTTTTTATATTTATTAAAATTAATTAATTATTTTCATTAAAACTGTCGCTAAAGGCTTTAGCGACAAAAACAGTCGCAATAAGTTTTCTTCATCAATGAAGAACAACCTTGGTCAATGCCCTGGGGCTACTTTGACAATGAATAATTTTCATCTGGTTATGGTTTTGGGCATGATAGTGTATCAATGGTGTAGTACTAATGTAATACTACATGTACTAACCAATTTCAGGGTCTAACTATATCATAGGAAGAAGATATAAGTGGCCAAACTTTCTGTCAGGGCTGTTCTTGCCAGAAACTCAAGCAGTGTTGAGTAGCTATATTGAAGCTTTAATAACTTAGATTCTAAGTAGAGTTTAAGTGTTATAGTGTCACACTCTTGTAGTATACCTAGTATACATGTCAAGGTTCAAAAGTATTACACTGGTTAGGCTTAATAACATCAAATATGACAGATCTAGGCTAGTCAAAAGGTCGCTAAAAGCGTTCTTGCTTTTACGGAAATTCCAGAAAACATAATATGTGCTTGGTTAATGCATTTTGACTATCAATAACTTGGATCCTGTTGATGATTTAAGTATTCTATTGTCAAGGTTGTGTAGTCCATATGTCAGGGTATAAAAGTGATACACTTAGACAAGCTAAAAACATAACAGATGCAAGATCTAAGCCCCTCAAAAGCTTGTCAGACCCTTTCTGGGTTTTCCAAAAATGCTTTTTCATAATTGGTCAACCATGTTTGACCATGAATAACTTGAAATCTAGACATGATATGAACATGATTCCACTTCCAGTTTATTCTCCTCATAGCACACTAAAACAAGGATACACTTTACAAGTCTAACAATTAATAGGGTAAGATCTATGACCTCTAACATTTGACTGTCAGGCCATATTTTTAGGTTTTTGGACAGTTTCTTAAATCTTCATTTTATGTACTTAAATGTTATGGATCCATGATATACATTATAGATCGCTAAATAACATCACATATACATATTTAAACATAAAAACATAAAATCTACCTAAGTATACAAGATCTAGCTTAGGGTTAGGGTTTATACCTTTCTTGAAAACCTTTTGATCTCCTCTTTCTAATATGTTCATGGATGGTGTATGGGGTGTTCTTTGCTGATCTTAGGACTTAATTTCTCTCAAGATTTTGTGGGTTATGAGAGAGAGAGACTTGGCTAGGGTTAGTAAGTAAAGTAAAGCTTTCTTATCCTTTTCTCTTTCTTTAAGATCCATTCATTGATCCAATGAATGTGGTTGTTGCTAGGTGTTAAGATTTGGCTGATTTAAGGGATTTTAAACACATGCCAATATGTGAGACCCCATATTTTTTGAATAAATATTAAATTTTCTAGAAATATATATTTTGAATATTATGGTGTGGATTTGATATAATGTTATAGTTGTGGGTAATATTTACAAATTTTGCAAAGTACGCAAGTTGTTATATAATATTCGATTGGTCGGGGAATATTCGTACAACGGCACAATCATTGGTGGACCCCCACAACAAAATTATTGTCGGATATAGAAAACGACAAAAATACTTTATGAAAATATGGCGGAAGTTTTACTGTTAAGCTGTTGAAACACCGGTGTTAAAAGTACGAGAATCTGGCGTGGTTGCATAGTAGTAGTACGGTATTGATTATTGATGCTTACGTGAGAAGTCACTCGGTTATACTCAATTATTACTACGAGAATTCTTTGCATCATATATATCATATTATTGATTCAATTATTGTCACAAGATTATCATCTGCATAAAATGTTTTTATTAAATCAATACTTGAGATGACAAAGTTATTCATATTATAAATTGCAATATTTACAATGTCTAGAAGTTCTGTCAAGGAGAGATTTGGTCACCTAATTGCGCGCTAATAGGGAGAAATCCTTATTGGAAAGCCCCCTCTTTCCTGGGAACGATCTGGTTGATAAATATTATGAGTTATAATATTAATAATGAATGTTGTTCGGAGTTGAATTTGGAGACGCAGACGTGATATTTGAGTCCGGAACGACGAAATTAGTAAAAATAGTCTATAAACACAAAATTTTTTGGGATTCACTATTTGGTCAAAAAGTCAACAGTTGACTTTTTCGGGAAAAGTAAACTTTGAAATTTTAAAATTTATATTTTTGATAAAAATAGTTTTATTATGTTGGAATTGTTTGTGTTAGTGAAAATCGACATTTATTCCGATGATAATTGATGTCTAGGGGTTATATTGATAATCGGGTAATTTATCGGATAAATGAGCAATTAATTGCTACTAATTCACATGCTTATATAACTATTTGTTCACATATGTGTACTATTGAATCACATTATTTACTATTAGGGGAGTTGGTGCAAGATTGATAATAGTTGCATGACTAAATTAAAAATGGAGGTATAGATAGAGGTACTATACTGAAATTCGTATTTTTCACATGATTATACTATTGATTCACATGATTGAACTATTAATTCACATTATTTACTATTAGGGGAGTTGGTGAGAGATTGATAATACTTGTAGGACTAAATTATAAATGAAAGAAAAGTTGGAGGTATTATACTGTAATTTTCGAGCCCCAAAACATGCAATTATCGAAACTATATTTTCCTATAAATAGAAGCTCATTCTTCCTTCATTTCTCACCAATTCACAAAAGATTTAGAGCGATTATTATAGAGAGAAATTATAGAGAGAAAGAAGAAGAGAAATCTGCTACTCACTATTCCAGTATCCAGTTTTTCCAAGGTAGGGAGTATTATTTGTTGTACTTGTAGGGAGTATTATTTCTTTCTTATCTATGAAGAGAACTTCTGTTATTCCATTATTATTATTATTACATTGGAATAACTCAGATCTGTGAGCTACCCTATACTTGGTGAAATTCTTACGTTGTTCCATTCTTTATCATTCGTTAGAACATCCTGTCTACATGCATTCTACATGGGACTGGTTCCGTCTTTATTATACGTTGGAATATATCGCTCATGCATGCGTTCTACGGACAGGACGATTCCGCTTTTTATTATTACATTGGAATATCACATGCATGCGTTTTCTGCCGGACCGATTATGTCTTTATTATTCTATTGGAATATCATATTCAATGCGCTTTTCGCTTCTGGACCGATTCCGATTATTTATTATTCATTGGAATAACACGCTTGCATGCGGTCTATCGCATGCCCGGTGATTTCTTTTGTTATTCCATTCCTTATTATACTCGGTTGGTTAAAGTTTTGACTTCTATACTCCATGAAATTAGTGGAATATCCTTGATATTTGCGCTTCATCCGTAATCTTTTCGTGGAAATATTCTTACGAGCATTCTTGAATTTTACTCTACAAAGCGATATCATGTTGACAATTTGGACGTTATTAGTTCTCGGATAAAATAATTCTTGAACTTGTTTTATTAAATTCTTATATCATTGTCATCATCCTCATGTTTATATTTTGTTGAAAGTCATCTATGGCCTATAGTGCATAGATGGACTTGGTATGATTATGACCGAGGATTATTGATTGTAATCATGACCGTAATGTTACAAATGATGTGGTAAAAGTCCTCATTGGCCCGTAGTGCATTGATGGATGATTGTTGGCATGATCATGACCATTATTGAATACACAAATATTCTTGGCCCGTAGTACATGGATAATTGTGGTCGTGATACTAAAGAATATCCTTGGTAGTAGTGCGAGGGTGATTCGATGATGTGGATTATTTATTTGTCGAGTCCCAAATGATAAAAGTGATGAAAAACCATCTAGAACATAAAAGATAGTAGATTTTATTCTCTACTTGACTCTTTTAATGGATTTCTTGTTCCGCTGCAGTTAAACTTGATGGTTGTTATATTGTATCAGTTTAACACTGTTGAAGGCTAACGATAATATATTCTGCATTATCTTAGTCATAATATTTCCTACTGGGCTAGTTGAGCTCACCCTTTTACTTTTATTGTTCTCTTCAGGAAATGAGAACGTAGCAGGGACTAGTCGGGGAACGGAGTGACGGACCAGATGATAGCATTAGTAGTCCTCACTATTCTGTGAAATAGTGTAATAATAATTGTAATAAGGACTCCTTTTGAGTTTGTATAATCTCTAGTAGACAATATTTGTATTCAAACTCAGTTTATGTTTTGTCGTATTGTACACGATAGTTGTATTATTAAGTTGTATTTGAATTTATGTACCATGTAAGTGGCGACCCAAGATGGGTGACGTATACCTAATTTTGGGGGCGTCACAGTTGGTTTCAAAGCTTAGGGATATGATCCCTGGCTAAGATGTGAGATAAGAACTAGGAGGGGAGAGACGGAGAATTCCTTCGCTAGTATGACCTACCTAAGTTTATTTGGTATTTAATTGGTCGGTCAAAGTATATGGATAATATGTGATATGTTGATTAACCCTTGTTTTGTGGCAGTATTTGAAAATGGCATCCGAGAATGTTGAGATTATCAATGGAGCACAGGAGACCATTGAGTCTCCACAGATCAATAATCAGGATAATGTGCAACCAGAGGACAATACTCCTCATGAAAACAATAACACCGATGAAATGGTGAATGATGGGATGGTCAGAGGCTTTATGCAATTCATGCAACAACAAAGTGGAAGGCGACTCACATCCAAAATGCGGTAGAAATATCGATAACTCTAAATGCGGTCACCGCTAAGCAGTTTAAGGAGCAATTCATGCAACAACGGGCGAAGGCAGCTCATGTCCATAATGCAGGTGGAAACAATGGTAACCCACGGTTGGTCACCGCTAAGCAATTCAAGGAGCTGGGACCACCGGAGTTTTTGGGAAAGCCAGAACCACTTAAGGCAGAGACGTGGTTAAAGCAGATCACCAAGATATTTGATGTCTTGGGATGCTCCGAGGAGCAAAAGGTTCCTTTTGCCACCTTTATGTTGCGTGAAGAGGCAGATCACTGGTGGGAATCTGTAAAACGTACCCAGCCTGACGCACTCAAGATGTCTTGGGAGAAGTTCCAAGAGCTGTTCAACGACAAGTACTTTCCCGAAAGTATTCGTCACATGAAGGAGGTGGAGTTTATCAAGTTGGAACAAAACAATATGACCGTGTCGCAATATGAGGCTAAATTTGCGGAGTTATCCCGGTTTGCATCCCATTTGGTCGATAATGAGGAGCGAATGACGCGAATGTTTTAAGAGGTTTGAAGTAGGAGATACGCCAATATCTTATTTCTCATAAAGCGTGTTTGTATTGAGATATTGTAAATAAGGCTCGATTAGTGGAGTAGCGATAACGAGTCAATGCAACCAAAAAGAGAGTGGCAAAATGATAATACCGGTGATAATGATCATCAAAGCGGTGACAATAATCATAGAGGAATCAACATGCGAAATGGTAACCACCGGTGGTAATCATGGTCAAAACAATAAGAATGGACATTTCAAGAAGAGGAGATTCAACAATGATAGAAAGGCGTCAAAGACCAAGTACCCATTGTTAAGGAAGGAGAGCGACCACATATCATATGCTTCAAATGCGAGGGGAGGGGGACACATCACCGGTCAAGCTAGCGATCTTAGTCAAAGCATGTTATAATTGTGGAAGAAAAGGTCACTTAGCCCGATTTTGTCGTTCACCGAAGACAAGTTCAACTAGGATGGAGGCACCAAAGGCCCGTCCCGGAAAAGTCAAAGCGGGTAGTTTAAGAGAGAACATTTTTTCATGACAAGGAACACGAATAAAATTATCACGGGTATGTTAGTCATAAACTCTTGTGAAGTCTATACCGTGTTAGATCTGGGTTCTACTCACTCTTTTATTTCACCTAGTTGTGTTCAATGTTTGAATTTAACTCCGGAGAAGTTAGATTTTGATTTATCTATTGAAACTCAGTTGGGAGAAACCTTCATTACCTCCACTATTTATAAATTTTGTTCAAATCAACACTTTCACGTTACCTGTCGATCGTATCCCTTTGAAAATACTTGCCTTTGATGTGATTTTTGAAATTGATAGGTTAACTACTCATCATGCTTTTTGTCAGGTTGTTAGCTTTCATATTCCTAAACCAACCTGTTATGCGAATTCAAGCAACCAAATCACTAAAGTCAATCATGGTCATATCAAGCTATAAGTAAAGAGCCCCGGTCCTTTCGTTGTTGACTTCCTTGTGTGGAATGCACCGAAGCCAGACTTTTTGTAGGCGACACTGTGAATGACGATGGCAAGTTGATAGGTAACAATGTGACGTGTTACCCAAGTCTTGGATGAGAGTCACAGTTTTGAATGATATTTCTATTGTTAATAAATTTTCTTACGTATTCTTGAAGACTTCTTAGCCTACCCTAGGCGTGAAATTGAATTTTGTATTGACCCCAAAGACAAAACCCATTTCTAAAACCCTCAAATATTTCTTCAACTAAAATGAGCGTAACATGAGCCAATGACGTTGGCTCGAAAGTACGTTGAAGATTACGATCGTACCATTCAATACCATCGTTGGGAAAGCGAACGTGGTAGACGACGAGTGAGTAGAAGATCGTATGCGTTCTGAGTGCGATGTTGTTAACACAAAGACCCATTTCGCATTTCGACTTACAAATGATTAAGATAGAGTTAAAGACTCTAGGAACCCACGTGAAGATAACGAATATACGAGTAGAATTAATCGACTTTAATCGATAAAGTTAAAGCCGCTCAAGCTACACACCCGGAGCTGATGAATGTGAAGAATTAAGAAGGTTCAAGAGGGCGTTATTCTAGAAGCAAGAATCGACGAAGAGAAGAAATCTCAACCCTCGATTTAATTGGCCCATTTGAAATCCTCGATAAAGTAGGAACTGTGGCTTATAGACTCGTTTTACCGCCAAGTATGTCGTGTGTTCATAACGTTTTTAACGTATCAACGTTACGTAAATATGGGGATGACCCGAACCACATTATTAATTTAGAACCGGACGAGATAGCGGATGATTTAACGTATGAGGAGATACGTGTTAAAATCTTGGATAAGAAGGATTATATTCGACACTCAAAGGTTATACCTCAAGGGTTAGAATTTGAAGTGAGGTCAAGGTATCCTCACATGTTTGGCATACCAGGTACGTACGTAAATTTCGAGGGCGAAATTTCATAAGGAGGGGAGATTGTGAGACCCCAGATTTTTTGAATAAAGATTAAATTTTCTCGAAATATATTTTTGAATATTATGGTGTGGATTTGATATAATGTTATAGTTGTGGGTAATATTTACCAAATTTTGCAAAGTACGCAAGTTGTTATATAATATTCGATTGGTCGGGGAATATTCATTTGAGCAGGGAATATTAGTACATCTAAGACAATCATTGGTGGACCCCACAATGTAATTATTGTCGGATTGAGAAAACGATAAAAAACACTTTATGAAAATAACGGCGGAAGTTTTACCGTTAATCTGTTGAAACACCCGTTAGTAAAAATCTGATGTCTGGCGTGGTTGCATAGTAACACACAGTATTGATTATTGATGCTTACGTGAGAAGTCACTCAGTTATACTCAATTATTGCTATAGTAATTGCTGCATCATATCTATCATATTATTGATTCAATTATTGTCACAGTATAATCTGCATAAAATGTTTTTTATTAAATTAATACTTGAGATGACAAAGTTATTCATATTATAAATTGCAATATTTACAATGTCTAGAAGTTCTATCAAGGAGAGGTTTGGTCACCTAATTGCGCGCCAATATGGAGAAATCCTTATTGGAAAGCCCCTTCTTTCCTGGGAACGACCTGGTTGATAAATATTGTGAGTTATAATATTAATAATGAATGTTGTTCGGAGTTGAATTTGGAGACGCGGACGTGATATTTTAGTCCGGGACGACGAAATTAGTAAAAATAGTCTATAAACACAAAATTTTTCGGGATTCACTATTTGGTCTAAAAGTCAACAGTTGACTTTTTTGGGAAAAGTCAAACTTCAAAATTTCAAAATTTATATTTTTGATAAAAATAGTTTCATTATGTTGGAATTGTTTGTGTTAGTGAAAATCGACATTTATTAGATGATAATTGATGTCTAGGGTTATATTGATAATCGGGTAATTTATCGGATAAATGAGCAATTAATTGCTACTAATTCACATGCTTATATAACTATTTGTTCACATATGTGTACTATTGAATCACATTATTTACTATTAGGGGAGTTGGTGCAAGATTGATAATACTTGCATGACTAAATTAAAAATTGAGGTATAGATGGAGGTACTATACTGAAATTCAAATTTTTCACATGATTATACTATTGATTCACATGATTGAACTATTAATTCACATTATTTACTATTAGGGGAGTTGGTGAGAGATTGATAATACTTGTAGGACTAAATTATAAATGAAAGAAAAGTTGGAGGTATTATACTGTAATTTTCGAGCCCCAAAACGTGCAATTATCAAAACTATATTTTCCTATAAATGAAAGCTCATTCTTCCTTCATTTCTCACCAATTCACAAAAGCTTTAGAGCGATTATTATAGAGAGAAATTATAGAGAGAAAGAAGAAGAGAAATCTGCTACTCACTATTCCAGTATCCAGTTTTTCCAAGGTAGGGAATATTATTTGTTGTACTTGTAGGGAGTATTATTTCTTTCTTATCTATGAAGAGAACTTCTGTTATTCCATTCTTATTATTCTGTTGGAATAACCTGTATACGCGGGCTACCCTATACTTGGTGAAATTCTTCTGTTGTTCCATTCTTTATCATTCTGTTAGAATATCACATGCATGCGTTCTACATGGGACCGGGTTTAAAATCTTTATTATTACATTTGGAATATCATGTCATGCATTCTCTACGGACCGATTCCGTCTTTATTATTCTATTAGAACATCACATCTGCATGCGTTCTACATGGGACTGGATTCGTCTTTATTATTCGTTGGAATATCGTATACATGCATTTTACGCGGACACTGATTAAAATCTTTATTATTCTATTGGAATATCACATACGTATGCGTTTTAGCGGGACTGATTCCGTTATTTATTATTCGTTGGAATAACTTTGCTGTCGGTTCATCGATGCCTGGTGATTTCTTTTGTTATTCCATTCCTTATTATACTCGGTTGGTTAAAGTTTTGACTTCTATACTCCATGAAATTAGTGGAATATCATTGATATTTGCGCTTCATCCAAAGATCTTTTCGTGGAAATATTCTTACGAGCATTCTTGAATTTTACTCTACAAAGCAAATATCATGTTGACAATTTGGATGTTATTAGTTCTGGATAAAATAAATTCTTGAACTTGTTTATTGAATTCTTATATCATTGTCATCATCCTCATGTTTATATTTTGTTGAAAGTCATCTGTGGCCTATTGTGCATAGATGGACTTGGTATGATTATGACCAGGGATTATTCGGTGTAATCAAGACCGTAATGTTACAAATGATGTGGTAAAAGCCCTCATTGGCCCGTAGTGCATTGATGGACAGTTGTTGGCATGATCATGACCATTATTGAATACACAAATATTCTTGGCCCGTAGTGCATGGATAATTGTGGTCGTGATACTAAAGAATATCCTTGGCCGTAGTGCAGGGGTGATTCGATGATGTGGATTATTTATTAAGCTGAGTCCCAGCGATAAAAGTGATGAAAAACCTTCTAGATCATAAAAGATAGTAGATTTTATTCTCTACTTGACTCTTTTAATAGATTTCTTGTTCCGCTGCAGTTAACTTGATGGTTGTTATATTGTATCAGTTTAACACTGTTGAAGGCTAATGATAATATATTCTGCATTATCTTAGTCATAATATTTCCTACTAGGCTAGTTGAGCTCACCCTTTTATTTTTATTGTTCTCTTCAGAAAATGAGAACGTAGCACGGACTAGTCGGGGAACGGAGTGACGGACCAGATGATAGCATTAGTAGTCATCACTATTATGTGAAATAGTGTAATAATAATTGTAATAAGGACTCCTTTTGAGTTTGTATAATCTCTAGTAGACAATATTTGTATTCAAACTCACAGTTTATGTTTTGTCGTATTGTACACGACAATTGTATTATTAAGTTGTATTTGAATTTATGTACCATGTAAGTGGTGACCCAAGATGGGTGATGCATACCTAATTTTGGGGGCGTCACACAATATCTTCTATTGATGACTCACAATATTTGGTCTTATCTTTTAGTAAAAGATAAGATAAAAGGGTATTTTGGTAATTTCCTACATAATTTTAAGGGTAGTTTGGTTATTGTCGATGTCGGGATATTTAGTTGTCCCTTTTCGTTACTTGTTCTTTGGTGTTCTCATGTTAGGTGAGATTTATTTGAAAAAAACAAGTGAAAAAGGTCCGACATATATAATGTCGACGATGGACTGTTAAGAGTTGCCAGTTGGTTTTTTAAATGGTTGTACCAACACAACCGAGAAAAGGTTTGCACATTGACCCAATGATGTAACACTATTAAACGTGTCGATGAAACCGAGATTCATTAGGATTAGGGGAGTTGCTTATGCAGAGGGAAGGTGTTAGGCACCCCCAACATCCGTGTTACCACGGTGACCGCCTCTTTTCAAGAAACTATTATCTGAATGTGTGTGTGTATGGCTCAATGTGCTGTTATTTGGAAGTAGTGCGAGGCCTCGTTCTCACCTATATACACAGGGTTTGAATTTTTGTAAAAATTCAGTTTTAAGCAAGATATGGCAGTGATGTTTTACAAAGAGGTTTTTCAAACCCTTGTGCTCAATAGTAATTGAGACCTTTTACACTCCAATTTTTATTAAGTGTGCGGCTTGATTGTTTTTAATTTTTTCGAGATGCGAAGCATCTTCGATAAAATAATGTACAAAATAGTGCCGAACTCCTCGTGCGAAGCATCCGTTGGTTTGCTATTGTTATATAAAATAGGATATAAAAAAGGTTATTTCCTTTGAACCTTATTTTACCGAATAAAAAAGAATTTATATCAAATACGAAATTTGGTTTTGCCTATGCTATTGTTTTATAAATTATTATGTATTAATCTTGCTGTTGGTTCTTGTTTTTATTCCAAGCCGGAAGAGCTTGTGCAGGTTGGTTTTTTTTTTTTTTAATTATTAACAGCCGTAAGAGCTTGTAGTGGCCGGGAGTATTTTATATTTTTTTTAATTTTACGCAATGTGCTGAGTCATGACTATTAATGGGGAAATGCTTAAAAAAAAAAAAACACAATAAGTACAATTTGTCTTGAATCAGCATTAGTTAATATTAAAAATTCGTTTTATTTAAACAAACTGACAACATGTTGACTATGTGGGGTCCTCATATTAAAATAAAAGCCAGTACAACTTGTATCGGCTTGGTATATTTATATTTCAATCTCAGCCTTCCAATAAGTTAATCAACGGTTCGAAAAGGGGTTGTTAGAACACTTATATATATATATAAACTGAAATGAAACCACAGACCAAAGTTCCGGCAAACACACGCAACACGACTCTCAACGTGAAGAATGGTGTGTGCAAAGATGGCCACCCCAAGCCCTCTATTTATAGAGGGGGAAGCCGCAGGTCTACCTGCGGCTGCCTGAGATGCCCAGGATGTGGGTCCCATCGCGTCAAAGTACGTACACTCGGATAATACGATGTTCGCTCGGACCTTCATAACTTTCAATCCGGGAGTCCGATAGAAGCGTGCCATACCATTCTGGAAAGCTCTTTCTGAGAGCTACACAATGACATATGATTTGCCCTTTTTTGATTCCAGGAAGATGGGTCCATGATTGAAATGGCATTTACGGGTTTTTGGCAGGCAGTCCGTTAAGCTATTTTGCGTAGTTTGCTCTCGAAAGTTAAGATATGGTTCTTGTGTTACTTCTATTGAAGTAATTTAAGTTGAAATGAGTTGATTTGACGTGAGTTGAAGTTAAGTTGGCAAAAGGACTATTTTGCCCCTCCTGGGGTTATCTCCAGTTTTCGCGCAGTTGTAGTAGTCTTTTCTCAGGGTTATCTCTGAGGTTGACCTGATGTTGACTTTGACTGTGCTCAGGGTTATCTCTGAGGTTGGCCTGACGGTCTGGGGTTATCACCATGCTTTGAACTTGATCTCCCGCGGCTATCTCCGGGGTTGAAATTGACTTTTCCGGGGTTATCTTCGGGTTTGGAAACTATTTTCCCGGGGTTATCTCTGGGGTTGGAAACTGGATCTCCCGTGACTATCTCTGGGGTTAAAATTGATGTTGTGGTCCTCTAAGGTTATCTTTGGAGTGTGAAAAAGATGTTTTTTCCCTCATGCATAGTTCGTAACAGGAGAAGAAAATTTCGAGTGTCTACAGATGCCCCTCTTTATTATATTCATGCAATGCAATGGAATGGACATGATAATGATTAGTAGACACTTGAAATACAACAAGGTATTTTCAATGATGCAGATCGCAATGTAATGAATTTTTATGATTAATGTTAAAATGTTTTCGCAAATTGCAGTTCGTAAATCGCACATCGTACTTCGCACTTCTTATTTGGCCAAATCGCATTTCGTAACCCGCACATCGCATTTCATATATCACATTTTACAAATCGCATTTCGCAAATCACAATGTAATGAATCTTATGATGAATGCTTAAAATGTTTTTGCAAATCGCTTTACCTTTACCGATCATTGTTGATGCCTATGATGGTGTTAACTCTAATGGTTTTGCATTTAATCGCTGATGCTTATTTTGATGAAGATGAGTTGAGATGTTTTCTACATCTCTGATGGGGATGACGTTCTGAAATCACTAGACCTTCCCGATGTATACGCTCGTAGTTTATAATGGTGCCTACCCTACTGATCGCCAAACTGTTTTGGTTCCCACTCGAATGGTGGTATACGAAGCTTTCATCGCTGAACTGTCTTGATGTTGCACTGAATTGATGACAATAGTTTAGAATACTGGATCATCCGATACCTTCGCTGAAGTTATATTCCAAGGTTTTCTTCTCCAGACTCTACCTGATATTACGCTCACCACCTTTTTGAGGTGATTTGGAGTTTTCTTTCGCTGTTAGGTGCTTGTGCCCCATTTCCTTGAGCACTTGATTCGCAATCCGGTTGAACTGATGACTTGAATTCGTGACATCCACGGGGTTGCTGACTCACCATTTTTTTTTCACGCTAGATTTGAAATTGATTGTAGAGGCCTCAACCGACGAGGACTTGACGCAGGTTAACATGTTTGATGGTGTAGATTTCCTTCGCTAGACCTTTCATCGTTGGCCTTCTGCTCTTGAGTTAAGAACTTTTTTGAGAATTTTCCCCTTCTTTCGTAAGGGCAAGCTAATGTCGCCATGATTTCTTTCAACCTTGGAATCAGAAAAATACCCCAGTCCTTTTGCATGTTGTTACCGGGGATTCATATGAGAAACTCTCTTTGTTGACCAAATCGCGAGTGAATAATATCTGAATCACCATTGAGATGATGATGGACCATGCTGATGGCGCTGACTGGTGCATTTTCCACGTTAGGATTGTTGATAAATGCCCCACTGTTGAGTTGTCGCTGCTTTTGAGATTGCCCCAATCTTGTTTTAAGGGACCTAATATCCGATTGTTGCCAATTTTGAAATTTCCCCAGCCCTACTTATTGTCTGGGGTAGTTTCTTTGACAGATGGGCTGATAAGATGCCGAGATCGTGAGAAGCTTTTATCTCTGTATCATATGATGAACATGTAGTGGATGTGGGTTTTGATGTTGATAGCTTTTTCTGGTAGAGATGTCGCTCTAGTTGAGAGAGATGATGCTCTAACTCATAGGGATATTGTTGTTGTTGAGCGGGATAGCACTATATCTTCCCAAGATATCGCATGTAGTTGGCGGTGGATTTGTTAGCTCGTGTAGAGACCCTTAGGTAGGAGATCAGAACGTTACCTCCTTCTTCTGAGAAGGAATCCATGTTGGACTTAATAGCTCGCATATACACTGATTTGTAGATGGGCTTGTATTTTTTTGCACAGACTAGCTTAGCCATTTTGTCATGTACAGTACACATTGTAGATATCAAACAACATTATATATGGCAGGGAAATATATATTGATTAACTTCCCTTTTAGGTGTGCCTTGCTACTTGCTTGATATTTGCTTGTTTCTCCAGGACTTTGTGATCTGGATATATTCTGAACTCCTCCTTGATGGCTGGACAACGAGATGTCTCAGGGTTTTCAGAATGGATCGTCGATCTGTGTGTATTCCCTACTATCTTTGGTGTCTTGGGACTGATTTTTGTATGTGGCTATGGATAGGAGTGGTTTTTGTTTTTTCTCTGGTGAGACCGGACCATATAAGATGGCTGCCTACGTACTCCCGTGTATTGGGGAGATCAGGTCGGCGTAGTTCGGCCCATGTATAAGGCGGATGGCAGGTCAAAAGTTTAATCCCATGTATAGGATAAACCGCGGGTGTGAAAAGTCTTATCCCTAGTGGGGTAAAATTGCAGGTGTGAAAGGTTAAATCCTTGGTGGGATAACCGAAGTTGAGTAAGGGTTCAAAACCAAATTGAGAAACGGATAGAGCGATCTGAAAACCATGCTACTGGTTAGAAAAGTGTGTTTGTCCCTAATGGGGCAGATGAATGTGAAAAGAAGTTGTATGTAGTGAAGGGTTAAAAACCTGAAATGACTGGGGATCTGATGATCCATAACCAGGATGTTTGTTTGATGGTAACTTTAGACACAGTACCATTTCACGGTGTCTGAGTTAATGAGTTGTGGAAATTCTTCGCCATCCATTTTCTGTAATCTAAGAGCGCCTCCTGTCAATTCCTCCTTGACAACAAACGGGCCTTCCCAGTTTGGAGTGAATTTTCCTTTAGACTGAGCTTGGTTGTCAACTATCTCCTTCAAAACCAAGTCGTGTTGTTTGGACTACCATAGTCAGACTTTTCTATTATAGGATCTTCTTTACAAGTAGAGGGCCGTTCATGTGTGGGCCACATACTCCCCCATGGATTTCATCTATGAGCCTCTGAGCTTGGTTTTCATCCAGACATCTGAGGAGACCTCGTCCTGCATCTCTTTTGTAGAGTGCATCTCTGCTCAAGTAGAATTTCATAGCAAGTCGATGGATCCGCCTTCTTTTAGTTGGGCTCGCCTCAGCGGGTGTAGATCTATCTTGTAAGTACTCCTTGATATGCTCATACCAAGGGTGTTGGATGGGAGGTAGCTCATCCGATACCTCTCCAATATAATTCCCATAGGCTGGAGTTTTTTGTTGGGCAAATGTGAGGGTTGACATGTCTTCCTTGCCGCGTATGTTGATCAAGGAGGCCAAGGTTGATAGTGCATCCGCAAAATCATTCATATTTCGAGGAATGTGGAGGAAGGATATTTCTTCAAACTCCGAAGCCATCTGTAGAACCTGCAGATGGTAAGCCAGCAAATGTAGAACCTGTTGAAGAGCTTTTTTCTTTTTCTTTTTTCTATTTTTCTATTTTTCTATTTTTTTCTTTTTCTTTTTATTTTTTTCTTTTTATGCATTAAATCGTGGAAAAGAGCCATATGGCTCACTGATAGGTAGCTCCGGCATTAATGAGGCCGAATGACAATTGTCTGTAGCAAAAGGTTCCCCAAGGAATGATGAATGCAGTTTTTTCACGATCCTTTTCAGCAACCATGATTTGATGGTACCCCCAAAGCAATCCGCAAAGGAGTATATGTCATACTGAGTCGTATTGTCAATGAGTATGTGGATGAATGGGATGGGAAAGCTATCTTTGAGACAAGCTTTGTTCAGATTACTGTAATCCACATAAACTCACACCTCTCCTCCGGGGTTTGACACGAGGACTATGTTGGATAGCCATTAAGAGTATGTTGACACCCTGATGATGCCTGTTTGAAATTGTTTCACAATTTCTTCTTTAACTTTTAAACTCCACTCAGGCTTTAAACGCCGGAGCTTCTGCCTGACTGGCTTGAATTCCTCTTTGATAGGAATGCGATGAACAACAACGTCAGTGGACAAACCGACCATGTCTTCATGAGACCATGCAAACACATCCTGGAATTGGGTCAATAGAGTAATCATGTCATTGCTTTGGTTTGGAGTGAGGTCCGTACCAATCTGGATTTGTTTGGGGTTTTCTGAGGTTCCTAGGTTAAAAGAGGTGGTAGGATCAATATTTGGCCTGGGTTTGTCTTCGACCCATTCTTTGATCTCCTGAGGTATCTCATAGTCCTCTTGTATTTCTATCAAGCCTGAGTCCAACTTTTCATCAAATTTACAGTCCTTGTGGAGAAAATGCACCTCATCAGCAAGTCTAGGCACATCTAACTTTATAGTCCTGAACCAAAATGCTCTCACTTAATATATGAAACTGTTCAATCACACAAAGTGTTAGCATGTAATGACAAAAGTAACTACTAATACTGTATAGAAAAAGTAAGCAGTTATGATATCTACAGGGCAGAAAGAGTTCCTGCCCATTTTACCCTTGTCGACTAATGTAAGGAGTGTTGCTCCAATTGTCGAGGGAAAAGTCCTGGTGGACTGCAGTGATGAATGGGTTGTCATCGTCCTCCTTTTCCCGAATGATGACCATTATGTCTGGGCACTCATCGTCTGGGGTGTATCTATTTGTGTGTTCATCATGGACAATGATGCGTACGTTGGACATCATTCTGACGATGTCTTGTTTAATTCTTCGTTCCTCTTCTTCCACTTTGGGATCTAGAACAAAGATTTCCTTCTCCTTTACCGATATCGGCTTGAGAAATAACATAGCCATTACATTGGCTAGTACCTTTACCGGAGTTTGTACGGACTCAGGATTTGCAGGTGGAGATAATCGCCATGTGGCTGAAGCTGAAGGAATCTGTATGTGCTTATGAGGATTCCTGCGACTGGAACTAGAAGTATCCAGACCTTGGGTTCCTCCTTGTGTGGAGGATTCAACGTGTACAAGTATCCTTGTACCCTGAGTAGATTGGTGTAGTTCTTTAAGCAGAACAGCCAAATCTGTGATTTGTTTACTTAATTCATCGAATTCTTCGCGAGAAACTGGATTAAGATCAGTCTGGTCAGATGAAGACATAATTGGCTGTAGGCTCATGGCCTTTTTGGATTTTGACCGGGTTACTGGACCAATTATATCACTACAAAAAACTTATGTAGTTTAGTCTTAGTGAATGTAGCAATATTACATAATGTGTCCATTTAGGAGTATCGTCCTGTGAAACGGATGTCAATTGACAAGATAACATGTCAGGTTTTGATATAAAGGGAACACATATTCCTTCTTATTTTCCATTACATTGAGATTTACATGGAAATGAAATTACAAGTAATTGAAATATGAAAGTATGAAGAGACTTTCCTTCGCGTTTGGTTTATCAGAGGCTGATCTATCTTAAGTTACTCTCGCGGTTTTTTGGCATGAAGGTTTCCAAATCATCGCAATTTACTTGACAGGAAGTTAATCTGGTCTTTCAATTGGAGCGAATTTGGGTGGTGCCTTTCCTGAGCCTCGTTGGAATTAGTCTTCCTACGAGTCCAGTAATCAAACACCGACAGGATAGCCTCCTGGTGGAGGAACCACACAACATACATTCACATACATCGCGTCTCACCGTAGGGAAATGATGACATGTACGAAGCACTAATATCGCAAGCAGATATGGTGCGAAGCACTAAATGTAATAAGTAAATGCATTAGTACACATTCATTCAAATGTAAATGCAACATCCACACACAAGCAGATAAAATTTTTGAAAAGTTTATAATAACGACTTAATTCCTCTTACTGGAATCCCCAGCAGAGTCGCCACCTGTCGACGTCGAGATTTTTAGTTGTCCCTTTTCGTTACTTGTTCTTTGGTGTTCTTATGTTAGGTGAGAGTTGTTTGAAAAAAATAAGTGAAAAAGGTCCGACATGTATAATGTCGACGATGGACTGTCAAGTGTCGCCAGTTGGTTTTTTAAATGGTTGTACCAACACAACTGAGAAAAGGTTTGCATATTGATCCAATGATGTGATACTGCTAAACGGGACGGTGAAACTGAGATTCATTAGGATCCGGGGACTTTCTTATGCGGAGGGAAGGTGTTAGGCACCCCCCGACATCCGTGTTACCACGGTGACCGCCACTTTTCAAGAAACTGTTATATGAATGTGTGTGTGTGTGGGTCAATGTGCTATTATTTGGAAGTAGTGCGAGGCCTCGTTCGCACCTATATACACATGGTTTTAATTTTTGTAAAAATTCAGTTTTAAGCAAGATATGACAGTGATGTTTTACAAAGAGGTTTTTCAAACTCTTGTGCTCAATAGTAATTGAGACCTTTTACACTCCCATTTTTTTATTAAGTGTTCGGCTTGATTGTTTAATTTTTTTGAGATGCGAATCATCTTCGATAAAATAATGTCAAAATAGTGCCAAACTCCTCGTGGGTATGAAAACCATATGAGGAAATCCAAACACCATGAATGAATTTACAAGCTGCTTACAGCTGAAAATGTCCATCACGGGAACCGAATCTAGATCCAGGAGACTGAATCTGTGATCACATGATTCCTAGGCTCACATGATGCCATAATAGATAATAAAACAATAGCATGTATATATATAAAAAGTATATATATATATATATATATATATATATATATATATATATATATATATATATATATATATATAGACATGATCACCACCACGAAGCACCTCCATGGGGATCGTAAATATAAATAAAGCCTCAAAAGCAATCAACCTCCACGAAGTAGACTCCAGGCGGGACGAAAAGTAAAAAAAGTTGTAAAGACGGTCAACCGCCACGAAGTAAACTCAAGGTGGGAATATATATATATATATATATATATATATATATATATTAAAGCAGTAAACACTCCAGATATAAAATCCAGGCTCATCGAACAAAGTCGACACACAGTTATATATATATATATATATATATATAGATTCCATCCATGGTGGCTGGTTGCCATGGACGTTTTAATCTAACAACCCCTTTTAGGCTGTTGATTAACTTATTGGAAAATTTGAGATTGAAATATAAATATACCAGTTGGATGCAGGTTGTGCAAACTTTTATTTAATATAGAGGACCCCACATAGTCAACATGTTGTCAATTTGTTTAAATAAAAGCAATTTTAATATTAAATAATGCCCGTGGCATAGCATAGCTTATTGCATTTGTGCTTTTTTTTTTTTATTTTAAGCATTTTCCCATTAATAGTCATGATTTCGTACATTACGTAAACTTAAAAAAATATAAAATACTAAATTAGCTTCTGCTCTTACGACTATTAATAATAATAATAAAAAAACCAACTGGCACAAGCTCTTCCAGCTTGGAATAAAAACAAGAACCAACAGCAAGATGAATACATAATAATTTATAAAACAATAGCATAGGCAAAACCAAATTTCATATTTGATATAAATTATTTTTTATTCGGTAAAATAAGGTTCAAAGGAAATAACCTTATTTTATATCCTATTTTATATAATAATAGCATATATTTGTTATATAAAGAATTATAAAAATATTTTTATATCCTATTATAAAATAACAAATATTTTTAAAATTCTTTATTTGCTATTTTATAAAAATATTTTATATTCTTTATTTGTTATCCTATTTTATATAACAAATATATGCTATTGTTATATAAAATAGGATATAAAATAAGGTTATTTCCTTTGAACCTTATTTTATAGAATAAAAAAGAATTTATATCAAATATGAAATTTGGTTTTGCCTATGCTATTTTTTTATAAATTATTATGTATTAATCTTGCTGTTTGTTCTTGTTTTTATTCCAAGCCGGAAGAGCTTGTGCCGGTTGGTTTTTTTTATTTATTTATTAACATTGTAAGAACTTGTAGAATATAGGAGAATTTTATATTTTTTAAGTTTTGAGAATGTCTTGAGTCATGACTATTAATGGGGAAATGCTAAAAAAGAGAGGCACAAATTTGTCATAAGTCTTTGGTTGGGCATTATTTAATATTAAAAATTCATTTTATTTAAACAAACTGACAACATGTTGACTATGTGGGGTCCTCATATTAAAATAAAAGCCGATACAACTTATACCGGCTTGGTATATTTATGTTTCAATCTCAGCCTTCCAATAAGTTAATCAACGGTTCGAAAAGGGGTTGTTAGAACAGTGTCCATGGCAACCGATTGCCATGGATGGAATCCTATATATATATATATATATATATATATATATATATATATATATATATATATATATAATATATGAAAGTAAATAAACGCTCCAAACATAAGTCTAGGCACAATCGAGGTATAACTCGATAATGTTAGTCCATATATATATATATAAACTGAAATGAAACCACAGACCAAAGTTCGGGCAAACACACGCAACACGACTCTCAACGTGAAGAATGGTGTGTGCAAAGATGAAGAGAAAGGCTTTCAAGTGTGTAAGAAGGCTTACAGTGGGCTGCCAAAGAAGACTTCTATAACTTTAAGTGGATGAACACTCAGCTCCCGCCGGTACAAATATGACAGAATATAAGCTCATAAGTGTTTAAAATGAGAAAGCACTCAGTTTATAGTGTGTACAGAAAAAAATTGGACAGGGCTTCCTCGCCATTTCTCTTACAAATATGGCCACCCCAAGCCCTCTATTTATAGAGGGGGGAGCCGCAGGTGTACCTGCGGCTGCACGGGATGCCCAGGATGTGGGTCCCATCGCGTCAAAGTACGTATACTCGAACAATGCGATGTTCGCTCGGACCTTCATAACTTTCAATCCGGGAGTCTGATAGAAGCATGCCATACCATTCTAGAAAGCTCTTTTCGAGAGCTACACAATGACATAGGATTTGCCTTTTTTTGATTCTGGGAAGATGGGTCCATGACCAAAATGGCATTTATAGTTTTCTGGTAGGCAGTCCGTTGAGCTGTTTTGCGTAGTTTGCTCTCGAAAGTTAAGATATAGTTCTTGTGTGACTTCTATTGAAGTAATTTGAGTTGAAATTAGTTGATTTGATGTGAGTTAAAGTTGAGTTGGCAAAATAACTATTTTGCCCCTCCTGGGGTTATCTCCGATTTTTTGTGCAGTTGTAGTAGTCTTTTCTCAGGGTTATCTTTGAGGTTGACCTGATGTTGACTTTGACTATCCTCAGGGTTATCTTCGAGGTTGGCTTGACCGTCTGGGGTTATCTCCAGGCTTTGAACTTGATCTCCCGGGGCTATCTCCGTGGTTGAAACTGACTTTTCTGGGGTTATCTTCGGGTTTGGAAACTATTTTCCCGGGGTTATCTCTGGGGTTGGAAATTGGATCTCCCGTGACTATCTCTGGGGTTAAAATTGATGTTGTGGTCCTCCAAGGTTATCTCGGGAGTGTGAAAAAGATGTTTTTGCCCTCATGCATAGTTAGTAGACACTTGAAATACGACAAGGTATTTTCAATAATGCAGATCGCAATATAATGAATGTTTATGATGAATGTTAAAATGTTTTCATAAATCGCAGTTCATAAATCGCACATCGCACTTCGCACTTCGCATTTGGCCAAATCGCATTTCGTAACTCGCACATCACATTTCGAATATCGCATTTTGCAAATCGTATTTCGCAAATCGCAATGTAATGAATGTTATGATGAATATTTAAAATGTTTTTGCAAATCACTTTACCTTTACCGATTATTGTTGATGCCTATGCTGGTGTTAACTCTAATGGTTTTGCATTTAATCGTTGATGCTTGTTCTGATGAAGATGAGCTGAGATGTTTTCTACATCTCTGATGGGGATGACGTTCTGAAATCACCAAACCTTTCCGATGTATACGCTGGTAGTTTGCAATGGTTCCTACCCTATTGATCGCCAAACTGTTTTGTTTCCCACTCGAATGGTGGTATACGAAGCTTTCATCGCTGAACTGTCTTGATGTTGCACTAAATTAATGCCAATGGTTTAGAATACTGGATCATCCGATACCTTCGCTGAAGTCATATTCCAAGGTTTGCTTCTCCAGACTCTGCCTGATATTACGCTCACCCCCTTTTTGAGATGATTTGGAGTTTTCTTTCGCTGTTGGGTGCTTGTGCCCCATTTCCTTGAGTGCTTGATTCGCAATCCAGTTGAACTGATGACCTAAATTCCGCTGACATCCCTGGGGGTTGCAGTTCGTTCTTTCGCTGCCCATATTTGAAATTCGGTGTAGAGGCCTCAACTGATAAGGACTTGACGCAAGTTAACATGTTTGATGGTGTAGATTTCCTTTGCTAGACCTTTCATCGTTGGCCTTCTGCTCTTGAGTTAAGAACTTTTTTGAGAATTTTCCCCTTCTTTCGTAGGGGCAAGCTAATGCCGCCATGATTTCATTCAACCTTGGAATCGGAAAAATGCCCCAGTCCTTTCGCATGTTGTTACCGGGGATTCATATAAGAAACTCTCTTTGTTAACCAAATCGCGAGTGAATAATATCTGAATCGCCATTGAGATGATGATGGATCATGCTGATGGCGCTGACTGGTGCATTTTCCACTTTAGGATTGTTTATAAATGCCTCAGTATTGAGTTGTCGCTACTTCCGAGATTGCCCCAATCTTGTGTTAAGGGACCTAATATCCGATTGTCGCAAATTTTGAAATTATCGTAGCCCTGCTTATTGTCTGGGGTAGTTTATTTGACAGATAAGCTGATAAGATGCCGAGATCGCGAGAAGCTTTTATCTCTGTATCATATGATGAACAGGTAGTTGATGTGGGTTTTGATGTTGACAGCTTTTTCTGATAGAGATGTCGCTCTAGTTGAGAGAGATGATGCTCTAACTCATAGGGATATTGTTGTTGTTGAGTGGGATAGCGCTATATCTGCTCGAGATATCGCATGTGGTTAGAGGTGGATTTGTTGGCTCGCGTAGAGACCCTTGGGTAGGAGATCAGAACGTTACCTCCTTCTTCTGAGAAGGAATCCATGTTGGACTTGATAGCCCGCATATACACTGATTTGTAGATGGGCTTGTATTTTCTTGCACAGACTAGCTTAGCCATTTTGTCATGTACAGTACACATTGTATATATCAAACAACATTATATATGGCAGGGAAATATATGTTGATTCACTTCCCTTTTAGTTGTGCCTTGCTACTTGCTTGATATTTGCTTGTTTCTCCAGGACTTTATGATCTGAATGTATTCTGAACTCCTCCTTGATGGATGGACAATGAGATGTCTCAGGATTTTCAGAATGGATCATTGATCTGTATGTATTCCCTACTATCTTTGGTGTCTTGGGACTGATTTTTGTATGTGGCTATGGATAGGAGTGGTTTTTGTTTTTTCTCTGGTGAGACCGGACCATATAAGATGGCTGCCTATGTACTCCCGTGTATTGGGGAGATCAGATCGATGCAGTTCGGCCCATGTATAAGGCGGATGGAAGGATAAAAGTTTAATCCCATGTATAAGATAAACTGCGGGTGTGAAAAGTCTTATCCCTAGTGGGGTAAAATTGTAGGTGTGAAAGGTTCAATCCTTGGTGGCATAACCGAAGTTGAGTAAGGGTTCAAAACCAAGTTGAGAAACGTATAGAGCGATCCGAAAACCAGGCTGCTGGTTAGAAAAGTGTGTTTGTCGCTAATGGGGCAGATGCGTGTGAAAAGAAGTTGTATGTAGTGAAGGGTTAAAAACCTGAAATGATCGGGGATCTGATGATCCATAACCAGGATGTTTGTTTGATGGTAACTTTAGACATAGTACCATTTCACGGTGTCCGAGTTAATGAGTTATGGAAATTCATCGCCATCCATTTCCTGTAATCTGAGAGCACCTCATGTCAATTCCTCCTTGACAACAAATGGGCCTTCCCAGTTTGGAGTGAATTTTCCTTTACACTGAACTTGGTTGTCAACTATCTCCTTTAAAACCAAGTCGTGTTATTTGAACTACCGTAGTCGGGCTTTTCTATTGTAGGATCTTCTTTACAAGTAGAGGGCCTCTTATGTATGGGCCACATACTTCCCCATGGATTTCATCCATGAGCCTCTGAGCTTGGTTCTCATCCAGACATATGAGGAGACCTCGTCCTGCATCTCTTTTGTAGAGTGCATCTCTGCTCAAGTAGAATTTCATAGCAAGTCGATGGATCAGCCTTTAGTTGGGCTCGTCTCAGCGGGTGTAGATCTATCTTGTAAGTACTCCTTGATATGCTGATACCAAGGGTGTTGGATGGGAGGTAGCTCATTCGATACTTCTCCAATGTAATTCCCATAGGCTGGAGCTTTTTTTTGGGCAAATGTGAGGGTTGGCATGTCTTCCTTGTCGCGTATGTTGATCAAGGAGGCCAAGGTTGATAGTGCATCCGCAAAATCATTTATATTTCGAGGAATGTGGAGTAAGGATATTTCTTCAAACTCCAAAGCCATCTGTAGAACCTGTCGATGGTTAGCCAACAAATGTATAACCTGTTGAAGAGATTTTTTCTTTTTCTTTTTTCTATTTTTTTTCTTTTTTCTTTTTTTTATTTTTATGCATTAGATCGTGGACAAGAGCCATATGGCTCACTGATAGGTAGCTCCGACATTAATGAGGCCGAATGACAATCGTCTGTAGCAAAAGGTTCCCCAAGGAATGATGAATGCAGTTTTTTCACGATCCTTTACAGCAACCATGATTTGATGGTACCCCGCAAAGTAATCCGCAAAGGAGTATATGTCATACTGAGTCGTATTGTCAATGAGTATGTGGATGAATGGGATGGGAAAGCTATCTTTGAGACAAGCTTTGTTCAGATCACTATAATCCACACAAACTAACACCTCTCCTCCGGGTTTTGACACGGGGACTATGCTGGATAGCCATTCAGAGTATGTTGACACCCTGATGATGCCTGTTTGAAATTGTTTCACAATTTCTTCATTAACTTTTAAACTCCACTCAGGCTTTAATCGCCAGAGCTTCTGCCTGACTGGCTTGAATTCCTCTTTGATAGGAATGTGATGAACAACAACGTCAGTGGACAAACCGACCATGTCTTCATGAGACCATGCAAACACATCCTGGAATTGGGTCAATAGAGTAATCATGTCATTGCTTTGGTTTGGAGTGAGGTCCGTACCAATCTGGATTTGTTTGGGGTTTTCTGAGGTTCCTAGGTTAAAAGAGGTGGTAGGATCAATATTTGGCCTGGGTTTGTCTTCGACCCATTCTTTGATCTCCTGAGGTATCTCATAGTCCTCTTGTATTTCTATCAAGCCTGAGTCCAACTTTTCATCAAATTTACAGTCCTTGTGGAGAAAAGGCACCTCATCAGCAAGTCTAGGCACATCTAACTTTATAGTCCTGAACCAAAATGCTCTCACTTAATATATGAAACTGTTCAATCACACAAAGTGTTAGCATGTAATGACAAAAGTAACTACTAATACTGTATAGAAAAAGTAAGCAGTTATGATATCTACAGGGCAGAAAGAGTTCCTGCCCATTTTACCCTTGTCGACTAATGTAAGGAGTGTTGCTCCAATTGTCGAGGGAAAAGTCCTGGTGGACTGCAGTGATGAATGGGTTGTCATCGTCTTCCTTTTCCCGAATGATGACCATTATGTCTGGGCACTCATCGTCTGGGGTGTATCTGTTTGTGTGTTCATCATGGACAATGATGCGTACGTTGGACATCATTCTGACGATGTCTTGTTTAATTCTTCGTTCCTCTTCTTCCACTTTGGGATCTAGAACAAAGATTTCCTTCTCCTTTACCGATATCGGCTTGAGAAATAACATAGCCATTACATTGGCTAGTACCTTTACCGGAGTTTGTACGGACTCAGGATTTGCAGGTGGAGATAATCGCCATGTGGCTGAAGCTGAAGGAATCTGTATGTGCTTATGAGGATTCCTGCGACTGGAACTAGAAGTATCCAGACCTTGGGTTCCTCCTTGTGTGGAGGATTCAACATGTACAAGTATCCTTGTACCCTGAGTAGATTGGTGTAGTTCTTTAAGCAGAACAGCCAAATCTGTGATTTGTTTACTTAATTCATCGAATTCTTCGCGAGAAACTGGATTAAGATCAGTCTGGTCAGATGAAGACATAATTAGCTTTAGGCTCGTGGCCTTTTTGGATTTTGACCGGGTTACTGAACCAATTATATCCCTACAAAAAAACTTATTTAGTTTAGTCTTAGTGAATGTAGCAATATTACGTAATGTGTCCGTTTAGGAGTATCGTTCTGTGAAACGGATGTCAATTGACAAGATAGCATGTCAGGTTTTGATATAAAGGGAACACATATTCCTTTATATTTTCCATTACATTGAGGTTTACATGGAAATGAAATTACAAGTAATTGAATTTACAAGTAATTGAAATATGAAAGTGTGAAGAGACTTTCCTCCGCATTTGGTTTATCAGAGGCTGACCTATCTTAGGTTACTCTCGCGGTTTTTTGGCATGAAGGTTCCCAAATCATCACAATTTACTTGACAGGAAGTTAATCTGGTCTTTCAACTGGAGCGAATTTGGGTGGTGCCTTTCCTAAGCCTCGTTGGAATTAGTCTTCTTACGAGTCCAGTAATCAAACACCAACATGATAGCCTCCTGGTGGAGGAACCACACAACATACATTCACATACATTGCGTCTCACTATAGGGAAATGATGACGTGTGCGAAGCACTAATATAGCAAGCAGATATGGTGCGAAGCACTAAGTGCAATAAGTAAATGCATTAGTACACATACATTCAAATGTAAATGCAACATCCACACACAAGCAGATAATAGTTTTGAAAAGTTTGTAATAGCGGCTTATGTCCTCTTACTGGAGTCCCCAGCAGAGTCGTCACCTGTCGACGTCGGGATTTTTAGTTGTCCCTTCTTCGTTACTTGTTCTTTGGTGTTCTCATGTTAGGTGAGATTTGTTTGAAAAAAACAAGTGAAAAAGGTCCGCCATGTATAATGTCGACGATGGACTGTCAAGAGTCACCAGTTGGTTTTTTAAATGGTTGTACCAACACAACTGAGAAAAGGTTTGCACATTGACCCAGTGATGTGACACTGCTAAACGGGTTGGTGAAACCGAGATTCATTAGGATCTGGGGACTTACGTATGCGGAGGGAAGGTGTTAGGCACCTCCCGACATCCGTGTTACCACGGTGACTGCCACTTTTCAAAAAACTGTTATATGAATGTGTGTGTGTGTATGGGTCAATGTGCTGTTATTTGGAAGTAGTGCGAGGCCTCATTCGCACCTATATACACAGGTTTTGAATTTTTGTAAAAATTCAGTTTTAAGCTTGATATGGTAGTGATGTTTTACAAAGAGGTTTTTCAAACCCTTGTGCTCAATAATAATTGAGACCTTTTACACTCCCATTTTTATTAAGTGTTCGGCTTGATTATTTTTAATTTTTTCGAGATGCGAAGCATCTTCGATAAAATAATGTACAAAATAGTGCCGAACTCCTCGTGGGTATGAAAACCATATGAGGAAATCCAAACACCGTGAATGATTTTACAAGCTATTTACAGCTGAAAATGTCCATCACGGGAATCGAATCTAGATCCAGGAGACTGAATCTGTGATCACATGATTCCTAGGCTCACATGATGCCGCAATTGATAATAAAGTAGTAAGGAGGTATATATAAAAGCTGTAAATATATATATATATATATATATATATATATATATATAGACATGATCAGCCACCATGAAGCACCTCCATGGGGGATCAGAAATATAAATAAAGCTGTAAAAGTAATCAACCGCTACGAATTAGACTCCAGGCGGGACGAAAAGTAAAGAAAGATGTAAAGACGATCAACCGCCACAAAGTAAACTCCAGGCGAGACTAAATATATATATATATATATATATATATATATATATATATATCCCGGATGTAAAATCCAGGCTCATCGAACAAAGTCAAAGTTAATATATATATATATATATATATATATATATATATATATATATATATATATATATATAAAGCAAGAAACGCTCAGGATGTAAAATCCAGGCTCATCGAACAAAGTCCAGACACATAGTTCATATATATATATATATATATATATATATATATATATATATATATATATAAGCAAATAAACGCTCCAGACGTAAGTTCAGGCTCATCGAATGAGTTCGACACACGATTCATATATATAAGTTCATATCCATTCCGGATACTACCAGAAGTTCAGCATCAACCCTAGAGCACACACTGGGAGTAACAATTCCAACCTCGGATATAACCCCGAGGCGTGCAGATCCAATACCGGAACACACACCGGAGAAGACCGATTAATCTCGGAGATAACCCCGAGGTATCCAGTCTCAGTCCCAACCATGGAAATAGCCACCATCCTTGGTGATAATCCCAAGGAATGCAGTTTTGGCGATAACCCCAAAAATGCTTGTTTCAAATACAACCAGCTTCAATCTCGGCGGTCAAAACGAGATACTCCGTACCAACCCGGAGATAACACCGGGAGGACAGGCAAACCTCAAATATGACAATGAGGACCTTCAACAAATGCAAGAAATCAATCTCAAATAAGCTCAAACAACGTCGCTGACAAATTTAATCCGTGATAACACCGGTGAGGGGAAAAATCATCATCTCGCCAACACGATGCCACGCCACGTCGTCTCAACATTTCATACACATCTCTACACAACGATATCCCACAAGAATCAAGGATAACCAATCCCGAGTGACTATTGTGCGGGGTAACGGATGGAATTTGAAGCTTGAAGACCGGAGGGCATCGTCCCATCTTCAATGACTTCGTACAAAATCTGATCCTATGCCATTGTACAACTCTCGACAACGACGGTCCGAAATAGGTCCTGTATACCTCAATCGGATGCCCGGATTGCACTTCTGAAAGTTCAAGTAGACATTACAGTGCCTGAGTGCACGTACTACGAGACGACCCAACTTGAGAAACCCGGGCCCACCCGGGTTGCTTCTCTGTACACACAATGGCTCACGTAGCAGTACATATATATGGCTCCACCCTCTATAAATAGAGGGCTTAGGGTGGCCATTTTTTCAAGAGAAAGCCATGAGAAGCCCCGCTTAATTTGCTCTGCACTCACTCCCATACTGATTGTATTTTCTCATTTTAAACACCTGTGAGCTCATATATAGCTATTTTTGTACCTAAAAAGCCAGTGTTTACCCACTTTAAAGATATAGAAGTCTTCTTTGGCAGTCAACTGTAAGCCTTCTCATAAACTGTAAAGCCTTTCTCTTCATTTCTGCACACACCCTTCTTCACGTTGAGAGTCGTATTTACAGCGATTTGCTGGACTTGATCAAAGTGGTTTTATTTTCAGCTTTATATATATATATATATATATATATATATATATATATATATATATATATATTTATTTATTTATTTATCTGGACTAACATTAGCGAGAGTTATGCCTCGATTGAGCCTAAACTTCGGTCTGGAGCGTTTATTTGCTTATATATATATATATATATATGAACTGTGTGTCGTACTTTGTTCGATGAGCCTAGACTTCGACTCGAGAATGTCCACAACGTCTTCCATGTTTCTGTATTACGACCATATAAAGCCGATTACAAGCATGTAATTGAATACGAACCCCTGCATTTTGAGAAAGACTTATCTTACGAAGAAATTCCTGTCCAAATTGTCGACCAAAAAGAACAAGTTCTCAGAAATAAAGTTATACCTTCTGTTAAGGTAATTTGGAGGAACCACAACGCTGAAGAAGCTACGTGGGAACTCGAAGAGAATATGATGAAGAATTACCTCATTTATTTACTTAATTATTTAGAAAGCGATTCGGGGATGAGAATCTTTGTAAGGGGAGAATGTAACGGTCGAATTTATTTGAGTCGTGATTCGGAATGAGAATCCTTTTAAGGGGAAAGATGTGAATGAGCGAGATTTTGTAAATTAATTTTAATATTTATTGAATTAAATAAATATTTTTTCGATGATTTAATTATTAGATTTAATAATTAATTGATGCTGATTGTGGTAGATTAATTTAATTATATGTGTTACATTTATTAAATTAATGTAGAAGTAATTATTATTCAAGTATGTCATTATGTGAGCTTATTGTATTAAATGAAATATTTAATAAGCATAATGTTATTTAATTAATTTAATTATTAATTAGAGAGTTAATAATTTGACATTATTTATTAATGAGAAAATTATTTATGTGACTATGTGAATTTATGAGAAATTATTATATTTTATTTAAAGTAAATTTAAATAAGATATTGATTTATTTTATGAAGGAGTGTGACATTAATTAAACTATATGATAAAGCTTTACTAAATTAAATAGTTTTGAAATATATTAAGACTAGCCAAACATGGCCTTAGTAGGAGTTGAGAGCAGTTACCCATTACTGGGTTAACTGACCACTCAACGCGTCAGTTCTAATATTATATACGTATTCTTATTTCTAAGTCTAGATAATCAGGAAAACAAAAGTTAGAGTTCACAGAGAGAAAATTGTGATTTTGTGAAGAAAATTGTGAGTGTGTAACAAATACTTGTGAAAGGATCACCACTGATCATCTCTTCTAAATCTATACTCTGGGTAAATTCTCCAAACCAAATTATGTTTTTACGTTGTTTGAGTTTTCATAAACATGGTTTTCAAAGTTTACTGTAAAGTCTCTGTAAATCGAAAGGAGTATGAGTTATGCACATATATGTGTTAAGATGTTGTTTTAATGTGTTTCTCTATGTATTAGATGGTTCCCTATCATCAGTTTCATAATATTACATCGTATATGATTTCTACAAAATCATAGAGTATGGGTTTTGGCCTTATGGCCTTATAAGTGATATTTTATGCATTGATCGTATATTATCCCTAAATTTTACACTCGTATATTATTATACATGTTGATACGAAGAGACCAAACTTTAAACGAACAGATTCGGTGTTATAACGAATCCGTAGTATCAATTTTCAGGTTTTATTTTCAAAACCTTCAAGAACATCGAAGTCAGTGAAATTATAGATTTTAATTCTGTAATTATGTGTTTTAATGGATTAAAATCATTCTATTATTGTTGGGTAATGATTATGAATAAATCGTAGCATGTGGGTATGTTAATTTAGTGAAATTAATGATGATTTAGTGTCCTTTTCGCTGAACTCTGTGTTCTTCGCGAACTGGGAATCAAAGATCTATGCTTTCAGGTCATGCATGGCCAACTCGAGAACTAAAGTCCATGGCTGGTGCCATGCCATGGCGCCGTGGCATGCCACTGCCACCAATGATGCATTGTGACGCCCCAAAATTAGGTATACATCACCCATCTTGGGTCGCCAGATACATGGTATGTAATTCAAATACAACTTACTAATACCACTGTTGTGTACAATACGACAAAACATAAACTGTGAGTTTGAATACAAATATTATCTACTAGAGATTATACAAACTCAAAAGGAGTCCTCATTACAATTATTATCACACTATTTTACGAATAGTGAGGGACTACTAATGCTATCCTCTGGACCATCACTCCCGTTCCCGAGGCTAGTCAAACTATATTCTCATTTCCTGAAGAGAACAGTGAAGAAAGGGTGAGCTCAACTAGCCCAGTAAGAAATATTATGACTAAGATAATGCAGAATAAATTATCATTAGCCTCCAACAATGTTAAACTGATAAAATACAATAAACATCCAGTTTAACTACAGAGGAACAAGCAATCCATTAAAAGAGTCAAGTAGAGAATAAAATCTACTATCTTTTATGATTTAAAAAGTTTTCATCACTTTTATCATTTGAGACTCATTTCAATAAATAATCCACATCATTAAATCATCCCCGCACTTCTGTGCCAATGATATTCTTTAGTATCATGACCATTTAATTATCCATGCACTACTGAGGCCAAAGATAATCGTGTTTTCATCAATGATCTGATCATGCCATAAAACAATTCATCTTTGCTCCCTTGGCCGAAGAGAATCCATAACCATAATCATACCAAAAACTGTCCATCAATGCACTACGGGCCAATGAGGACTTTTAATTTTCAGATTATTTGTAACATTATGGTTATGATTATATCGAATAATCTCTGGTCATAATCATACCAAGTCCATCTATGCACTACATGCCACAGATGACTTTCAACATAACATAAACATGAGGATGATGACAATGATATAAGAATTTAATTAAAGAAGTTCAAGAATTAATTTGTCCAGGAACCAATAACGTCCAAATTATCAACATGATACTTCTTTGTAGAATAAAATTCAAGGATGCTCAGAAGAATATTTCCATGAAAAATACTAGATGAAGAGCAAATATCAAGGATATTCCACTAATTTCATGGAGTATAGAAGTCAAAATTTTAAATAACTGAGTATAATACCGAATGGAATAACAAAAGATATCACCATGCATGCAGTATTCAGATGACAGATCGGTTATTCCAACAGAATAATAATAGCGGAACGGAACCAGTCGTGAAACTCACACCAAGCAGGATGTTCCAATGTAATAATAAATGCGAATAATAAATGATGGAACCAGATCCGGCGTAGATGCATGGGATATTCCGAGAATAATAATAAAATGGAATCGTGTCCCACAGATAAAGACGCAGAGCGTGATATTCCGACATAATAATAAAGACAAAATAATAGAAGAATGTCACCAAGTATAGGGTAGCTCACGATACAAAGTTATTCCAATGAGAACAATAAAGAAATGGAATAATGAAGTTCTCTTCTTGAATACAAAAGAATAATATCCCTTCGTGTAAAATAATACTTGATATAAGAGTAGTGAAGTAGCGAGAAAACTTTTCTTCTATCTCTATAGTCTCTCTCTATAGTTTTTCTCTCTAGAGTTTAGTGAATTCGTAAGAAAATAATGAAGGAATGAACTTCTATTATAGGAAAATGGAATGCATGGTAACTAATCCATGAGCAATCCAGATTGATTTACTTTAATCGACGATCCATATTTAAAGAAAAATCTTTTAAATAAAATATAATATATTCTATTTATATAAAAAGATTTTATTATACAAACACTATCTGAGCACTATGCATAATAAAATATAATATATTCTATTTATAGAATAACTTTAATAAAGTATTCTGCTTTTATATAAAAGATTTTACTATGCAAAACACTATGCATAATAGAATATAATATATTCTATTTATAGAATAACTTTAATAAAGTATACATTTTATATAAAAGATGTTTCTATTTTATTACGTGAATAAAACAAAACTTCTAAATCAATAATAATTGAATCAAATAATGTGAGATACTATGCAAAGAACTATTGTAGCAATAATTGAACAAAACTGAGTGACTTCTCACATAAATATCAATAATCAATATCGTGTGCTACTATGCAACAACGTGTATTACTGTACTTTTACTACCGAGTAGTTCAACAGTATCAACAGTAAAACTTCCGCCGTTATTTTCAATAAAATATTTTTATCGTTTTCTCAATCCGACAATAATTCCGTTGTGGGGTCCACCAATGATTGTGTCGTCGTACGAATATTTCCTGTTTAAAATGAATATTCCCCGACCAATCGAATATAATATGACAACTTGCATACTTTGCAAAATTTATAAATATTACCCACAACTATAACATTATCTCAAATTCACACCATAATATAAAAAAATTATTTCGAGAAAATTAATTCTTTATTCATAAAATTTGGGGTTTCACAATCTCCCCTCCTTATGGAATTTCGCCCTTGAAATTTACATACGTACTTGGTATGCCGAATAGGTGAGGATACCTTGACTTCATTTCAGATTCTAACTCTTAAGGTATAACCCTTGAGTGTTTGATACGATTCTTCTTATCCAAGATTTTATCACGAGATCTCATACGTTAAATCATCCGCTATCTCGTCCGATTCTAAATTAATAATGTGGTTCGGGTCATCCACATATTTACGTAACATCGATACGTAAAAAAAAAGAAGTTCTGAACACGCAACATACTTGGCGGTAAAACAAGTCTATAAGCCATAGTTCCTACTCAATCGAGGATTTCAAATGGGCCAATTAAATCGAGGGTTGAGATTTCCTCTCTTCAGCAACTCTTGCTTCTAGAATAACGCCCTCTTGAACCTTCTTCTTCACATTCATCAGATTCGGGTATATAGCTTGAGCGTCTTTAACTTTATCGATTAAAGTCGATTTTACTCGTATATTCGTTATCTTCACGTGGGTCCCTAGAGTCTTTAACTCTATCTTCATCATTTGCAAGTTATACGAAATGAGTCTTTGTGTTAACAACATCGCACTTAGAGCGTGATATCGATCTTCTACTCAACACGTCGCCTACCACGTTCGCTTCTTCCACGATGATATTGAATAAGACGATCGTAATCTTCAATGAATTTCGAGTCAACGTCTTTGGCGCATGTTACGTTCGTTTTAGTTGAAGAAATATTTTGAGGGTTTAAGAAATGGGTTTTGTACCGGGGGTCAATACAAAATTCGATTTCATGCTCTAGGGGTAGGCTAAGAAGCCTCAGGAATACGTCAAGAGATTTATTAATGATAGAAATATCATTCAAAATTGTTACTCTCATCCAAGACTTGGATAGTACGTCACATTGATACCAACTGTGACTTCTATCCCTTAACCTAGATAGCACCTCACAATGATACCTATCAACTTGTCATCGTCATTCACGACGTCGCCTACAGAAAGTCTGACTTCGGTGCATTCGACACAAGGAAGTCATCAACAAAAGGATCGGGGCTCTTTATTTATGGCTTGATATGACAATGATTGAATTTAGTGGTTTGGTTGCTGAATTGGCATAATAGGTTGGTTAGGAATATGAAAGCTAACAACCTTACGAAAAACATGATGAGTAGTTAACCAATCATTTAAAAAAAAAACCACATCAAAGGCAAGTATTTTCAAAGAGATAAGATCGAAGGTGTAACGTGAAAGTGTCGATTTGAATCAAACAAGATTTATAAATAAAGTGGAGGTGTGAAGGTTTCTCCCAATGGAGTTTCAATAGATAAATCAAAGTTTAACTTCTTCGGAGTTAAGTACAAACATTGAACACAACTAGGTGAAATAAAAGAGTGAGTAGAACCGGTATCTAACACGGTATAGACTTCGTAAGAGCTTATGATTAACTTACCCGTGATAATTTTATTCAGGTTCCTTGTCACGAAAAAAAACACTCTTTCTTAAACTACCGACTTTAGCTTGTCTGGGACATCCTTTGGCATCACTATCCCAGCTGGACTTGACTTCACCTTACGACAAAATCGAGCTAGGTGACCTTCTCTTCCGCAATTAAAACACGCTTTGGATTGTTGCGTATAGTTTGACTTCGGATGTGTCCCTCTTGTCCGTGATTTGAAACATACTAACCGATGGGCGTTCTTCTTCCTTTGAACGGCGGGTTTGGTGCCGACGCCTTCACGTCATTGTTGAACCTTCTCTTCTTAAAATGTCCATTCTTATTATCTTGGCCATGATTACCACCAAGAAATGGTTACCATTCTTGGCATGATAATATCCCCACGATGGTTATCGTTGTTAGATGACCGTTGCCACCCAGTATGATTATTATCGTGTTGTTGGTCGTTACCTTTTGGTTGTCTTTGACTCATTACCGCGCTCCACTAACTGAGCCCTATTCACAACATCTGAATATAAACAAAGTTTGTTAGAAATTAGGTATTGACGTATATCGGGTTTCAAACCTCGCAAAAACATTCGCGTCATTCGCTCCTCATTATCGACCAAATGGGATGCAAACCGGGATAACTCCACAAAGTTAGCCTCGTACTGCGACACGATCATATTGTTTTGTTCTAGCTTGATGAATTCTACCTCCTTTATGTGACGAATACTTTCAGGAAAGTACTTGTCGTTGAATAATTCTTGGAACTTCTCCCAAGACATCTTAAGTGCGTCAGGTTGGGTACGTTTTGCAGATTCCCACCAATGATCTCCTTCTTCACGCAACATAAAGGTGGCGAATGGAACCTTTTGCTCCTCTGAGCATTCCAAGACATCAAATATCTTGGTAATCTGCTTTATCCATGTCTCCGCCTTTTAAGTGGTTCTCGCTTTCCCAAAAACTCCGGTGGTCCCAGCTCCTAACTTCTTAGCGGTGACCAACCGTGGGTTACCATTGTTTCCACCTGCATTATGGATGGAGCCGCTTCGCTTGGTTGTTGCATGAATTGCTCCTTAAAGCGCTTAGCGGTGACCGTCTGAGAGTTATCAGTGTTTCTACCTGCATTTTGGACATGAGCTGCCTTTGCCTGTTGTTGCATGAATTGCATAGTCTCTGACCATCCCATCATTCACCATTTCATCGATGTTATTGTTTTCATGAGGAGTATTGTCCTCTGGTTGCACATTATCCTCGATTATTGATCCGTGGAGACTCAACAGATCTCTCGTGCTCCATTGATAATCTCAACATTCTCGGATGCCATTTTCAAACACCGCCACAAAACAAGGGTTAATTAACATATCACATATTATCCTATACTTTGACCCGACCAATTAAATACCAAATAAACTTAGGTAGGTCATACTAGCGAAAGGAATTCTGTCTCTCCCTCCTAGTTCTTATCTCACATCTTAGCCAGGATCATATCCTAAGCTCGATACCAATTGTGACGCCCCAAAATTAGGTATACATCACCCATCTTGGGTCGCCAGATACATGGTACGTAATTCAAATACAACTTACTAATACTAATTATCGTGTACAATACGACAAAACATAAACCGTGAGTTTGAATACAAATATTATCTACTAGAGATTATACAAACTCAAAAGGAGTCCTCATTACAATTATTATCACACTATTTCACAGAATAGTGAGGACTACTAATGCTATCCTCTGGACCGTCACTCCGTTCCCTGACTCGTCCCAACTATATTCTCATTTCCTGAAGAGAACAGTGAAGAAAGGGTGAGCTCAACTAGCCAAGTAAGAAATATTATGACTAAGATAATGAAGAATAAATTATCATTAGCCTCCAACAATGTTAAACTGATAAAATACAATAGACATCAAGTTTAACTGCAGCGGAACAAACAATCTATTAAAAGAGTCAAGTAGAGAATAAAATCTACTATCTCCTCTAGATTAAAAGTCCATCGTTGATATTTTATTCCTATAATACTCATCAATAGTTCTTTGTTATACTTAAGACAAATAGAACTTTCATCACTTGTCTTCACCTGAACCACCAAAGATGTTAGCTAAATTCACAATTCATATTTATAATAATGTGAATTAACAGTTCCTTCTTGGCACAAAGGCTTAATAGAACGTTTACTCAATATCCTTACCCCAAAGGCTGAAGATATTCAAATGTAATAACAATGATCATACCAATCAGTTGTCTATCTTTGCACTACAGGCCAAAGACATTCAATTATAAAACCAATGGTCATGATCATACCAATCAATTGCCTGTCAGTGCACTACGGCCAAAGACATTCAACTGTTAATTAATGGTCATGATCCTACCAATCACATCATTGAATTATCCATGCACTACGACCAAGGATATTCGTTAGTATCACTAGTGGTCATGATCATGTCATACACCTGATCATCTTCGCACTACGGGTCAAAGATATTAACCAACAGATCATCTTTGCACTACAGGCCAAAGATATTCAACAACATATCATCTTTGTACTATAGGCCAAAGACATACAACTATAAAACCAATAACCAACAGTAGAATAAAGAATGGAATAATAAAAGAATTTCACCATGTATGCAGTATTTCGCATAGACAGGTTATTCCAACATAATAATAAAGAATGGAATAATAAAAGAATTTCACCATTTATGCAGTACTTCGCATAGACAGGTTATTCAAACATAATAATAAAGAATGGAATAATAAAAGAATTTCACCATGTATGCAGTACTTCGCATAGACAGGTTATTCCAACATAATAATAAAGAATGGAATAACTGAAGAATTTCACCATGCGTGCGTAATCCGCATGCATGTGTTATTCCCAATAGAATAATAAATAATGGAACTAGGTCCGTAATACGCACATAGGCGAGGATATTCCAATGTAATAATAAAGAATGAAATAACAATGTAAATCACCATGCATGCGATAATCGCATGCATGAGTTATTCCAACAAAATAATAAATAATGGAACTAGGTCCCACATAAATGCATGCACGAGGATATTCAGCGTAATAATAAATAATGGAACCAGTCCCAGATAAACGCATTGCATGTGAGGATATTCGACGTAATAATAAAGAGCGGAATATTAGAAGAATTTCACCATGTATGCGGTACTTAGATAAACAAAGTTATTCAACATAATAATAAAGAATGGAATAATAGAAGAATTTCACCAAGTATAGGGTAGTATCATGATATCAAAGTTATTCCAACATAATAATAAAGAATGGAATAATAGAAGTTCTCTTTATGAATAAGAAAGAAATAATACCCCTTACGAGTACAACAAATAATATCCCTTATGAGTTCAACAAATAATATCCCCTACGAGTACAACAAATAATATCCCCTACCTTTGAAAGAAGAGTATTCCGACTGGTAGGGCGAGGATATACTCGAAGAAACTTGTACTACGCTCAAAGCTTTCTTAAACTCTAAAGAAATACGCTCAAGATTATAGAAGAAGAACTCTCGCTATAGTTTTTCTCTCTAGAGTTTCAGTGAATTCGTAAGAAATAATGAATAAATGAGCTTCTATTTATAGAAGAACTGAAAGTGGCTCTTGGTCTTAACGAAAGGTCAAAATGACTCTTGATAATATTGAAGAGACAACTACTATTTGCGAAAGGGCAATTAACTCTTAAAACACCGAAGGGGCAAATAACTCTTGAAACACCGAAGGGGCAAATAACTCTTGAAAAAATGAAGGGACAAATAACTCTTGGAAAACTGAAGGGACAAATAACTTTTGGAAAACTGAAGGGACAAGTTACTATTAAAACTTTAAATCAATGATCCATATTAATTTACTATTATAATTTCAACCAACGGTCTGAAAAATTAGCACATCTCCTCATGGAATAATATTGTAACCAAAAATAATTTGGACCGATAAGAAATATATTTTTCGGGTGAATAGTACTCCGTAAATAGTACTTCAGGAATAGTACCCTGTGAATAGTACCCCGACACAAAAATACCCCAAATACCAGAGTGAATAATATTCGGGTGAATAGTAACTCGTGAATAGTACTCTGACAGAAAAAGTGCCCCAAATACTTGAGTGAAATATACTAGAGTGAATAGTAATCGGGTGAATAGTAACCCATGAATAGTAACTCCTGAATAGTACTCTGACACGAAAAATACCCCAAATACCCGAGTGAATAATATTCGGGTGAATAGTAATTTAGGCGAATAGTAACTCGTGAATAGTACTCTGACACAAAAAGTGCCCCAAATACTCGATTGAACAATACTAGATTGAATAGTAATCGGGTATTTTATGACAACTTGTCTACTTAAATTTTTTTTTACATATCACCCTTAACTTTAAACTTTTATCAATTTAACTATTTACCAAAATAGAAAAATTAAATACTTTTATTTCATAAAATTCGGGGTCTCATAATCTCCCCTCCTTATGAAATTTCGCCCTCGAAATTTACGTACTTACCTGATATTCGAAGAGATGAGAATACCTTGCTTTCTTTTCGAATTGTACATTCCCGGTAATTTCCTCTCTATCATGATTTTCCATTTCTCATCTCCTATATTTCAAATATCATTCTAGAATATAGTTTCAAAATAAGGGTTAATTGTCATACCACATAATACCCCTATATTCTGACCGACCAATTAAATAACAAATAAACTTAGGTAGGTCATACTAGCGAAGGAATTCCTCATCTCTCCCCTCCTAGTTCTAGACTATTATTTCCGCCAGCGACCATATCCCTAAGCTCTGATACCAACTGTGACGCCCCCAAAATTAGATATTCATCACCCATTTTGAGTCGCCAAATACATGGTATAGAATACAAATACAATCTTTAATATACAACAAGAGAGCTGTGAGTTTTAATACAAATATTGTCTTCTAGACAATTTCCACACTCAATGGAGTCCTCATTACATTTATTATTACACTATTCAACAGAATAGTGAGGACTACTAATGCTATCATCCGACCGCATCACTCCGCTCCCCGACTAGTCCCAAATTTACGTTCTCATTTCACGAAGAACAAAGTGAAAGAAAGGGTGAGCTCAACTAGCCCAAAGAAGAAATATTATGACTAAGATAATGCAGAATAAATTATCGTTAGCCTTCAACAATGTTAAACTGATACAATATAACAAACATTAAGTTTAACTGCAGCGAAACAAACAATCCATTAGAAGAGTCAAGTAGAACATAATATGTACTATCTCCTCTAGATTAAAAGTCCATCGTTGATATTTTATTCCTATAATACTCATCAATAGTTCTTTGTTATACTTAAGACAAATAGAACTTTCATCACTTGTCTTCACCTGAACCACCAAAGATGTTAGCTAAATTCACAATTCATATTTATAATAATGTGAATTAACAGTTCCTTCTTGCCACAAAGGCTTAATAGAACGTTTACTCAATATTCTTACCCCAAAGGCTGAAGATATTCAAATGTAATAACAATGATCATACCAATCATTTTGTCATCTTTGCACTACGGGCTAAAGATATTCAACTATAAAACCAATGGTCATGATCATACCAATCAATTGCATGTCAGTGCACTACGGCCAAAGACATTCAACTGTTAACTAATGGTCATGATCCTACCAATCACATCATTGAATTATCCATGCACTACGGCCAAGGATATTCGTTAGTATCACTAGTGGTCATGATCATGTCATACACCTGATCATCTTCGCACTACGGGTCAAAGATATCAACCAACAAATCATCTTTGCACTACAGGCCAAAGATATTCAACAACATATCATTTTTGCACTACAGGCCAAAGATATACAACTGTAAAACCAATAACCAACAGTATAATAAAGAATAAAATAATTAAAGAATTTCACCATGTATGCAGTATTTCGCATAGACAGGTTATTCCAACATAATAATAAAGAATGGAATAATAAAAGAATTTCACCATGTATGCAAAAGATTCTTGCATACAAAAGTTATTCCAACATAATAATAAAGAATGGAATAATAAAAGAATTTCACCATGTATGCGATTAAGATGTATAAAAGTTATTCCAACATAATAATAAAGAATGGAATAATGTAAGAATTTCACCATGTAAATGCGTAATCGCACGCATGTGTTATTCCCAATGTAATAATAAATAATGGAACTAGGGTCCATGCGAATACGCACCGACGGGATATTTCAACAGAATAATAAAGAACGGAATAACAATGTAAATCACCATGCATGCGATAGATCGCAGCACATGTTATTCCAATGTAATAATAAATAATGGAACTAGGTTAGGCGTAAATGCACGCATACGTGATATTCCGATAGAATAATAAATAATGGAACTCAGTCAAAGGCAGTAAACGCATGCATGTGATATTAAATGAGAATAATAAAGAACGGAATATTAGAAGAATTTCACCATGTATGCAGAAAGACTTTGATAAAAAAAAAGTTATTCCAACATAATAATAAAGAATGGAATAATAGAAGAATTTCACCAAGTATAGGGTAGACCGCATATACAGGTTATTCCAACATAATAATAAAGAATGGAATAACAGAAGTTCTCTTTATGAATAAGAAAGAAATAATACCCCTTACGAGTACAACAAATAATATCCCTTACGAGTACAACAAATAATATCCCCTACGAGTACAACAAATAATATCCCCTACCTTTGAAAGAAGAGTATTCCGACTGGTAGGGCGAGGATATACTCGAAGAAACTTGTACTACGCTCAAAGCTTTCTTAAACTCTAAAGAAATACGTTCAAGATTATAGAAGAAGAACTCTCGCTATAGTTTTTGTCTCTAGAGTTTTAGTGAATTCGTAAGAAATAATGAAGGAATGAGCTTCTATTTATAGAAGAACTGAAAGTGGCTCTTGGTCTTAACGAAAGGTCAAAATGACTCTTGATAATATTGAAGAGACAACTTCTATTTGCGAAGGGGCAATTAACTCTTGAAACACCGAAGGGGCAAATAACTCTTAAAACACCGAAGGGGCAAATAACTCTTGGAAAACTGAAGGGACAAATAACTCTTGGAAAACTGAAGGGATAAGTTACTTTAAAACTTTAAATCAATGATCCATATTAATTTACTATTATAATTTCAACCAACGGTCTGAAAAATTAGCACATCTCCTAATGGAATAATATTGTACCCAAAAATAATTTGGACCGATAAGAAATATATTTTTCGGGTGAATAGTACTTCGGGAATAATACCTCGACACAAAAATACCCCAAATACCCGAGTGAATAATATTCGGGTGAATAGTAACCCATGAATAGTAACTCGTGAATAGTACTCTGATAGAAAAGTGCCCCAAATACTTAAGTGAACAATACTAGAGTGAATAGTAATTGGGTGAATAGTAACCCGTGAATAGTAACTTGTTAATAGTACTCCGACACGAAAAATACCCCAAATACCCGAGTGAATAATATTCGGGTGAATAGTAATTTAGGTGAATAATAACCCGTGAATAGTAACTCGTGAATAGTACTCCGACACAAAAAGTGCCCCAAATACTCGAGTGAATAATACTAGAGTGAATAGTAACCGGGACCGGGTATTTTATGACAACTTGTCTACTTAATTTTTTTTTATATATCACCCTTAACTTTAAACTTTTATCAATTTAACTATTTACCAAAATAGCAAAATTGAATACTTTTATTTCATAAAATTCGGGGTCTCATAGTTGTTTGATCTTCGTTCTCCAATGTCATTATATTATCCTACATTTTTGTACCGAACTCTAAGTTATCTAGCAATTCTTTACCAATTCAACTAATCCTTAGGTGATGAATGTTCTAAACTCTAAATTACCTTTGAAATCAACTCAAACCAAACTTCCTTTGGTTTGCATATGGACTCACACAAATTTTGAAAGGATGTTGTCGATAATAACATTTGTTCAATTTAGAAATTATTAATACTCTAGCTCTTATTGATTCATCGATATACGTTGTTCATGAAGATATTATAATCAAACTCTTGAATAGTTATTTGTTTCTATCTAATTCAACCAGTACTTGGTTGATGAGCATTCTAAAGATCTAGAATTCCTGGGAAGCTAATTCCCAACCAAACTTCATTTGGTTCGGAACCTGATAATCTAAGCTGAGATGAACAACCCTATTATTAGGGGAATATTTTAGAAATACGCAATAGCGTTAAAATGTTTGCGCAATACATAGTACAAAGGGCTGATCACCTGGAGTACGGGATGATGGTCCATATAGTCGTTTATATTGTTAAAGGTTACAGTAGAAACACCTGTTAACCTAGGACATAGATGATGATTATAGTCTTTTAGACTGTTAAAGGTTAAAGTAGAAATACTTGAGACCTAGAGTATAGTTCGTGGTCTTGTGACCTCAAAGGTATATTCTTTGATGTTGATATCTATTGTTAACTTAACGCTCATTATTCCTTTGAACTCATAGTTGTTGAATTAAAGTTTATTGTTTTGTAATAACACTTTACCATTGAAAGCTCCATTAATTGTCATTCATAAAATGTTATTGTATATTATCCTTCTTGTGGGCAATTGTTTGCTCACTCTTGCACAAAACAATGCAGATGAAGTTAAGAAGTTTGAAGAGCTTTCTACAAGCAAGGGCAGGGACAAAATGCTTAATTAAACGTCAACGTTTAATTTACCTTTTATATATAAAGCTTATATAATAGATGTAATTATGATCATGTTTTAATTTTCCGCTGATGATTGTAATAAAGGTTAGATGACCTGGGATTTATTTTAGATTATGTAACCCTTTAATGGGAGATTGATTGTTTAAACTTTTGAGTTTAATTATATCCTTTGTTTATGGGTAGTTAGTTATGATTTTATTGGACATTGAACACCTAATTTGTGGAATTGAATTACCTAGATTTGGGGGTGTCACAACTTCCGGTAGTATCCGGTATGGATATGGATTGTCTTCGTGGTTCCTCTTAAAGATGAATCGTCCTCCGCAATGTTAGTGATGAAGAGTATGAGAAAGTTTCGAGTGTCTATAGATGCCCCTCTTTATCATACTCATGCATGGCGATGCATGGGTAGGATAAAGAATCCTAGACACTTGAAACGCAACAAGACAAACATGGTACTATGTGTAGCAATATGATGCAAATGCATGATGCATGTTTACGAGGTTGTAGCCCAACATGCTGGGGATGATTGCTGGCTCCCTATTGCTTCAACTGGGGATTGGCAATTATGACCAGATTTGATGTGTGAACTGAATCTGTTAGGATGTTGATGTTGGAGTTGTCACCAAATTCCTATGTCCTTGGTAACGACTTGATCCTGAAGATGTTCCTCTTATGTGTAAGAGATCTGTGGGGATAAAACTTGGTCTGTTTGAGGATGTGTATAACATATTCCATCATTTATCCTCCTTTATAACATTGATCTTTCCCGGTTGGTATCGCTTGGGACATGTCAAAATTTCATTTGATTTATCGCCAACAAGAAATCTTCGTCGTGGATGCTCGACCTTCGTTGACGTGTACTTCACCGACATGTGAATCAACGATTGAGAAATCCTGTGGGATATACTGTCAAGGTTGCTTGACCTTCGCTGTCGTGTGAAACAACGGCTGATACTCTGTGGGTAGATTGTCAAGGTTGCTTTACCTTTGTTGACGTGAGAATCAATGAAACATTACGTTGTGACTGCCGTCGGGGATCCGCTGGGGAATATGAATAATCAAGCATGAAATCCTCGAATAGCTCTATAGCTCTGATAGGTTTAATCTCTATCGGCTAAGATATCGTCAAGGCTGCTTGACCTTCGTTGATATGTGTGTCAACGGCTTGAATGTAAGTTATAATCCCCTACCGGGGCTTCACGTTGTAACCCCCGTCGGGGACTCACGTTGTAACCCCCGTCGGGGACTCACGTGGATCTTTTAGGGTAATGACTCAGAATTTGGCGGCATCGGACCTGTACAAGATATTGCCGGATGTGATGTATAACAAATGAGATCATTGGAAGGGTATACCTCGTGTTCGGGTGACTACCAATGAGTGATGTACCGACTCAAAGTTTCATCTGAGAAGACCAGGATTGCATGCTGTTTTGCTCAATTGCGTGGCATTTTTATTCCTGATTTGACCTTTCTAGTCCGTAAGAACTCCTTTGCAACTCGAATTGGACCGAGCAGGAGAGGTGTGGCCCATATAGGGGTGCCACAGGTACACCTTCTTCAGCCACAGATGAGCCTACGACTAACCGTGGATCATATAATCCAACAGGTTGGTCTCACAAGTCACTTTCAACTTGTTTCGTAAAGAGAAATCCGAGAGCCTCCTTCAGATCTGCTGAGTTCGGGCTATTTTCTTCAAATTCTGTCACCGTACAAGTGTTCTACACTATCCTGGTAACGTATGCATGTATTTTTTCTAGTTTTTATCCGTTGGATTTTGAGTTATCGCATGAAATGCATCTAAACACATAGTAGTGATTATATATGCACAAATGACTTGATAAAAAATATTCAACATAGTAAACGTCAGTATTAAACCATGTTGAACATAATGATGTGAAGAAATTTAACTTTTGAGACAGTCAAATTGGCACCTTTTTCTGCTATTTTTTATCTTATTTGAGGTCCAATGAGCAAAAGGTAGAAAGACAAAGTACTCCTGATATTGAGGTTAACCTTATGCATGTATGATTTTGATTTTAATGCATATATTAGGTATATGGCTTTGGGGCAGGTGTGCTACTGAATGGCCACCTAGACATGCCTATGTGCACGTGAATAGTCCTATTTTCAAAGGGGACTATGGAAAAATTTTTCCAAAATGTAGGCATTGGGTAGTCATGCATTTTAACTCTATTGTATGTTAAAGTAAATGCATGCAGGCATATAGTCATAAAATGCATTCTAGAATGCTCCAGGTAAGGAAATACCACACCCTTTTTGAGGTGATTTGGAGACTTGTTGTCCAGATATTATGGATCCGGATCAGCCGAGCAGTTCCCGTAGGACCACTTCTGGTATACGGAGGAGGGCTTCTAAAGTGCCTCGACCCTGTTCTGTCAGACAACCTAGTCGATTGGTGGAGGCCATGATTCGTCTAGTTCGGGCAGACGTGCCAGACGTTGAGGACGTGGATGAGGATATTCCGATTGAGGATTCCGCTCCTGCGGCACATGTCCCTCGTAGGGAGTTACCTTGTATTCAGGTGGCAAACCCAGAGCTTCTGGGTGATTTGAGCAGACATCCATCGATGTATTTGCATGGTAACGAGGTATGGCGTTAGATCTTGATCTTCCTTCTTTCCTATTGATGAGGATTAAAGGGCTTTGATGTTGATCTGCATTTCATGCAGGATCCCGGCTTCACACAGCCTCGAGGGAATTGGTTTAGTATACACTCCATGTATCAGGCTCTTCATCCTGATTATCGAGATGTAGTGCATGATTGGGGATTCGGGGAATTCTTCTCCATCCTTCCCCGTCGTTGTCCCTGGGGTTATCTCAGGGCATTGTCTCGAAAGTCTTTGGTTTCATCGGACTCGGTCACTCCATCTCGCCGGATCATGAGGTGATGATGACGCGAACATACCCTTCTACCGCCGCCGATCATTGTTAGGAGTTCTGACGGAGGCGCTCAAGGGCAGGACTGTCCGTTCAAGTCCTTTGAGCGTAGATGCTATGAGCGGGCTTTTGAGTGAGCCCATGCGTGATGATGTCGGAATCAGGGATCGCATTCTATGGCGATTGTTCCTGATGATCATTAGAGGCTGCTTCATAGAAGATAACTCTTCTACAGTGTCTTTCACTTTGATCAGCGCCACGCGTCATGTGAACCGTATTGGAGAATATGATTGGGGTTCTTACACCTTTGCCTATTTCCTCCAGGGCATGCATATGCGCTCACAGGGTTTGACCGAGGCTTGGCTAGGCTTCTACCCATTTCTGCTGGTGAGTATTGTCGATGTCGGGATTTTTAATTGTCCCTTTCCGTAACTTGTTTTTTGGTGTTCTCATTTTAGGTGAGATTTGTTTGAAAAAACAAGTGAAAAAGGTCCGACATGTATAATGTCGACGATGGACTGTTAAGAGTCGCCAGTTAGTTTTTTAAATGGTTGTACCAATACAACCGAGAAAAGGTTTGCACATTGACCCAGTGATATGACACTATTAAACGGGTCAGTGAAACCGAGATTCATTAGGGTCCGGGGACTTGGTTATGCGGAGGGAAGGTGTTAGGCACCCCCCGACATCCGTGTTACCACGGTGACCGCCTCTTTTTAAGAAACTATTATCTGAATGTGTGTATGTGTGGGTCAATGTGCTGTTATTTGGAAGTAGTGCGAGGCCTCATTCGCACCTATATACACAGGGTTTGAATTTATGTAAAAAATTAGGTTTTAGCAAGATATGGCAGTGATGTTTTATAAAAGAAGTTTTTCAAACCCTGATGCTCAATAGTAATTGAGACCTTTTACACTCCCATTTTATTAAGTGTTTGACTTGATTGCTTTTATTTTTCAGATGCGAGCATCCGTATGAAAATAATATACAAAAGAATTCTGACTTCCTCGTGGGTATGGAAACCATATGAGGAAATTCAGACATCGCAGAGAATAATTTACAAGTCGCCATAATTTGAAAATGTCCATCACGGAATCAATTTAGATCCAATAAAGTGAATTTGTGATCACATGATTCCTAAAGCATATGATACCGCAATTAATTTGTATGAAAGCAGTAAGCATGTATATATATAAAAGCTATAAATATATATATACAGACATGATCACCAACCACGAAGCACCTCCATGGGGAATCAGAAATGTAAATAAAGTTATAAAAGCTATCAACTGCCACGGAGGAAACTCCAGGCGGGACAAAATGTAAATAAAGTTGTAAAGCTATCAACCACCACGGAGGAAACTGCAGGCGGGACAAAATGTAAATAAATCTGTATAAAGCAATCAACTGCCACAAAGTGAACTCCAGGTAGGACGAAACGTAAAGAAAGCTATAAAAGCGATCAACCACCACGAAGTAAACTCCAGGTGGGACGAAATATATATATATATATAAGCAATAAATGCACCGGATATAAAATCCAGGCTCATCGAACAGAGTCTGACAACAGTTCATATATATAAGTATATATATTTATAAAAACAAGTAAACGCTCCGGATGTAAAATCCAGGCTCATCGAATAGAGTTCGACACACAGTTAATATATATATATATATATATATATATATATATATATATATATTAAAGAAATAAATGCTCCAGACCGAAGTCTAGGCTCATCGAACAAAGTTTGACACACAGTTCATATATATATAAATATATATTAAAGCAATAAACGCTCCAGACCGAAGTATAGGCTCAATCGAGGCATAACTCGATAATGTTAGTCAATATATATATATATATATATATATATATATATATATATATATATATATCTCTGAAATGAAACCACAGACCGAAGTCCGGGCAAAAACAAGCAACACGACTCTCAACGTGAAGAAGGGTGTGTGCAGAGATGAAGAGAAAGGCTTTAAAGTGTGTGAGAAGGCTTATAGTTGACTGCCAAAGAAGACTTCTATACCTTTAAAGTGGATAAATACGGGCTTTTGTAGGAACAAAAGAAGCTATATATGAGCTCACAGGTGTTTAAAATGAGAAAGTACACTGTATGGGGTGAGTGCAGATCAAATCAAGGTGGCTTCCTCATTGTTTTCTCTTGCAAAATGGCCACCCCAAGCCCTCTATTTATAGAGGGGGGAGTCAGAGGTCTACCATGGCACCTAGTAGTGAGTGTACTGTGGTCGCCCGGGTGCCCAGGCAATGTGGGTCCCGCCATGTCGAAGTACATACATTCGGACAACGCGCTGTTCTCTCGGTCGTTCATAACTTTCAATCCGGGAGTCCAATGGAAGTGTGACATATCATTCTGGAAAGCTCTTTCCGAAAGCTACACAATGACATAGGATTTGCCCTTTTTTGATTCCAGGAAGATGGATCCATGACCGAAATGGCATTCCTGGGTTTCCATCAGGTAGTCCGTTGAGCCGTTTTGCGTAGTTTGCACTCAAAACTTAAGATATGGTTCTTGTGGGACTTCTATTGAAGTAATTTGAGTTTATTTGATGTGAGTTGAAGTTGAGTTAGCAAAATGTCCATTTTGCCCCTCCCGGGGTTATCTCCGGTTTTTGCGCACTTGTAGCAGTCTTTTCTCAGGGTTATCTTTCAGGTTGACCTGATGTTGACTTTGACTGGGCTTGACCTCCTGAGCTATCTCTAGGCTTTGATCTTGATCCCCCGGGGCTATCTCCGGGTTTGAAACTTACTTTCTTGGGGTTATCTCTGGGTTGGAAACTGGATCTCTTGTGGCTATCTCCGTGGTTAAAATTGATGTTGTGATCCTCCAAGGTTATCTCTGGAGTGTGAAAAAGATTCTTTTGCCCTCCTGCATAGTTAGTAACAGGAAAAGAAAATTTTGAATGTCTACAGATGTCCCTCTTTATCATGTTCATGCACTGCAATGGAATGGACATGATAAAGATTAGTAGACACTTGAAAATATGACAAGGTATTTTTAATGATGCAAATCTCAATGTAATCAATGTTTATAATGAATGTTAAAATGTTTTCACAAATCGCAGTTCGTAAATCGCACATCATATTTCGCACTTCGCACTTCGCTTTTCGCATTTGGCCAAATCGCACATCACAATTCGCACATCGTACATCGCATTTCGCATATCGCATCGCAAATCGCATATCACAAATCGCAATGTAATGAATGTATTGAATGTTATGATGAATGTTAAAATGTTTTTGCAAATTGCTTTACCTTTACCGATCATTGCTGATGCCTATGCTGGTGTTAACTCCAATGTTTTGGCATTTAATCACTGATGCTTGTTTGATGAAGATAAGTTGAGATATGGGGATGATGTTCTGAAATCACTAGACCCTCCCGATGTATACGCTGGTAGTTTGCAACGGTGCCTATCCTGCTGATTGCCAAAATTTTTCTGTTCCCACTCGAATAGTGGTATACGAAGCTTTCATCACTGAACTGTCTTGATGTTGCACTGAATTGATGACACTGGTTTAGAATACTAGATCATCCGATGCCTTCACTGAAGTAATATTCCATGGATTACTTCACTAGACTTCTCCTGATGTTACGCTAGATTGATGATAACCACCAGATGTCTCAACCTTTTTGAGGTGATTTGGAGTTTCCTTTCACTGTTAGGTGCTTGTGCCCCATTTTCTTGAGCATTTGATTCGCATGCCGATTGAACTGATGACTTGAATTCCGTTGACATCCCTGGGGGTTGCAACTCGTTCTTTCGCTACCCAGATTAGAACTTCGGTGTAGAGGCCTCAACTGATGAGGACTTGACGCAGGCTAACATGTTTGATGGTGTAGATTTCATCCGCTAGGCCTTTCGTCGTTGACCTTCTTTCTTAAGAATTTTCCCCTTCTTTTGATGAGAGGCTTTATCTCGCTTTAAACTTCTTCCCTTTTCGGGAATCAAAAAATGCCCAGTCCTTTCGCATGTTTTTGTCAGTAATTCATATGAGGAACTCTCTTTGTTGACCAAATCGCGAGTGAATAATATCTGAATTGAGATGATGATGGACCGTGCTGATGGTGTTGACTGGTGCATTTTCCACTTTAGGATGGTTGATAAATGCCCCAGTGTTGAGTTGTCGCTGCTTCCGAGATTTCCCCAATTTTGTTGTAAGGGACCCAATATCCGGTTGTCGCCAATTTTGAAATTGCCCCAGCCTCGCTTGTTGTCTGGGATAGTTGCTTTGACAGATGAGCTGATAAGATGCCGAGATCGCAAGAGGTTTTTACTTCTGTACCATCTGGTGAACAGGTAGTAGATGTGGGCTTTGGTGTTGACAACTCTTTCTGGTAGAGATGTCTCTTTGTTAGAGAGATGATGATCTAACTCATAGGGATATTGCTGTTGCTGAGCGGGATGACGTTATATCTACCCGAGATATCGCATGTAGTTAGCGGCGGATCTGTTGTCTCATGTAAAAACCCTTGGGCAGGAGATCGCATCGTTACCTCCTTCTTCTGAGAAGGAATCCATGTTGGACTTGATAGCCCGCATATACACTGATTTGTAAATGGGCTTGTGTTTTCCTGCACAGACTAGCTTAGCCATTTTGTCATGTACAGTACACATTTTATATATCAAACAACATTATATATGATAGGGAAATATATGTTGACTCACTTACCTTTTAGTTGTGCCTTGCTACTTGCTTGATATTCGCTTATTTCCCCAGGACTTTGTGATCTTGATGTATTCTGAACTCCTCCTTGATGGATGGACATTGAGATGTCTTAGGATTTTCAGAATGGATCGTCGATCTGTGTGTATTCCCTACTATCTTTGGTGTCTTGGGACTGGTTTTTGTATGTGGCTATGGATATAAGTGGTTTTTGTTTTTTCTGTGGTGAGACCGGACCATATAACATGGCTTCTTACGTACTCCCGTGTATTAGAGAGATCAGGTCGACGTAGTTCACCCCAGGTATAGGGCGGATTGTATGTGAAAAGTTTAATCCTATATACAGGATAAATTGAAGGTGTGAAAGGTTTAATCCCCGGTGGGATAAACTGAAAGTGTGAAATGAAGTGAAACCAAGCTGCTAGTTTGAAAAGTGTGCTTTTCCCTGAGGGGCAGATGGGTAAAAAGGAAAGGTTGTATGTAGTGAGGGTTAAAGAACCTGAAATGACTGGTGATCTTATGATCCAAAACCAGGATGTTCGCTTGATGGTAACCTCAGACATAGTACCATTTCACGGTGTCCGAATTAATGAGTTGCGGAAATTCATCGCCGTTCATTTCTTGTAATCTGAAAGCGCCTCCTGTCAATACCTCCTTGACAATAAACGGGCCTTCCTAGTTTGGAGTGAATTTTCCTTTAGACTGAGCTTGGTTGTCAATTATGTTCTTCAAAACCAAGTCGTGTTGTTTAAACAGTCGTAGTCAGACTTTTTTGTTGTAGGATCTTCTTTACAAGTAGAGGGCCGCTCATGTGTGGGCCACATACTCCCCCATGGATCTCATCCATGAGTCTATGAGCTTGGTCTTGGTCTAGATATCTGAGGAGACCTCGTCTTGCATCTCTTTTATAGAGTGCATCTCCGCTCAGGTAGAATTTCATAGCAAGTCGATGGATCCGCCTTTTCTCAGTCGGGCTCGCCTTAGCAAATGTAGATCCATCTTTTGAGTGTTCATAGACATGCTGATATCAAGGATGTTGGATGGGAGGTAGATCATTCGATACTTCTCCAATGTAATTCATATAGGCTGGAGCCTTTTGTTGGGCAAATGTGAGGGTTGACATGTCTTCCTTGTCATGTATGTTGATCAAGGAGTCATGTATGTTGATCAAGGAGGCCAAGGTTGCTAACACATCCGTAAAATCATTCATATTCCGTGGAATGTGGAGGAAGGATATTTCTTCGAACTCTGAAGCCATCTGTAGAACCTGCCGATGGTAAGGCAGTAATTGTAGAACCTGTTGAAGAGCTTTTTCTTTTTTTCTTTTATTTCTTTTTCTTTTTTCTTTTTTTTTCTTTTCTTTTTTTTTCTTTTTTTCTTTTTTTTATGCATTAGATAGTGAAAAAGAGCCATATGGCTCACTAATAGGTAGCTCCGGCATTGATGAGGTCGAATGACAATCGTCTGTAACAAAAGGTTCCCCAAGGAGTGGCTTGAATCCCCCTTTGATGGGAAGGCGATAAATGACAATGTTCGTGTATAAACTGACCATATCTTCGTTAGACCATACAAATACATCCTGGAATAGGGTCAATAGAGTAACCATGTCATTCCTTTGGTTTGGAGTGAGGTCTGTACCAATTTGGATTTGTTTGGGGTTTTCGCGGTTCAAAAGAGGTGGTTTGATCAAGATTCGGCTTGGGTTTGTCTTCGACAAATTCTTTGATCTCCTGAGGTATCTCATAGTCCTCTTGTATTTCCATCAAGTCTGAATCCAACTTTACATCAAAGTTACAGTCCTTGTGGAGAACAAGCACCTCATTAGCAAGTCTAGGCACATCTAATTTTAGAGTCCTGAACCAACATGCTCTCACCTGATATATGAAAATGTTCAATCACACAAAGTGTTAGCATGTAATGACAAAAGTAACTGCTAATACTGTACAAAAAAAGTAAGCAGTTATTGTTATCTACAGGGTAGAATGAGTTTCTACCCGCTTTACCCTCGCCGACCAATGCAAGGAGTGCTGCTCCAATTGTCAAGGGCAAAGTCCTGATTGACTGCAGTGATGGAGGGGTTGTCTTCATCCTCCTTCTCCCGAATGATGGCCATTACGTCTGAGCAATCATCTTCTGGGGTGTATCTATTTGTATGTTCATCATGGACAATGACGCGTATACTTGACATCATTCTGATAATGCCTTGTTTAATTCTTCGTTCCTCTTCTTCCACTCTGGGGTCTAGAACAAATACTTCTTTCTTCCTTACCGCTATCGTCTTGGGAAATAACATAGTCATTACGCTGGCTGGCACCTTTACAGGAGGTTGTGCGGACTCAGGAGTTGTAGGTGGAGATAATCGTTGTGTGGTTGAAGGAATCTGTCTGTGCTTATGAGGATTCCTATGACTGAAACTAGCAGTATTCGAACCTTGGGGTCCTCCTTGTGCAGAGGATTCAGCATGTACGGGTATCCTTGTACCCTGAGTAGATTGGTGTAGTTCTTTAAGCAGAACAGCCATATCTGTGATTTGTTTATGTAATTCATCAAATTCTTCGCAAGAAACTAGATTAAGATCAATCTGGTCAGATGAAGACAAAATGGGTTGTAGGCTCGTGGCCTTTTTGGACTTTGACCAGGTTACTGGACCAATTATATCCCTACAAAAAAGACTTATATAGTTTAGTCTTAGTGAATGTAGCAATATTACATAATGTGTCCGTTTAGGAGTATCGTCCTGCGAAACAGATGTCAGTTGACAAGATAGCATGTCAGGTTTTGATATAAAGGGAAGGCATGCACACATATTCCTTCATATTTTCCATTACATTGAGATTTACATTGAAATGAAATTACAAGTAATTTTAAAATTACAAGTAATTGAAATGGGAAGGTATGAAGAGACTTCCCTCCACGTTTTGTTTATTAAAGGCTGACCTATCTTAGGTTACTCTCGCGGCTTTTTGGCATGAAGGTTCCCAAATCATCGCAATTTACTCAATGGGAAATTAATCCGGTCTTTCAACTGGAGCAAATTTGGGTGGTGCCTTTCCTGAGCCTCGGGGAATTAGTCTTCCCACGAGTCCAGTAATCAAACACCAACGGGATAGCCTCCTGGTGGAGGGACCACACAACATACATTCACATACATCGTGTCTCACCGTATGAATATGATGACATGTGCGAAGCACTAATATCACAAGTAGATATGGTGCGAAGCACTAATATCACAAGCAGATATGGTGCGAAGCACTAAGTGCAATTAGGAAATGCATTCGTACACATTCATCAAATGTAAATGTAACATCCACACATAAGCAAATAACAGTTTTGTAAAGATTTTAATAGCGGCTTAAGTCCTCTTACTGGAGTCCCCAGCAGAGTTGCCACCTGTCGAGGTCGGGATTTTTAATTGTCCCTTTCCGTTACTTGTTCTTTGGTGTTTTCATTTTAGGTGAGATTTGTTTGAAAAAACAAGTGAAAAAGGCCCGACATGTATAATGTCGACAATGGACTTTTAAGAGTCGCCAGTTGGTTTTTTAAATGGTTGAACCAACACAACCGAGAAAAGTTTTGCACATTGACCCAAAGTGATATGACATCGCTTAAACCAAATTGCGTGAAACCGAGATTCATTAGGGTCCGGGGACTTGGTTATGCGGAGGGAAGGTGTTAGGCACCCAGACATCCGTAGTGTTACCACAGTGGTGACCGCCTCTTTTCAAGAAACTATTATCCGAATGTGTGTGTGTGTGGGTCAATGTCTTTGTTATTTGGAAGTAGTGCGAGGCCTCGTTAGCACCTATATACATTGTGGTTTGAATTTATGTAAAAATCGGTTTTAGCAAGATATGGCAAAGTGATGTTTTATAAAAGAAGTTTTTCAAACCCCGATGCTCTATAGTAAGTGAGACCTTTACACTCCCATTTTATTAATCTGTTCTATTGATTGATTTTATTTTTTTCAGATGCGAGGCATCCGTACGAAAATAATATACAAAATAATGCCGACTTCCTCGTGGGTATGGAAACCATCTGAGGAAATTCAGAGATAGCAGAATAATTTACAAGTCGCCATGACTAAAAATGTCCATCACAAGAACCGAATCTAGATCCAATAGTCAATCTGTGATCACATGATTCCTAAAGCATATGATACCGCAAATTTGTATGAAAGAAGTAAGCGGTATATATATAAAAGTCAGAAAATATATATATACGTATATGATCACCAACCACGAAGCACCTCCATGGGGATAAAAATGTAAATAAAGTTGTAAAAGTTATCAACCGCCACGGAAGAAACTCCAAAGGGACAAAATGTAAATAAAGTTTGCATAAAGCAATCAAGCGCCACTTAAGTGAACTCCTGTGTAGGATGAAATGTAAAGAAAGTCAAAGCGATCAACCACCACTTAAGTAAACTCGGTGTGGGACGATATATATATATATATATATATATATATATATATATATATATATATATATATATATATATATATATATATATCAAGATCAAGATCATTAGTCTTAAATGATATAATTCCTTAAATAGCATAATTTCTTAAAAGCACGTCATTTTGGAGTGGCTTAAAGAGAGTGGTCCCACTTGTTTTCTTTTATTTACAAAATGCCACTACCGTCACTCCAAAATGACGCTGCTTTTAAGGAATTATGCTATTTAAGGAATTATGTTATTTAAGACTTATGCTCTGATCCTTGATATATATATATATATATATATATATATTAAAGCAAGTAAACGCTCAGGATGTAAAATCCAGGCTCATCGAATAGAGTTTGACACACAGTTAATATATATAATTATATATATATATATATATATATATATATATATATATAGATATTAAAGCAATAAACGCTCGGGCATCAAGTTCAGGCTCATCGAACAAAGTTCTACACACGATTATATATATATATATATATATATATATATATATATATATAAAAGTAATTAAACGCCTGCATCAAGTATAGGCTCAATCGAGGCATAACTCGATAATGTTAGTCAATATATATATAAAATATATTATATAATATATATATATATATATATATATATATACAGACTGAAATGAAACCACAGACCGAAGTTCGGAAAAAAACAAGCAACACGACTCTCAACGTGAAGAAGGGTGTGTGCAGAGATGAAGAGAAAGACTTTAAACTGTGTGAGAAGGCTTATAGTTGACTGCCAAAGAAGACTTCTATATCTTTAAAGTAGGTAAACACGGGCTTTTGTAGGTACAAAAGAAGCTATATATGAGCTCACAGGTGTTTAAAATGAGAAAGTACACTGTATGGGGTGAGTGCAGAGCAAATTAGGCAGGGCTTCCTCGCCATTTTCTCTTGCAAAATGGCCACCCCAAGCCCTCTATTTATAGAGGGGGGAGCCGTAGGTCTACCTGTGGCACCTAGTAACAGGTGTACTTGCGGCTGCCCGGGGTGCCCCGGGCAATGTGGGTCCTGCCGTGTCGAAGTACATACATTCGGACAACGCGTTGTTCACTCGGTTGTTCATAACTTTCAATCCGGGAGTCCGATGGAAGTGTGCCATATCATTCCGGAAAGTTCTTTCCGAAAGCTACACAATGACATAGGATTTGCTCTTTTTTGATTCCAGGAAGATGGGTCCATGACCAAAATGGCATTCCCGGGTTTCCGTCAGGTAGTCCGTTGAGCAGTTTTGCGTAGTTTGCGCTCGAAAGTTAAGATACGGTTCTTGTGGGATTTCTATTGAAGTAATTTGAGTTGATTTGATGTGAGTTGAGGTTGAGTTAGCAAAATGTCCCTCCCGGGGTTATCTTCGGTTTTCGAGCACTTGTAGCAGTCTTTTCTCAGGGTTATCTCTGAGGTTAACCTGATGTTGACTTTGACTGTCCTCAGGGTTATCTCTGAGGTTGGCTTGACCTCCTGGGCTATCTCCAGGCTTTGATCTTGATCCCTCGGGGCTATCTCCGGGTTTGAAACTTACTTTCCCGGGGTTATCTCCGGGGTTGGAAACTGTTTTCCCGGGGTTATCTCTGGGGTTGGAAACTGGATCTCCTATGGATATCTCCGTGGTTAAAATTGATGTTGTGATCCTCCAAGGTTTTCTTTGGAGTGTGAAAAAGATGCTTTTGCCCTCCTGCATTATGACGCCCTCAAAATAGGTATAAATCACCTATTTTGAGTCGCCAAATACATGTTACAGAAACAAATACAACTTCATTAAACTGTGAGTTTAAATATAAATAGAGAGTATAAAAACTCAAAAGGAGTTCTCATTACAATTAGTGATACACTATTTTAAAAATAGTGAGGACTGCTAAAACAACTCTCTAGAACCATCACTCCGTACCCCGACTAGTTCCTTCTATGTTCTCACCTCCTGAGAAGAAAAATGGAACAAAAGCGTGAGCTCAACTAGCCCAGTAAAGAATATTATGACTAAGATAATATACAACAAATTATCATTAGTCTTCAACATGGAATAATCTGATAAAATATAATAGACAACAAGTTTTAGATCAACAACTGCAGTGGAACAACAATCCATTAGAAGAGTTAAGTAGAGAAAGAATTCTACTATCTTCTAAGATTTAAAAGTCCATCATCAATATTTTATCCCTGTAACATCAATCAATATACATCTTGAATCAAATATTCATCTTTGCACTACTGAGCCAAAGATATTCATTCAGTATCACCAAATTGGTCATGGTCATCTCAACACCGGTTCATCTTTTGCACTACGGGCCAAAGATATTCATCGATTAATCATTTATCTTTGCACTACAAAGCCAAAGATATTTAGTAATATCATCATTTAGGACCTGAGGATGATGAAAAATATTTTAAAGAAAACGAATTCAGTGAGACATAAGGACAAATAGTAGGGATTCGTATAACAGTTTATCCAAGATCAATAATACTCCATAATAACAAATTTTGAAGCAAAATTCAAGAATAAAGATCAAAACATGGATACAATCAAAGATAGTAACCATAATAGACAACTTGGACAAAAAGAAGAAAATTTCATTTTCAGTTGAATAGTCTCAGATTCGTGAATAGTGCATATACGTGAATAGTGTCGTATACGTGAATAAGTAACCCGGTTACACAAAAAGTTCCAAATTTGATAAAAGTTCATACCAATATTTTGGCATAATGATATTGAAGAAAATATCATTTAAGAAGAAGATAATATCCTTACCTCAAAATATCAAGATTTCCGATCGGAATATCTAGATAAGTGTATGGATGACCCCAAATCCGTGTACTTGAAACCCGAACTCTGGTTCTCCACGATACCATTTCTTTAAATTTGAATAATACTAAATAATAATATAATTGAACTTAATTTACATACATCAAAGTTTACTTTCCTGTGCACGTGACCTTCAAAATACATTCCCTACAATACCGACAATAGATTCCATTGTCTTTTACTAACTATAACCATTAACTCATACTAATTCTCATTCGAACGACTTTTCTTTTCCCTTGTTCGTACTGCTCGAGTCTTCGTGTCAATCGTAGGTAATCGAAAACATTTAGTTTAAGCAAGGATGAGCATTTGAGTGCCCAAATAAGTAATATCAATTATATATATAAATTTGAAAAGAATATAAGTATTCTCTTTACATAACACTTCTACAACGAATCAAAAGTTGTGAAGTAATCATCTTGATAAAAAATTCACATAACAACTCTCTTTCAATTTCTTGAAATTAGGCTCCACCCATGAATAGGGTTTAAGAAACATACTATGAACATTCTTTTCATTTTCGAAAAGGTTTAGCGAAATCCATCTCGCAAACTGGTCATAACTTACTCTGCACGGAGGGTGTTCATTTCATTGTATCAGATTGATCAATACTACATAACTCGAACGAAATTCATCGTTTATTCTCATCATACTCAAGCAAAAATCTTCCCATATAGGGATGTTCATACATGCTCGGTTCCAAACCCAAGGTTTTTAATCTTGCTTTCAACAATAATATGTAATTCAATATATATATATATATATATATATATATATATATATAAGTAATTGACAAAGGTGTATCAACATGTGAATAAATGCTATGATTATCCAAGTGGGGACACTTGTATAACCATTTAGAAATCAACTTAACGAATATATATCCGAGCTAACATGTTGATAATCAAAGCGTGCATATAACTGCATGTAAATAGAATAATTTCAAACTTCTTACTCATGTCCATTGCATAAAGAAAATGCAAAGGTAGGATACTTTTTGATTTGGTCGATTACAAATCTCAACTTAGGTTTTATCTCTTTATCACAATCTATCAATAATCGGATCATTCGCTCGATTAGAACAATATATATCATAACACATAGTAATCATTCAATTACTGGCCAAAGACATAGTCTAATCACGCCATCACATAATCGCAGGTGATCATACTTTTTATTCTATACTTTTATACACATTTTCAAATATCTCACCCATGCTCTTACTGTAAGTCTTTTCTTTCTATTATAGGTCGGACAGCGGGTTGTTTTGTCTTCGTAAGCGACTTTATCGGGTAAATAATCGAGTCTAAGACTCTTATTCTATATCTCAACATCAGTAAATATGAGACATTTTTCTTTTAATCATTTTTGAATTTTCCAGAAATTGAAAATTTTAAAATAAATCAAATCTATCACTCAAGGGCTTATAGTGATATAACTATTACTATGGGTGCTCTTCATCAAATCTCGGACTTCATAACTAGGTTCTCTTCACTAGTTAGTTTGGCCCATTATAACTTTCAAACATCGGAATCATAATTAAATGACTTAAATATTAAACAATTTCATTATCATTAATAATTAATTTATATTAAACTATTAATGAAACCATTGCCGAAAAATATAAAAGTTATTTATAATAACTCAAACTATTTTAATATATTTATATTACCCTTAAATGATTTTTAAAACAATTAAAATCATTTTTAAATAATCACCATTAATATATAAATATTAATGTACTATTCATCCAAATATTAAAAGTCATTAATTATAACTTCAAATATTTTTAAATCCTTAATATCCTCTTTAAATGATTTTTAAATAAATAAAACCATTTTTAAACTATTTATTTAATAATAATTATTAAATAAACTAAATATCATTAATATTATCTTAATATCATTAATATTAAATTATTAATGAAATTATCCTTTAAATATTAAAAGTTATATTTTATAACTTAAAATATTTTTAAATACCTTAATTTCATTTAAAATGATTTTTATAATATTAAAATCATTTTTAAACTAAATTATTTAATATAATCATTAAATAACTTTAATATCATTAATATATAATTAATTAATGAAATTCATCACAAAATATTAAAAGTCATGGAAAATAACTCAAAATATTTTCTTATACCATAAAATAATTTTTCATGATTTTTCATGAATTAAAACTATTTTAAATCATTTATTTAATATCATAATTAAATAAATAAATACCTTTTATATTTCAAAAATATTAAATATTTATGAAATATACTCAAAATAATTAAAAACTATTTTTAGGACTTTAAAATAATTTTTCATAATTTATTTGGTATTTTTAATAATTAAAAACTAATTTTTCTAATTTTTAAATCATTTGGAAATTACGTAAAATAAAATAAATAAAATCCGTCGCTAAAGGCTATAGCGATTGAGACAAACCGTCGCTATAGGTGTTCTTCATCTCAAGAACACCATGAGAGGCGATTCAAGGAGGCTACTTTGACCATGAATAACTTTTTAGTCTTAATGAATGGGCAAATCTATGAATTGGGTCTTAGCAGAGAAATACCGGACTACAATTACCAACAATTATAACCTCTAAAAACATCAGATCTCGGGAGAAATCGTACCTAAAACATAGTCATCGAGTCGTTTCTTCTTCGTGAAAAACAGTTCGTGATGCCTACTTTGGACCTCTATAACTTGATGATCGTGAAATGTTTACGTGATCTATCAATTCCATTAGGTAGAAAACATGTAGGACTACAACTCCAACACTTAACATCATCATAATAACAATAAATCAAGCATCTAAAGTATGGTCAAACCTTGTAAGAAAATCAACACTTAGAAAATTTAAATTCGCCTTGAATTTTCCACAATGCCTTGGTCAACCCACTTTGACCTTAAATAACTCTTAATCCATAATATATATGGACACGATTCTTTTGGAGGTTAAATACCACATAACAAGCTACACATAAAAACCTTTAGAACACAAAAACACATTAAAGATAACCGAGATATAAGGCTCTGACATTTTCCAAAATAATATTTTCTGGACACTTAAAATATTTTACTGGTTTGAAAAACGGTAAGGTCAATCTTGGGTCAACCCACTTTGACCGCTTATAAATCCCGATCTACAATAGCTATGAACTTTATTCCTTTTGGAGATTAAAGACCACATATCAGGCTACCTATAACAACTTTTAAACAACAAAACTCGAGATCGACCAAAGAGTTATAGCCTCTGACATTTGGTGAAAAATAACAGAATTCGGTTTTTCCAACTTGTTTAAATCTTCAAATTCGTGCACTTTGATGTTATGGGTCTGTGTTTTTACAACCCAGAACATTAATAGACTCCCTATTACACTACTTTAAACAATCAATTGCATCAATTAAAATCGAATCGAAGGATTTCAAAATTAGAGAATTTCATACATTTTCTAGCTTCGATTTTTGATTTTTTTGTCTTTGATGCTTCTGATTTGTTGTTTGTAATGGTTGGACTTTGATTAGGAGCTTATGGGTAAGAGAATTTCGTTGGCTAAAGCTTGAGAGAGTGTGGCTAGAGAGTTTAGAAAATATTAGTGTGCATTTGCATTATTTATCCCTCAATCTCTATATATAGACCATGTCAAGTGCCTTGGATGCTCAATAGGGTTGTTATAATTGAGGTGTAATGGTATAGTAGCATGAGGGAATTTTAGAAGCCATTGATTAGCTAGCATAATTGAAGATTCCATCAACAATGCTACTAATAATACACTAAAATGGACAAAAAGGGTATTTTGGTAATTTCCCATATAATTTCATGGGCATTCTTGTACATGGCAATTAAATGTAATATTTAATCACTAGATGGTAATTCTTATTATTTACCAATTACTTTTCATCCTTTGGTAAATTAAAACATTTATACATTAACATCGTAATTAAACCCGATAATTTTAAATTAGGTTTTACATAGAAAATTAGGATTCTAATTAGGGTTTCTTAACGCCATCAATTGGGTTTCTAATTGACCATTAGGGTTCTCTAATTATATCGTGTATGTTCTAACACGGTCATTACGATCTCTAACTTCAACCGAATTAGGGGTTGTAATAATTGGGTTTGTCTAATTATCGACAAACAATGATAATTAAGGTTTTCTTCTAATTACCAAGCATCTTATACACAAGTAACCTCATATACACAAGTAAACTTCATATACGGTCACTACTCGGTCATTTCTCATAACTAAGTTTAATAATTAGGGTTTCACAACACACGGTAATATCTTTATGACCTAATTGGACCGTCATTGCTTTCAATATTATCTGTCACTTCATATTATACATAACATATAATTATTTATCAGAAATCATTATAACAATAATATAATATTATTATTTATCTCTTGATCACAATCCCAATTCGAGGTTTGGATCTCATATCGACTTCTCTTTCGCATATCAAGTTAAAATACTTGATTTAAATATTACGAACAATTCATATAATAAAAATATATATATTATATAAATTCTAATTATCACTTCATATATTATTTCCAATCATGTTTTCATGGAAAATAATTAATAAAAAACATTTACGCTACAAAAATTAATTACCATAAAAATATAATTTGTAGTAATTAATAATTCCAAAATTATTTCTAATTTTTCAAGTAATAAATATATTCGCATTTATTGTTCACATTACTAGACACTTATTCTCGTCATTAAATTAAAAAAAAAAATTATCATAAATTTTCTTATTTATTTTATTTAGGAAATCTCGGGTTATTACATTCACCCTCCCTTATAAGGATTCCGTCCCCGGAATCACCGCTTTAAAAACTCATATGCAGAAGGGTACATAACATATAATCATTGTACGTAGATCTCGATCATACTTGATCGAACTGATCTTTAACTATTCTCCATAACGCTTGTCTATCTGATAAACAGAAATTTGATCTCTAAAAGAACTCAAATTCCTTCCTCAAAATTTCTTTAATAAAGTAATTTACTATATGTATATATACAGGAAAATCATATAAGACACATAAGTTATTCAAATAGCACCTGGAGTTCTATTTCCAGCTGCCACCGTATCCTCAACTGCTACGATATCTTGAACGACCATAATGAAGACACTTACGGTTTATTTCGTTGTCGCCTATATCTTGCTGTCATTTCTCGTATTCACATTCCTTATCTCATTTCTTCTTCTTTCACCTTATACTCTTTCATCTTATACTCCATTGATTCATAAATAAAACATTTGCTATACATCATTGAATTGAGACAATTAGAAGAGATATGTCTCTTCTGCCCTCACACAAAGCACACAAACTTTTTCTTTATCTCATTTTCCTTTTATCGTATAGGTGATAAAATTTGTCTTTTGCCCTTTCCGTTATCCTAACTATCATAAACGCTTCTACTGAGTCACTTAATCCTCTATACCCTAGCAATAGGATTGCCTTAAAGTCTTTGGCGTTCGACATTCAATTATCTGGTTGATCTTCCGCGGTTGGTTTTCGTTTTCGTCTCGATGACATAATCATAAATTATTCTTCATTTCCTTACATTCTAAGCCTCATCGTGATCGTTCGATATATAACACACAAAATTTTCTACTCAAATAATCATGTATTCCAAAATATTAAATTTTGAAACTTGGTTTACTATATTAACCAATATTCGAGATAAATATTGCTACCTTTATAACAACTTACTTCATTAATCCAACTTGTGACACTCATGGTACTTCCAACCATAGCACCTCACATTAATAGAACTTAACATACCATAGCACATATTGCTTTAAACATCAGCTATCCCTTTGTGACTACGAAAGTCGGGATTTAAAATCTTGACCAACATAAAAGTTGAAAATAGTTCATCATTTATTATACACATTACATTTACTCAACATAACCTAAATCTTTTTCTTGGACATCTTTTCGCTTGATGGCCTTTCCTCCTACAAACAAAACATGAACCTGGTTCTAAATAAGGACAATAATGAGAGGTATGTCCCTCACGTCCGCAAACATAACATATCTTCTTCCCTTTCTTCTTATCAGGTTTTCCTACCTCAGGGTCTTTTATCTTTCTTTTTCCTTTACCTCTCGGAGCTGCACACGATGTGTTGCTTGAGGCTCCCATCTGGTCAATTTGGATCTTAAGCTTATCTTGCTCTTCCATTGTTTCTTTTAATGCTTTTTGCAGTTGAATATTAAGCAACTTTTCTATCTCCCACAACCTTTCTAGTGAAGAAACCTTGTTCTCCAAATCCTGCACTTTCGTTGATGCTTGATCAGCTTCAACGTTAGTGTCTGAATCATTATCTGTCATTCCACCATTTCTGGGTTTGATGCTACGTTTTCCACTATAGCCACCTTGTCCGATTTGGGTTCCTGGTGAGCTTCTATTTCAGCTGTTGGCCTCGATATTAGCTCGGGGGTATGGATCTGATCCTTCTTATCCCACATATCTTTTCCACCAGACATCTACATACATAAGTTACCCTGATCAGCATATAGTATACATACACAGCAATCAAGAGTTCTATATACGTTGTCTCTTATTTTGTTTGACGATGAATTATTCAATTCTCATCAACGCCTATCTTTCTCTGCCGAAAGGCAGCTCCATCCACTCTGCATTGAATCGCATAAAGGCGATGTCTAAAGCCTGCTCCAAGGTATATATCTTGGTGTCTTTGGCTTCTATCTCAACCTTCAACTGTCCTACCTGTATCTCCCTCTCGCTCCAATCTCTCGTAGTCTGCTAACTCCATCTGTGTTCGGTGAGCAGCGTCCTTGTACTGCTGTTCCAAAATCTGGAGAGTACGATTCTGTGCCTCCGCTTGCTCAGCTCTAACCTTTAAGTCATCTTTCCTAACTAACAAATCTCTTATCATCTCTTTCCTCATGTACTCGCGCTAGAGTCCATCGTCTCTTGGGTCAAGGAATTACTATCTTGACTTTTCGTCATTCATCTTATGACCACAATAAACGAGACAACATTAGTCTGAAATAAAATATGTTCATCGATAACATGAAGTAATATTTTATTTAGTACCACTAAAACTCGATGAATCTCTTCAACTCATCATATCCTATAACTTCTCACCGTAGTACTTCGTCTCCGGTTCTTTGAATATCTATCTTAACTTTCGTCCTCCATTCTACTAAGGTTATAATTCTTCACCAGAGTTCTTCATCCATTGAATATCTATCTTAACTTTCGTTATCCATTCTACTAAGGTTATAATTCTTCACCGAGTTCTTCATCCATTGAATATCTATCTTAACTTTTCGTTATCCATTCTACTAAGGTTATAATTCTTCACCGTAGTTCTTCGCTCACCGAATATCTATCTTAACTTTCGTTATCCATTCTACTAAGGTTATAACCTAGGTTTTAGCATTCCTAACGTTTATAACCTCGACTTTGATACCAACTGTGACACTCATGGTGCTTTCAACCATAGCACCTCACAAGGGTACCTATCAACTTGCCACCGACTCGCTTTCGCCCCCTCTGAAAAGATACTTAAAGCGCTTTGCCTTCCCTTAAAGGGATGTCACCGGATAAAGGCTCGGGGCTCTTTTGCAAATTCATGCTTGTGGCTTTGATACCAACCTTGTGGCGACCCCAAATCCAGTACTTGAAACCCGAACTTCGGTTCTCCACGATACCATTTCTTTAAGCTAAATAATACTAAATAATAATATAATTGAACTTAATTTACATACATCAAAGTTTACTTCCGTGCACGTGACCTTCAAAATAAATTCCTTACAATACGACAATAGATTCCATTGTCTTACTAACTATAACCATTAACTCATACTAATTCTCATTGAATGACTTTTCTTTTTCCTTGTTCGTGCTCGAGAGCCTTGTGTCGATAGTAGGTAATCGAAAACATTTAGTTTAAGCAAGGATGAGCATTTGAGTGCCCAAACAAGTAATAGCAATTATATATATAAAATTTGAAAGAATATAAGTATTCTCTTTACATAACACTTCTACAACGAATCGAAAGTTGTGAAGTAATCATCTTGATAAAAAATTCACATAACAACTCTCTTTCAATTTCTTGAAATTAGGCTCCACCCATGAATAGGGTTTAAGAAACATACTATGAACATTCTTTTATTTTGAAAAGGTTTAGCGTAAATCCATCCGCAAAATCGTCATAACTTACGGGCACGGAGGGTGATCATTTCATTGTACCTGTATTGATCAATACTACATAACTCGAGCGAAATTCATCGTTTTATTCTCGCTCGCCTGGTAGCAAAAAATCTTCCCATATAGGATGTTCATACATGCTCGGTTCCAAACAGAAGGTTTTAATCTTGCTCAACAATAATATGTAATTCAACATATATATATATATACGGGTAATTGACAAAGGTGTATCAACATGTGAATAAATGCCATGATTATCCAAGTGGGGACACTTGTATAACCATTTAGAAATCAACTTAACGTAATATATATACGAGCTAACATGTTGATAATCAAAGCGTACATAATGCATACGTAAATAGAATAATTACGAAACTTCTTACTCATGTCCATTGCATAAAGAAAATGCAAAGGTAGGATACTTTTTCGATTTCTTTGATTACAAATCTCAACTTAGGTTTTATCTCTTTATCACAACCTATCAATAATCGGATCATTCGTTCGATTAGAACAATATATCATAACATATAGTAGCATCGATTCACGATTGACCAAGACATAGTCTAATCACGTCATCACATAATCTTGGTGATCATACTTTCTATTCTATACTTTTATACATTTTTAAAATATCTCACCCATGCTCTTCTGTAAGTCTTTTCTTTCTATTATAGAGATTCGAGCGGGTTGTCGGCGCATCACAAGCTGACTTTATCGGGTAAATCTTGAGTCTAAGACTCTTATTCTATATCTCAACATCCGTAAATATCGGACATTTTTCTTTTAATCATTTTTGAATTTTCCGAGAAATTGAAAATTTAAAATAAATCAAATCATCACTCAAGGGCTTATAGTGATATAATCATTACTATGGGTGCTCTTCATCAAATCTGGACTTCATAATAGGTTCTCTCAAGTAAACTAGTTTGGCCGATTTATAACTTTCAAACATCGGAATCATAATTAAATGACTTAAACATTAAACAATTCCATTATCATTAATAATTAATTTATATTAAACTATTAATGAAACCATTGCCAAAATATAAAAGTTATTTATAATAACTCAAACTATTTTTAAAATATTTATATTACCCTTAAATGATTTTTAAAACAATTAAAATCATTTTAAATAATCACCATTAATATATAAATATTAATGTACTATTCATCAAATATTAAAAGTCATTAATTATAACTTCAAATATTTTTAAATCCTTAATATCCTCTTTAAATGATTTTTAAATAAATAAAACCATTTTTAAACTATTTATTTAATAATAATTATTAAATAAACTAAATATCATTAATATTATCTTAATATCATTAATATTAAATTATTAATGAAATTATCCTTTAAATATTAAAAGTTATATTTTATAACTTAAAATATTTTTAAATATCTTAATTTCATTTAAAATGATTTTTATAATATTAAAATCATTTTTAAACTAAATTATTTAATATAATCATTAAATAACTTTAATATCATTAATATATAATTAATTAATTAAATTCATCACAAAATATTAAAAGTCATGAAAAATAACTCAAAATATTTTCTTATACCATAAAATAATTTTTCATGATTTTTCATGAATTAAAACTATTTTTAAATCATTTATTTAATATTATAATTAAATAAATAAATACCTTTTATATTTCAAAAATATTAAATATTTATGAAATATACTCAAAATAATTAAAAACTATTTTTAGAGACTTTAAAATAATTTTTCATAATTTATTTGGTATTTTAATAATTAAAAACTAATTTTTCTAATTTTTAAATCATTTTGGAAATTACGAAAATAAAATAAATAAAATCCGTCAGCTAAAAGGCTATAGCGACAGACAATAACCGTCGCTATAGGTGTTCTTCATCTCAAGAACACCATATGTAGAGACGATTCGAGGAGGCTACTTTGACCATGAATAACTTTTTAGTCTTAATGAATCTGGGCAATCTATGAATTGGGTCTTGTAGAGGAAATACCAGACTACAATTACCAACAATCATAACCTCTAAAAAACATCGGATCGGGAGAATCGTACCTCAAAGTAGTACATCGAGGCATTTCTTCGTGAAGAACGGTTCGTGATGCCTACTTTGGACCTCTATAACTTGATGATCGTGAAATGTTTACGTGATCTATCAATTCCGAAGCAGTGTAGAAAACATGTAGGACTACAACTCCAACACTTAACATCATCATAATAACAATAAATCAAGCATCTAAAGTATGGTCAAACCTTGTAAGAAAAATCAACACTTAGAAAATTTCAGTTCGCCTGAATTTTTTTAATAAATCTTAAGTCAACCTACTTTGACCTTAAATAACTCTTAATCCATAATATATATGGACTGATTCTTTTTGAGGTTAAATACCACATAACAAGCTACACATAAAACCTTTAGAACACAAAACACATTAAAGATAACCGAGATATAAGGCTTGACATTTTCCAAAATAATATTTTACGGACACTTAAAATATTTTACGGGTTTGAAAAACGGTAGGTCAATCTTGGCCAACCCACTTTGACCGCTTATAAATCCCGATCTACAATAGCTATGAACTTTATTCCTTTTGGAGATTAAAGACCACATATCGGGCTACCTATAACAACTTTTAAACAACAAAATCGAGATCGACCAAAGAGTTATAGCCTCGACATTTGGTGAAAAATAATGAAATTGCTTTTTCCAACTTGTTTAAATCTTCAAATTCGTGCACTTTGATGTTATGGGTCCGTGTTTTTACAACCCGAACATTAATAGACTCCTATTACACTACTTTAAACAATCAATTGCATCAATTAAAATCGAATCGAAGGATTTCAAAATTAGAGAATTTCATACCTTTTCTAGCTTTCGATTTTTGATTTTTTGGCTTTGATGCTTCGATTTGTTGTTTGTAATGGTTGGGCTTTGATTAGAGCTTATGGGTAAGAGAATTTCGTTGGCTAAAGCTTGAGAGAGTGTGGCTAGAGAGTTTAGAAAATATTAGTGTGCATTTGCATTATTTCTCCCTCAATCTCTATATATATACCATGTCAAGTACCTTGGATGCTCAATAGGGTTGGTATAATTGAGGTGTAATGGTATAGTAGCATAAGGGAATTCTAGAATATTGATTAGCTAGCATAATTGAAGATTCCATCAACAATGCTACTAATAATACACTAAAATGGACAAAAAAGGGTATTTTGGTAATTTCCCATATAATTTCATGGGCATTCTTGTACATGGCAATTAAATGTAATATTTAATCACTAGATGGTAATTCTTATTATTTACAAATTACTTTTCATCCTTTGGTAAATTAAAACATTTATACATTAACATCGTAATTAAACCCGATAATTTTAAATTAGGGTTTTCTATAGAAAATTAGGATTTTCTAATTAGGGTTTCTTAACGCCATCAATTAGGGTTTCTAATTGACCATTAGGGTTCTCTAATTATCTGTGTATGTTCTAACACAGTCATTACGATCTCTAACTTCAACCGATTAGGGTTGTAATAATTAGGGTTTGTCCTAATTATCGACAAACAACAGTAATTAGGGTTTTCTTCTAATTACCGACATCTTATACACAGTAACCTTCATATACACAGTAAACTTCATATACACAGTCACTACTCAGTCATTTCTCATAACTAAGTTTAATAATTAGGGTTTCACAGCACGGTAATATGCTATGACCTAATTGACCGTCATTGCTCAATATTATCTGTCCGCACATACACAGTACATAATTATTGTACTGTAAAATCATTATAATAATAATATAATATTATTATTCTCATCTCTTGATCACAATCCCAATTCAGGGTTTGGATCTCATATCTGACTTCTCTTTCGCATATCAAGTTAAAATACTTGATTTAAATATTCTGAACAATTCATATAATAAAATATATATTATATAAATTCTAATTATCACTTCATATATTATTTCCAATCATGTTTTCATGGAAAATAATTAATAAAAACATTTCTGCTTACAAAAATTAATTACCATAAAAATATAATTTGTAGTAATTAATAATTCCAAAATTATTTCTAATTTTTCAAGTAATAAATATATTCGCATTTATCGTTCACATTACTACACTTATTCTCGTCATTAAATAAAAAAAAATTATACGCAAATTTTCTTATTTATTTTATTTAGGAAATCTCGGGTTATTACAATAAGGCTGAAGGAAACTTGCACTAATTAACAGAAACTCACAAAGTATCTAAATACTCACAAAATACACTCAATAATCTAGACAGAGAAAGAGAGAAAACTTGTTTCTGGTGTGATTTTTAATTCTAACTTAGCCCTCTATTTATAGGAAAATGTTAACACGCCCGTGTTAACACGCCCGGGTAATGTTAACTTAGCCGTCATTCCCGTCATTGTTCGGCAAACTTAGCTTCGTATTGCGACACGTTTATATTATTTTGCTCTAGCTTGATGAACTCAACCTCCTTCATGTGACGAATACTTTCGGGAAAGTACTTGTCGTTGAACAATTCTTGGAACTTCTCCCAAGACATCTTCAGTGCGGCAGGTTGAGTACGCTTTACCGATTCCCACCAGTAATCTGCCTCTCCTCGCAACATGAAGGTGGAAAAGGGAACCTTTTGCTCCTCGAAACATCCCAAGACATCAAATATCTTGGTGATCTGCTTTATCCACGTCTCTGCCGTAAGTGGTTCTTGCTTTCCCAAAAACTCCGATGGTCCCAGCTCCTTGAACTGCTTAGCGGTGACCGACCGTGGGTTGCCATTATTTCCACCTGCATTTTGAATAGGAACCGATTTCGCCTGATGTTGCATGAATTGCATAAAGCCTCTAAACATCCCATCGTTCACCATTTCATCGGTGTTATTGTTTACCTGAGGATTATTGTCTTCTTGTTGCACCTTATCCTGGTTATTGATTAAAGGTGTCTCCACTGTCTCATTCACTCCATCATTAATATTTCCCCCTGCCATTCTTAAATACTGCCATAAAACAAGGGTTAATTAACAAATTAACATATCACATATTATCCCTATACTCTGACCGATCAATTAAATACCAAATAAACTTAGGTAGGTCATACTAGTGAAGTAATTCCCCGTATCTCCCCTCCTAGTTCTTGTCTCACACCTCAGCCAGGGATCATATCCCTAAGCTTTGATACCAACTGTGATGCCCCCAAAATAGGTATACATCACCTATTATGAGTCACCAAATACATGGTACATAAACAAATACAACTTCATTAAACTATGAGTTTAAATACAAATAGAGAGTATAAAAACTCAAAAGGAGTCCTCATTACAATTATTGATACACTATTTTAAAAATAGTGAGGACTGCTAAAACAACTTTCTAGAACCATAATTCCGTACCCCGAGTAGTTCCTGCTATGTTCTCACCTCCTGAGAAGAAAAATGGAACAAAAGGGTGAGCTCAACTAGCCCAGTAAAGAATATTATGACTAAGATAATATACAACAAATTATCATTAGTCTTCAACATGGAATAATCGATAAAATATAATAGACAACAAGTTTTAGATCAACAATCGCAATGAACAAAGAATCCATTAGAAGAGTCAAGTAGAGAAAGAATTCTACTATCTTCTAAGATTTAAAAGTCCATCATCAATATTTTATCCTCAGAACATCAATCAATATACATCTTGAATCAAATATTCATCTTTGCACTTTCTGTGCCAAAGATATTCATTTGTATCACCAGTTTGGTCATGTTCATCTCAACACTAGCATCATCTTTGCACTACGGGCCAAAGATATTCATCGATTAATCATTTATCTTTGCTTCACACGTGCCAAAGATATTTAGTAATATCATCATTTAGGACCGAGGATGATGAAAATATTTTAAAGAAAAGCGAATCCAAAGTGAGACATAAGGACAAATAGTAGGATTCAGATAATGGTTTATCCAAGATCAATAATACTCCATAATAACCAATTTTGAAGCAAAATTCAAGAATAAAGATCAACACATGGATGCAATCAAAGATAGTAACCATAATAGACAACTTGGACAAAAAGAAGAAAATTTCATTTTTCGGTGAATAGTGCCGTGATTCGTGAATAGTCAGATATCGTGAATAGTGTCATATACGTGAATAGTAACCCCGACACAAAAAGTTCCAAATTTGATAAAAAGTTCATACTAATATTTCGGCATAATGATATTGAAGAAAATATCATTTAAGAAGAAGATAATATCCCTTACCTCAAAATATCAAGATTTACGATCGGAATATCGGTAGATAAGGTCAAGGAAACTTGTAATCGATTAATGTAAACTCACAAAGTATCTAAATACTCACAAAATACACTCAATAATCTAGAGAGAGAAAGAGAAAAACTTGTTTCGGTGTGATTTTCAATTCTAACTTAGCCCTCTATTTATAGGAAAATGTTAAGACGCCAAGCAGCATTTTAACTCAGCAACTTTGATGGCTTTTACTACTACTATTCTCACCCACCACATTTGAATAAAAATCTCAGCATATTTCTTCACCAACCAAAAGTGGGACCCACTCAATTCTAGAATTTTCCACCAAAATCATTTATAAACCTAATTTCCGAATCACCACCTCTTAAAATTCAACACAAATCATACGCTCATTTTTAACGGGCTCAAAATTTGTGGACATATACTCAACTTATATATGTATAACATATCCAAAAATTAAACGATCCAACTATTCGGATTAAAAATTATAACTCACGCAATATATCTCAAAAATACTGGTTTAATTTTTAATACCTTCATTCCGACAAAAATACTGATAAAACACCTCAACATTAACTCTTTCATTTTTAACCACAATAAATATATCCAACATTTATATCCACATAAAATAAATATTTTCTTATCATATGAATCAATAATTAATTATTCACAAATAATATTACAAAATCACATTTTTGACAACCAGGCCGTTCCCAGGAAAGAGGGGGCTTTCCAATAAGAATTTCTCCTTACTGGCGCACAATTAGGTGACCAAACCTCTCCTTGACCGAACTTTCTAGACATTGCCAATAATGCTATCTAATAATATTATTCAAATAATATGAATTATTGATCTGATAATGGGAAATACTGTGCAGTGACAATTATTGAAACAACAATAATATAAAATATCAACGCAGCAATTATTGAATCAATAAAATAAAATATTGAACAGTAACTATTGTAACAATTATTGAGTAGTGCCTTCTTAAGTAAGGATCAATAATTCATCAATACTGTGCATCCACGCCAGACATCGTATTTTAACCAACGGGTATTCCAACAAAGTGTTAACGGTAACAACTACGCCGTTATTAATAACAACTCAAACTTGTCGTTTTCTTCATCCGACAGTTATTCTGTTATGGGGCCAACAAATGACTACGCCGTCGTATGAATATTCCCCGACAACAAGAATATTCCACAACCAAACGTATATTCCCCGACAACAATGATTATTTTATAACCACTTGCTTATTTTGCAAAATTTGCACATTTCACCCATACCCAGAGAATTATATCAAATTAATACCTTATTATTCACAATAATAATTAGAGAAAATTTGATTTTATTTATAATAAGTTGGGGTCTTACAACCTCCCCTCTGAGATTGTGGAGAGGAGTGTGGCTTTCCTCTCTGAGATTGACCACACCACAGATGGTCGCCAGTACTTCTATTTAGGAGAAGCCTAGTTAATTCCATCTCTTATGGATTGGTGTTTCTCTTCAAGGTATGACCGCAGCTTAGATGGTCGCTGAATCTCCTATTTGGGAGGAGTTCAGGCAATTCCATCCCTTCGTTCTGAAGCCAATGAAATGTAGTGTATTGAAAGATGATCCCAATACCAACTAACAAGGGTTTGTGTTTTGGTAGGGGGTGAGACCGAACCATGAATGGCTTCCTACGTACTCCTATTGAAGAGGAGATCAAGTTTGCGTAGTTCGAACCTGGTGTAAGAGGTTCAACGCTGTATATGGTAGAAATGGTGTAGGAATGTTTTTGTTGTTTTTATTTTTGTAAGGGTAGAAATGTTTTTGTTGTTTTTGTTTTATTACGACCGGGCCATATGAAATGGTTGCCTACGTACTCCTATTGAAAGAGGAGATCAGGTCGGCGTAGTTCGCCCTTCAGGGCGAGATGAAAAGCGTAATCCCATGTGCAGGTCAAAGTACGGGGAGGATAAAGTTTAATCCTAGGTTAAGGATAAACTGTAGGTAGGAGAAGTTTGATCCCATGTATGGGTAGCCAAACTGCAAATGCGAGAGGTTCAATCCGTAGTGGGATGACCTAAGTCGTAGGAACGCAAAGGAGCCAGGCTGCTGGCTTGAAGAGTATGTTTCCCTGAGGGGTAATGTGTGAAAGAGTTGTATGTTGTAGACGGTGAAAGAACCGGAATGACTGATGATCTGATGGTCCAACACCAGGATGTTTGCTTGAGGGCAACTTCAGACATAGTATCGTTTCATTGTGTCTAAGTTGATGAGTTGTGGAAATTCATCGTCGTCCATTTCTTGTAATCTGAGAGCACCTCCTGTCAATATTTCCTTGACAATAAATGGGCCTTCCCAGTTAGGAGAGAATTTTCCCTTAGATTAATCTTGGTTGTCAAGGATCTTCTTCAAAACCAAGTCATGTTGTTTAAACTGCCTTAGCCGAACTTTTTTGTTGTAGGATCTGGCGATCCTTTGTTGATATAACTGACCATGGAAGATAGCCGCGGTTCGCCTTTCGTCTATCAGAGACAATTGGTGATACCTGTCTTGTACCCATTGGTCTTCATCTAGCTGAGCATCTATTAACACTCTGAGGGATTCCATTTTAACTTCTATGGGGAGCACTGCTTCCATCCCATAGGTTAATGCGTAGGGGGTTGCCCCAGTGGAAGTGCGCATTGAGGTTCTGTAGGCTAACAGAGTGAGAGGCAATAGGTTAGGCCAATCTTTGTGGTTGGCAGACATCTTTTGCATAATCTTCTTGATGTTTTTGTTAGCCGCTTCAACATCATCGTTCATCTTCGGACGATAGATGACAGAGTTAAGATGTTTAATATGGAATTTACTTCATAATTCCTCCATCATTTTGTTGTTGAGGTTCTTAGCATTGTCTGACACAATCACCTCTGGTTGTCCATATCGACAAATGACATTGTTTCTGATGAAAGCAATGATGACTTCTTTAGTAACCCCGAGAAGGAGGTCGCTTTCTACCCACTTGGTGAAGTAGTCGATCATGGTGAAGATAAATCGATGTCCATTACTGGCTTTAGGCTCAATGGGCCCGATAACATCCATTCCCCACATTGAGAAGGGAGAGGTGAACTCATATTGTGGAGTTCCCGTGGAGGGGCATGTATAGCATTCCCATGAATCTGGCACTGATAGCATCTTCTGACGTGGTTATTGCAATCAGCTTTGAGAGATAGCCAATAATGTCCCGTCCTGAGGACTTTTTTGACAAGGAGGGGGGCACTCATTTGGGGGCCACAGACTCCGCCATGGATTTCATCCATAAGCCTTTGGGCTTGATCTTTGTCTAAACATCGAGGAGACCCTAGTCCTGCATCTCTTTTTGTAGAGCGATCTCCACTCGGATAGAATTTCATAGCAAGTTGATGGATCCGCCTTTTCTCGATCTAAGGCTTGCCTCGGTGGGTGTAGATCCATCAGAGATATTCCTTGATATGCTGATACCAAGGATGTTGGATGGGAGGTAGCTCATCCGATACTTCTCCAACATAATTCCCATAGGCTGGGGCCTTGTGCAGGGAAATTGTGACGCTTGGTAAGTGTTCCTTGTCTGATATACGAATCAAGGAGGCCAAAGTTGCTAATGCGTCTGCAAAGTCATTCCTATTTCGAGGAATGTGTAGAAAGGAGATCTCTTCAAACTTCAAAGCCATCTTCAAAACTTGTCAATGGTAAGGCAGCAAATGAAGTTCCTTGGTTTGATAGATTCCGGTGGATTATCTGATTACCAACTCTGAATCTCCAAAGATGCTTAATCGATCGACGCCCATTGAACGGGCAAGTTTTAGCCCCATGAGACAAACCTTCATACTCAATTTGTGTTGTTGGTGCCGATAAACTACAATTTGGTGGCGACGGATACTACTCCCTGCATCAGAGATACTAGAACCGCTGCTCCAGCTCGTAACCTTCCATATTAATAGCTCCATCAAAATACATCTTCCATGTTTGGCGCCAGATCGCATCGATGGTGTTCTTTGAATCGTCATTACTCCTTCATCTGGGAAATATGTTTCAAGGGTTTGAAATCCCCTAAAGGTGCGGCGACCAGTTGATCTGTAATTCCTTGACCTTTGATGGACTTTTGAGTCACATATACGATGTCAAATTGTTGTAGGATCAACTGCCATCTAGACAGTCGATAATTTAGCATGGGTTTGTTGAACACATATTTGAGAGGATCCACGCGGGATATGAGATGGGTTGTGTGACCATGGAGGTAATGTTGTAACCTCATGGAAGCCCATGCTAAAACATAACACATCTTTTCGATCAGAGTGTACTTGTGTTCACTGCTGCTGAACCTTTTGCTGAGGTAATATATAGCTTGTTCCTGGCCTCTATCGTCCTTCTGTCCCAGCATGCAGCCCATGGCGTTCTCACTTATGGACAGGTACATAAATAGAGGAACATCATCCCTGGGTGGTACCAACACAGGAGCTTTGACTAGCTATTCTTTAATTGTGAGGAAGGAATTTTAACACTCATCATTCCATTTCATAGAGGAGTTCTTCCTTAATAACTTGAAGATTGGCTCACAGGTTGCTGTGAGTTGAGAGATAAACCTGCTAATGAAGTTGATTCTTCCCAAAAATCCCCGTATTTTTTTTTCTATCTGAGGAATGGGCACTTCCGTGATGACTTGGATTTTTTCAGGATCCAGCTTAATCCCTTTGTGGCTGACTAGAAATCCTAGCAACTTGCCTGATTTAACGCCAAAGGTGCACTTGGCTGGATTCAACTTCAAGTTGTACCTGCGCAACCTGTTGAACAACTTTCTGAGATGGTCTAGATGGTCATCATCTTTCCTGGATTTGACAATGTTGCCATCCTCATAGATCTCGATCTCTTTGTGCATTAAGTCATGGAAGAGAGCCATCATAGCTCATTGATAGGTGGCTCAGGCATTGATGAGGCCGAATGACAACCGTCTATAGCAAAAGGTTCCCCAAGGCGTGAGGAAAGCAGTTTTCTCACGATCTTCCTCAGCAACCATGATCTGATGGTACCCCACAAAGCAATCAGCAAAGGAGTACATGTCGTATTGAGCAGTATTGTCAATAAGAATGTGGATAAATGGCACGGGAAAACTATCTTTTAAGCAAGCTTTGTTCAAGTCCCGATAATCTACTTAAACTTGCACCTTCCCTCCAGGTTTAGGCACGGGCACAATGTTGGATATCCACTCAGGATATGTAGACACCATGATGATGCCAGCTTGAAATTGTTTCATAATTTCTTCTTTCACCTTTAAACTCCACTCAGGTTTCAATCGCCTGAGCTTTTCCTTGACTGGCTTAAATCCCTCTTTTATGGGAAGGCGATGAAGAACAATGTCAGTGAACAAACCCACCATGTCGTCATGAGACCATGCAAACACATCTTAGAATTGGGTTAGTAGCGCAACCATGTCATTCCTTTGGTTTGGGGTAAGGTCTTAAACAATCTGGATTAACTTAGGGCTTTCTTAGGTTCCGAGATTGAAAGAAGTGGTTTGATCAAGGTTGGGTTTAGGTTTGTCTTTGACCCATTCTTGAATTTCTCGAGGCACCTCAATGTCATCCCCGTATTTCCATCAATTTGAATTTATCTCTACATCAAAGGTACAATCCTTGTGGAGAAGAGGCAAATGTCGATGTAGCATACAGCACATCTAAATCCAAAGTCCTGAAAAAAAATATGCTTTCACTTAGTATATATGAAATGTGTTGATCATACACAGTGTTAGCATATACTGGCAAAATAAACTGCTAATACTGTACAGAAAAGTAAGCAGTTATTATATCTACAGGGCAGAGAGAGTTTCTGCCCGTTTTACCCTTGTCGACCAATGCAAGGAATGTTGTTCCAATTGGCAAGGGTAAAGTCAGGGTGGACCGCAGTGATGGAGGGATTGTCATCGTCCTTTTCTATCTCGAATGATGACCATTATGTCTGGGCAATCATCATCTGGGGTGTATATGTTGGTATGTTCATCATGAATGATGATGCATATGCCTGACATCATTCGGATAACGTCTTGCTTGATTCTTCGTTCCTCCTCTTCCACTGCGGGATTTGGAACAAAGACTTCTTTCTCCTTTACCGGCACCAACTTGAGAAATAACATAGCCTTTACATTGACTGGCACCTTTATAGGAGGTTGTGCGGACTCAGAATTTGAAGGCGAAGATAAACACCGCATGGTTAAAACTGAAGGAATCTACTGATGCTTATGAGGATTCCTGTGACTAGAACTGGCAGAATAACCTAGCCCAACTGTTCCAGTTTGCTTGGTTAATCGAATTGGGTACTTGATACCCTGACAACTTTTACCCAGCCCTTGTCCCAATTTATGACCCAATGACATCATTTCTTGAGTAGCCGACATTACCTTGGCAGAAATCTTGGGTTCGGATCCAATAACATGGTATTGGGTATTGCTTATTTCCAAGGCATGAAAACTGACCTGCTCAACATCTGTGTTGGCATTGAGGAATGGCATGTCCCCATGTTGAGGACACTCTGGTTTAGCGTTGACCGTGACCAGGCTATTGTTGATAATGTATTTCAATTTGTTGGTGAAGAGTGGAGGATCGCCAAACCATATGGATCCATGGTCATCCCAAGAGCAGGTTGTATCCCGAATATATCTTGAGTACATGGAAAGATACGCAGAATGTATGAGGACCAATTTCGATTGGCAGTTTAATTACTCCGACCGAATTTCGACGGGCTCCATCAAAAGCTTTGATGATAGTATGGCTACTCCGAAGTCGGTTGAGATTGATATTCATCTTCACCAAGGTAGAATATGGACATATATTAAGAGATGAACCTCCATCTATCAAGACTCCAGCTACCAGGACAAGACCGCAATGTACAACGACTTACAATGACCGGTCCCTTCGGGCGGTATGTCATCATCAGTAAAGGATATCACATTGTTGTTGAAAATGTGATCAACCAGATGTTGAATTTTTTCCATATCAACTGATGTTGGTAGATAGGCTTCTTCCAAAACCTTCAACAAGACCTTCTAGTGATCCTCAAAAGTTATGACTATGTCCAAAATTGATATCTGTTATGGAGCTTCTTTTAAGCTTAAAACCACCTTGGCTTCGTTATGACCCATAGTGCGGAGGAATCTTTCAATCTTCTCCATGGGTATTTTCCCCTTTGATTGGATGGTGGACTTCATCACCCATTGGGGAAGATACAGTGGATTTTCCTTCGACACTGTAGCAGTTGTATGTGAGGTGGATCCTTCACCTTCTCCATAATTCCACGGAACTTTGCGCAAGCTAACAATAGGATATTATGCTCTGCACGACAAGTTAATTGGCTCGGGAGCGGCCACATTCAAAGGATTGTTGCTTCCCTTGAGTTGAATTGTTGGCATTATGAGTGATTGATTAATCCCATCAGCTTCAGTGGATATGACTGCTACCACACTCTTCCACTTAGTAGGACCTGTATTCTCACTTGCACGTAACACAATATCATCGTCTGCTAAGTGCAGGACACCACTGTCAATTAGATTTTGGATAAGGTGGCAGAGTGCCCATCATTCTTCTGTGCTGTGACCGTGAGATTGGGAGTGATATTGACATACTCCATCTGAATTGTACCGTTCTGAATAGGGGGGGGGAGGTAGAAGGGAACTGATCCTTCCTTCATTGATTAACATATGAAGGAGTTCCTCCATAGGTTGGCCCAAATAGGTGAATTCCCTTTTGTTGGCAAAATCTCGACGGGCTTTGGCATTTGCACTCTTTGTCACTTTATCTTCCAGTATTTCATTTTCTGAAAGTGACGAGGGAATATTCATGACAAGAGGTAGGAGACTAGCATGCTCCTGGCTGATTAATTGACGTGTCACTTGATGTTGATAAGTCACCAATTCTGCCAATTGTTCAATTTTCTTGCCTAAAGCTTTTATCTTTCGTTCCATTGTGAACTGAAACTTGGCATAATCCCATTTGTCATCACCATCTTTGAGGGTCTAGGAGGATTCACAGTTGAAATTGGAATTCTATCCATTATTCCAATTGATCATGTTGACCTCTTCTTCTTTGTGTTGAGGAAGAGGGTTGTCTTGAACGTGAGGCTGATCTGGTTTGGTGACCACGATTTCATCGTTGTCTATCAGGTCCTGGATCTTGTGTTTTAAGGCCTAATAATCCTGAGTATCATGTCCAGGTGCCCCGGCATGATAAGCACATTTCCGAGCAGCATTGAAACCTCGTCCATTAGGGTTGGCTGGTGGAAGAAGATGCGTAATTTTCTTCTGTGTTGTTAGAAGATTAAGAATGTTCTCGAGGGTGTCCCCTAAGGGTGTGAACACTCGAGGGCGTTTGATTTCTCCACCTTTTGGTATTGGAGAGTTTGCCGACTGTGCTTAAAAGGGAGTATAGTTTCTCTTTTGAATAGGCATATTTTGATTGCCTTTTTGACCTTGTAGTATCAGGGAAACATCTTCCTCTTTCTTTTTATGGACCCTCCGGGGGTTGTTTCCATAATTTTCGGATTGGATGTGATCAGCAACAGCTTTAAATGCAGCTAGGTCTTGAATTTTTCTGGACTTCAATCCCATCTCAGCCATCTCCCCATGTTTGACCATTTCAAAATGGTTTGCCGATCTTGGCTTAAAACTCTTTCATAGAAAGGCGCTTCTTGTATGTCTATGAAAGTCATGACCATCTCTCGATTCTCATCATGGAAGGACTAACTTTGGGCGACCAGGCGTCTCCACCTTTGAGCATACTCTCTCGAAAAGACTCGTTAGATCTGTTTCTTGATCTTGGTAATTTGATACCGATCAGGAGCCATCTGAGATTGAAAGCTGTATTGAGTGAGGAAAGCATGTTCTAGCTCTTCCCAGCTATGGATATTTGAGTTGTCTAATTTTGTGTACCACGAACGGGCTTCTCCAGTTAGACTCTTTTGGAACAATTGCATTCTGAGTTTTTCGTCCTCTGCATAAGATCCAAGTTCTCCAATAAACACCTTTAAATGTGTGTAAGGATTTCCTAACCCGTCATATTTTTCAAAGTCAGGAGTTTTAAATTTTTCTGGATAATGAACACCAGGGAAAATGCAAAGATTAGCATATGAAACACTCCTGTGTGTTCCAATTCCTTTGATAGCACGAAGGATTTCTTCCATTTGGAGGACTTTCTTCTTGATGTCACCAGTGTCTGGATCTCCAGTGGGATGGGAAGCATCATGAGTTTTGTTGGTCTTATCCAACTGCAGTTCAGGTATTGTAATGACCTGGGTTCCCCCTTGTGTGGAGGATTCAGCATGTACGGGTATTTTTGGACCCTGATTGGACTGGTGTAGTTCTTTGAGTAGTAACAACCAAATCAGAATTTGTTTGCTTAATCCATCGAATTCTTTTCAGAATTCGGATTAAGGTCACCGTGTCGATAACGACATGATTGATTTGTAGGCTCGTAGCCTTTTGGACTTTGATGGGGGTAGTAGGTTCGATTGGTTCCCTGCGAAAGACTTTCATAGTTTAGTCTTTAGGGAATGTGTATAATAACATGCTATGTGATGTGTCCATTTTAGGAATTTTATCCTGCAAAATGTATGTTAGCTGTTTGTAACATGTTAATTAAAATATGTATGTGTACACATTTCTTCATATTTCTCATTACATGGAGATATATATGGAATGTAATTACAAGTAATTGTGTTTACAAGTAATTTGAAATGAGAGAACATGAAGAGACTTTCCTCCATTTTGGGTTTATCAGAGACTGATCTATCTTAGGTTACTCTCGTGGCTTTTTGGCATAAAGGTTCCCAAATCATCACAATTTACTCAACGGGAAGTTAATCCGGTCTTTCAACTAGAACGAATTTGGGTGGTGCCTTTCCTGAGCCTCGGGGAATTAGTCTTCCCACGAGTCCAGTAATCAAACACCGACAGAATAGCCTCCTGGTGGAGGGACCACACAACATACATTCACATACATCGCGTCTCACCGTATGAAAATGATGACATGTGCGAAGCACTAATATCACAAGCAGATATGGTGCGAAGCACTAATATCACAAGCAGTTATGGTGCGAAGCACTAAGTGCAATCAGGAAATGCATTCGTACACATTCATCAAATGGAAATGCAACATCCCACACAAGCGAGATAATGATTTTGAAAAGATTGTAATAGCGGCTTAAGTCCTCTTCTTCTGAGTCCCTCAGCAGAAGTCGCCACCTGTCGACGTTGGAATTTTTAGATGTCCCTTTCTGTTACTTGTTCTTTGATGTTCTCATTTTAGGTGAGATTTGTTTGAAAAAACAAGTGAAAAAGGTCCGACATGTATAATGTCGACGATGGACTGTTAAGAGCCGCCAGTTGGTTTTTTAAAATGGTTGTACCAACACAACCGAGAAAAGGTTTGCACATTGACCTAGTGATGTGACACTGCTAAAAGGGTCGGTGAAACCGAGATTCATTAGGGTCCGGGGACTTAGTTATGCGAAGGGAAGCTGTTAGGCACCCCCCGACATCCGTGTTACCACGGTGACCGCCTCTTTTCAAGAAACTATTATCTGAATGTGTGTGTGTGGGTTAATATGCTGTTATTTGGAAGTAGTGCGAGGCCTCGTTCGCACCTATATACACAGGGTTTGAATTTATATAAAAATTCAATTTTAAAAGAGGTGTGGGTCAATATGCAAGATATGGCAGTGATGTTTTATAAATGAGGTTTTTGAAACCCTGATGCTCAATAGTAATTGAGACCTTTTACACTCCCATTTTATTAAGTGTTCGGCTTGATTGATTTTATTTTACAGATGTGAGGCATCCGTAAGAAAATAATGTACAAAATAATGCCGACTTGCTCATGGGTATGGAAACCATCTGAGGAAATTCAGACACCGCATAATAATTTACAAGTTGCTTACAGCTGAAAATGTCCATCACGGGAACCGAATCTAGATCAATGGGTGAATATGTGATCACATGATTCCTAGCGCATATGATACCATAATTTGTATGAAAGCGATAAGTAGATGTATATATAAAAGTCAGAAATATATATATCTGAGACATGATCACCAACCACGAAGCACCTCCATGGCGGATCAAAATGAAAATAAAGTCGTAAAAGCTATCAAATCACGTAAGGAAACTCTAGCGTAGACAAAAAGTAAATAAAGTCAGTAAAAGTTATCAACCGCCCGCGGAGGAAACTCCAAAGGGACAAAATGTAAGAAAACGCTCGGGCATCAAGTCTAGGCTCATCTAATGCGAGTCCAACACACAGTTAATATATATAAGTATATATATATTAAAGCAAATAGACGCTCCGCATGAAGTCTGTGCTCATCGAACAAAGTTCGACACACACATTCATATATATATATATATATATATATATATATATATATATATATATATATATATATATATATATATATATATATTAAAGCAAATAAATGCCTGCATCAGAACTCTAGGCTTATCGAACAAAGTTCTACACACGCTTTATATATATAAGTGTATATATATATATATATATATATATATATATATAAACAAATAAACGCTCCAAACCAAAGTTCAGGCTCAATCGAGGCATAACTTCGATAATGTTAGTCGAGATATATAAATAAATATATATATATATATATATATATATATATATATATATATATATATATATATATATATATATATATACAACTGAAATGAAAACCACGGACCAAAGTCAGGGCATATATCTGCTAAACATGACTCTCAACGTGAAGAAAGGTGTGTGCAGAGATGAAGAGAATGTCTTTAAACTGTGTGAGAAGGCTTACAGTTGACTGCCAAAGAAGACTTCTATATCTTTAAAGTGGGTAAACACTGGCTTTTGTAGGTACAAAAGAAGCTATATGTGAGCTCACAGTTGTTTAAAATGAGAAAGTACCTCAGATGGGGTGAGTGCAGAGCAAATTAGGCGTGGCTTCCTCATTGTTTTCTCTTGCAAAATGGCCACCCCAAGCCCTCTATTTATAGAGGATGGAGCCAGCAGTGTACTCTCACAATTTGAGCCGCAGTGTACCAGAGGCAACTTTGGGTGGGCCCGGGTTTTTGGTCGGGTCATCTCAGAAGACGTGCACTTCGCAATTGTAATGTCCACTCAAACTTTTAGAAGTGCAATCCGGGCATCCGATTGAGGTATACATGACCTATTTCAGACCGTCGTTGTTGAGAGTTGTACAATGGCATAAGATTAGAGTTTGTACGAAGTCATTGAAGATGGGACGATGCCTTCCGGTCTTCAAGCTTCAAATTCCATCCGTTACCCCGCATAATAGTCACTCGGGATTGGTTATCTTTTATTCTTATGGGACATCGTTGCGTAGAGATGTGTATGAAATGTTGAGATGACGTGGCGTGGCATCGTGTTGGCGAGATGACGATGTTGCCCTTCACCAGTGTTATCGCCGATTTGGGCTAATAAAGTAGACGTTGCTCAGAGCTTCGCTGAGATTGGACTGTTGCATTTGTTGAAGGTCCTCATTGTCATCTTTGAGGTGTGCCTGTCCTCCGATATTATCTCCGGGTTGGTACAGAGTATTTCGTTGTGAGCGTCGAGATTGAAGCTGGTTGTATTTGAAACAAGCATTTCCGGGGTTATTGCCGAAACTGCATTCCTTAGGGTTATCACCAAGGTTGGTGTCTATTCCCATTATTGGGATTGAGACTGGATACCTCGGGGTTATCTCCAAGATTAATCGGTCTTCTCTCGGTGTGTGTTCGGTATTGATCTCTTGCGCCTCGGGGTTATCTCCAGAGGTTGGAATTGTTACTCCCGGTGTGTTCTCGGGGTTTACACCTGAACTCTCGCTAGTATCCCAGATGGATATGGATTGTCTTCGTGGTTCCTCTTAAAGATGAATCTGTCCTCCCGCAATGTTAGTAGCGATGTAGTACTGTAAAATTTTGAGTGTCTACATCCGCTTATATACAACGTTGAACCTCTTACACAAAGGTTGAACTTCACGCAGACTCTAATCTCCTCTTCAATAGAGAGACGTGGCGACCATTCATGGTTCGCCTCACCCCTACCGTAACACAAACCATTGTCAATCGGCATCTTTGGGATCATCTGTCAAACCACTACATTTCATTCGACTTCAGACCAAAGGGATGGAATTACCTGAACTCCTCCCAAATAGGAGATTCAACGACCATCTAAGCTGCGGTCATACCTTGAAGAGCAACACCAATCCATAAGAGATAGAATTAACTAGACTTCTCCTAAATAGAGACCATCTGTGGTGTGGTCAATCTCAGAGAGGAAAGCCATATTCCTCTCTACATTTCCATACATAAATCAGTCCCAAGACACCAAAGATGGTAGGGATACGTACAGATCGATGATCCATTCTGAACTATCCAGAGACAACTCAATGTCCATCCACCCAGGAGGAATTCAGAATACATCAAGATCACAAGCCCTGAAGCAGCAGGCAAAATATCAAGCAAGTAGCAAAGCATATCTAAAATGGAAGTGATCCAAAAATATATTTCCCTGTCATATATATAATGTTGTTTGATATATACAATGTAAGCTGTATATGATAAAATGGCTAAGCTAGTCAGTGCAGGAAAATACAAGCTCATCTATAAGTCAGGGTATATGCGAGCTAACAAGCCCAACATGGCATCCCTCTTAGAAGAAGGAGGCGAAGCTGTGGTCTCCTGTACGAGAATATCCACACGACCCAACAGATCTGCAGCCATCTACATGGTGACCATATGCTCATCAATGTAAGCTCTCATCTCTACAATTATGCCAGTGGTAAGGGACCTCACTGCAGTACTATCTGTGATGGCTACATCCCGGGCAGATATAGTACTATCCCGCTCAACTATCAATGCATCTCTGGATGATCTGGCCTCATCCCGCTCAACAACAGCGATATCTCTGCGAGCTAATGCCTCGTCTCTCTCTAATAGAGCTGCGTCTCTCCCATCAAGGGTAGTCAACATCATGGATCGAGCATGATCTCTCTCGAAGGTCATCAGATGAAGACTCGCTTCTAAGTAATCTTGTCTTGAAAGTCTTGAATCACAACAAAGATTTAATAATTTGGGAGAATCTGGAGGAAATGCTGGTAACCCAGCAGCGGGCTCCTCCTCGATGTAGGAATCGATGTCCTCCATGGGCTCTACATCATCTGACTCGCTATCCGGTACTTTAGATACTGCTGCAGCCGATAAAATCTATGTCTCCATCCATGCGGAATACTCTGCAGAACAACCTTGATGGCTCACAGAAAAATTAGCTATCTCACGATGATCCTAACAAGCATACACACGGGATCGGTCCTCTGCTGAAAGATATCGAGAAGCTGAACGCTAACCTATTGCCCCCTCGAAAGGATGAAAATCCTGACACTGGTCAAACTGCGACATCACAGCCAGTGGGTGATAAGTAGTCACGCCCTTCAAACCAGCCAGAGAAAGATAGTCCATGCCCGGAGCATGAGTAATAAAGCTGTATGGTGAGCTAAGCCCCGAACATGACAATATGCTGAATGGATCTCTGATATCTGCCAAAAATGTGAACCAAGACAGAGCATCTATACACTCTGATGGCTGAAATGAGTATGTCATGGCTATATCATGGGTGAACCAATACCCATGTCATCTAAGAGTGCAAATCGGTCTCAAATGTGACATAAACCACACATATAGTATGACCAAGCTACCCGTGGACACTCCTGTCGGATAAGTACAGTAGTAAGATGCTGACCGTAGGGTCTCTTCTATGATCATAGGTATAATGGTGCGACCCTCCCTGAGAACTCTCACTGCCATGATGACACCAATGTTTATCTCATCCATATATCGTGGCATATAGACATACGACAGTACGCATAACAGAAGTACATCAACCCTGGCCAAACGCCAATGATCCTCCGGTGCGGTGATATCCCCGGAATGTCATGAATAGCTATCCTCAGAGCCAAATTTGTAATACAGAAAATGCTGGGATATCACGTCGCCAGACGTCAGCTCATCCTGTACCACTCTGCGCCGCAATCCAGTGAGAGTCATGAACTGTCTACTCATGTCTCCCAAAGCCATAAGCATGCAAGGTTTGTCTAATGGCAGCATCGTCAATTATGCATACTCCTCCAGAGTAGGAGTCAACTCATGGGTCCCGAATCGGAAAACCTGCCTATCCGATACCCAATGCTCTAGCATCCTGTCCACAAACCCTGTGGGAACCTGAAACATCAATAATGTCATGGTATACTGCAACAAATGATCTACAGTCACCCTGTCTGATGGTGACATGCTATCATACTACGATCGCATACCCAATGCCACCAATGATGGTGGGGTATGATCTATACGGCTAATTGTCGAAGAAGACATCTGTGCGGGCCGTGTCATAAGACCATCCAGGGGTCAATGCCAAATATCTCTGGACATGCATACATATGCATAACATGATACATGCATAGCAGATAATAGATGGCAATATGATATAGGGAATGGAAAAACTGTGCATACATTCCTAAGTATATCAACATCTAATACATCATCTCTGTACATCTACAAATACAGGGAAATGGGGCACAGACGCCCTACTAATAACAGAGGCCTATCAAAAGATATAGCGAGAATGGGGTACAACCACCCAATATCTAACAGAGGCCTATCAAAAGATATAACGAGAATACACATCAGAAGAAGACAATGGTGTTGATGTCCACATCATCAATCATGTCCACCTGATGTAACTCCTCCTGAGTCACTGGATCTCTATCAACAGGGATGTCAGGCCTATATAAAGGAGGATCTGCACCGGCAAAACCAAATGGGTCATCTGAGGGGCCAGCGCCTGAGCTGGAAGGATCAAATGAAGCCGCCTCTGCCGGATCTCTGCCCAAATGCTGGATAAATATATGTGCCTGGTCCAACTGCCGAATTAGACTATCAATATGTGTCATATGAGTCGGATCTCCGACACAAGCTATCCAATCCATCATCATCACGGATCCTAGAACCATATCCCCCATAAACTGTGTGGCACGAGACTGGGCTCCGATAGTACGAGGGAACCTCCAACGCTGGAACGTCTCCTGAGTGCAAGGACCCTCTGATAATGTAAAGTCGTCGAACCCCAACAATGGGATATCAATGACGGGTGACTGTGATACAGGCCAATGACGCCTGACAGGAGGTAAGATCGGCATACGAATCTCCCCTGTGGTGCTCCTAATAGCACGCTCTCCTAAATAGAGCTCCCAGCCTCCATCTGTGAAGAGAGGAACCCTCTTGGTGGAAATCACGTACTCGACTTTAGTCAGGTATCCATCCTCAAAGCCGATGGTCAAGTGTTCCCCTGAATAGGGAATCCATGTGATGGTATCAGCTGTCAACAACTCCATTTGATATCTGGCGCAAAGGAGTGAAACCCAAACTATAGGGACCTCTAACAAAATGGAATGATGTCATCGTCGTCCTCGTGGATATGTATCTAAACCTAACTCACTCACAGGACACAAGCATGGGAGCCTCTCATAGGCCCAAAACTGCCAACACAATGGCAAAACATCTGCTATCAGTAAACACTTTTAACCTATAAATAAGAAATGACAAGAGAAATACTCACCAGCAGAAATGGGTAGAAGCCTAGCCAAGCCTCGGTCAAACCTTGTGAGCGTATATGCATGCCCCGGAGGAAATAGGCAAAGGTGTAGGAGCCCCAATCATAATCTCCAATACGGTCCACATGACGCGTGGCGCTAATCAAAGTGAAAGACACCGTAGAAGAGTTATCTGCTATGAAGCAGCCTCTAATGATCTTCAGGAATAATCACCGCAGAATGCGATCCTTGATTCTGACATCATCAGGCATGGGCTCACTCAAAAGCCCGCTTATAGCATCTATGCTCAAAGGACATAAACGGACAGTCCTGCCTTTGAGCGCCTCCACCGGAACTCCTAACAAGGATCTGACGGCAGTAGGGGTAATATTCGCCATGCAAGGCACTGGCTTCCCTCCAAACTCCATACCTGTGATAAATCGCCAATCCATCGGCGTCATCATCACCTCGCAATCTAGTAGATGGAGTGACTGAGTCTAATGAAACCATCGCTCAGACAATGCCCTGAGGTAACCCCAGGGACAACGACGGTGAAAGATGGAGAAGAATGTCCCAAATCCCCAATCATGCACTACAACTCTGTAATCAAGATGAAGAGCCTGATACATGGAGTGTATACTAAACCAATTCCCTCGAGGCTGTGTGAAGCCGGGAACCTGCATGAAATGCAGATCAACATCAGAACCCTTTAATCCTCATCAATAGGAAAGAAGGAAGATCAAAGTCTAACGTCATACCTCGTTAGCATGCAAGTACATCGATGGATGTCTACTCAAATCACCCAGAAGCTCTGGGTTTGCCACCTGAATACAAGGTAGCTCTCTACGGGGAACATGTGCAGCAGGAGCGGGGTCCTTAATCGGAATATCCTCCTCCACGTCCTCAATGTCTAGCATGTCTGCCCGGACTAGACGAATCACGACCTCCACCAATCGACGAGGTTGTTTGACAGAACGGGGTCGAGGCACTTCAAAAGCCCTCCTCCGTATACCAGAAGTGGTCCTACGGGAACTACTCGGCTGATTCGGATCCATAATATCTGGACAACAAGTCTCCAAATCACCTCAGAAAGGGTGTGGTATTTTCTTACCTGGAGTTTTCTAGAATGCATTTTATGACTATATGCATACATGCATTTACTTTAAAATATAATAGAGTTAAAATGCATGACTACCCAATGCCTATATTTTGAAATTTTTTGCCATAAGTCCCCTTTGAAAATAGAACTATCCATATGTACATAGGCATGTCTAGGTGGCCATTCAGTAGCACACCTGCTCCAAAGTCATATACATAATATATGCATTAAAAATCAAAATCATCCATGAATAAGGTTAACCTCAATATATATCAGGAGTACTTTGCCTTTCTACCTTTTGCTCATTGGACCTCAAATAGGACAAAAAATAGCAGAAAAAGGTGCCAATTTGACTGTCTCAAAAGTCAAATTTTTTCACATCATTATGTTAAGCATGGTTTAATAGTAACATTTACTATGTTGAATATTTTTTATCAAGTCATTTGTGCATACATAATCACTATTGTGTGTTTAGATGCATTTCATTCGATAACTTAAAATCCAACAGATAAAAACTGGAAAAAATACGTGCATACGTTACCAGGATAGTGTAGAACACTTGTACGCTATGCATGTAATTTGCGTAAAATAGCCCGAACTCAAATAGATCTCGAATGAGGTTCATGGATTTCTCTTAATTAATCCGGTTGAAAATGATTTGTGAGACCAACCTCTTTGGATTATATCATCCATGGTTGGTCATGAAGCTCATCTGCGATAGCAAAGTGTACTATCTAGCACTTCTATGTAGGCCCCACCCTCCCATTTCTGGTCCGATTGAAGTTGCAAAGGAGTTCTTGTAGACTATAAAGGTCAAATCGGGAATAAACACACCACGCGATTGAGCAAAATAGCATGCAATCTAGGTCTTCTCAGATGAATCTTTGAGTCTGTATATCGCTCATTGGTAGTCACCCGAACACGAGGTATACCCTGCCAATGATCTCATTTGTTACAAATCACATCCGACAATACCTTGTATAGGTCCGATGCCGCCAACTCCGGGTCACTACCCTAAAAGATCAACGTGATCCCCGACAGGGGTTATAACGTGGATCCCCGACGGGGGTTACAATGTGGATCCCCGACCGGGGTTACAACGTGAAACCCCGGCAGGGGATTAAAAAGTGTATTCAAGCCGTTGACACACATATCAACGAAGGTCAAGCAGCCTTGACGATATCTCAGCCGTTAGCGATTAAACCTATCAGAGCTCTAGAGCTATTCGAAGATTTCATGCTCGATTACTCATATTCCCCAGCGGATCCCCGGCGTGGGTCAGAACGCAATGATCTGTTGATTCACACGTTAGTGAAAGTCAAGCAACCTTGATAATCTACCCACAGAGTATCAGCCATTGATTCACATGTCAACGAAGGTCAAGCAACCTTGACAGTATATCCTATAGGATTTTTCAGCCGTTGATTCATATGTCGGTGAAGTACATGTCAACGAAGGTCAGGCATCCCTGACAGCATTTGCTGTTGGCAGTAAATCCAACAGAATCATGACATGTTCTGGCAATACCAACCAAGAAAGGTTAAAGTTATCAAGGAGGATTGATGATGGAATATGTTATACACATCCTCAAACAGACCAAGCTTTATCCCCATAGATCACTTACGCATAAGAGGTACATCTTCAGGATCAAGTCGTTACCAAGGACACAGGAATTTGGTGATAACTCCAACATCAACATCCTAACATATTCGGATTACACATCAAATCTGGTCGTCATTGCCAATCCTCAGTTGAAGCAACAGGGAGCCAACAATCATCCCCAACATGTTGGGCTACAACCCCGTACACATGCATCATACATTTGCATCATGTTGCTACACATAGTACCATGTTTGTCATGTTGCATTTTAAGTGTCTAGGATTCTTTATCCTACCCATGCATCGCCACGCATGAGTATGATAAAGAGGGGCATCTGTAGAAACTCAAAATTTTCTGTACACCTGTCATTAACATTGTAGGAGGACAAATTCGTCTTTCAAGAGGGAACCCTAGAAGACAGTTCATATCCATTCCGGATACTACCAGAAGTTTAGCATCAACCCCAGAGCACACACTGGGAGTAACAATTCCAACCTCGAATATAACCCCGAGGCTGCCTACGTACTCCTATTGAAGAGGAGATTAGGTCTGCGTAGTTCGAACCTTGTGTAAGAGGTTCAACGTTGTATATGGCAGATGTAGACACTCAAAATTTTCTCGTTTCATCATCACTAACATTGCAGGAGGATGATTCATCTTTAAGAGGAACCTCGAAAGACAATCCATATCCATACCGGATACTAGCAGAAGTTCAGTGTAAACCCCAGAACACACTGGGAGTAACAATTCCAACCTCGGAGATAACCCCGAGGCGTGCCGATCCAATACCAGAACACACACCAGAGAAGACCGATTAATCTCGGAGATAACCCCGAGGTATCCAGTCTTAGTCCCAACCATGGGAATAGCCACCAACCTTAGTGATAACCCCAAGGAATGCAGTTTCGGCGATAACCCCGAAAATGCTTGTTTCAAATGCAACTAGCTTCAATCTCAGCACTCACAACGAGATATTTCGTACCAACCCGGAGATAACACCGGGAGGACAGGCACACCTTAAAGATAACAATGAGGACCTTCAATAAATGTAGCAGTCCAATCTCAGCGAAGCTCTGAGCAACGTTTTCTTTATCAGCCCAATCTGGCGATAACACCGGTGAGGGGCAACATCGTCATCTCGCCAACACGATTCCAGGCCATGTCGTCTCAATATTTCATACACATCTCTACGCAATGATGTCCCATAAGAATCAAGGATAACCAATCCCGAGTGACTATTGTGCGGGGTAACGGATGGAATTTGAAGCTTGAAGACCGGAGGGCATCGTCCCATGTTTAATGACTTCGTACAAAATCTAATCCTATGCCATTGTAAAACTCTCGATAACGGCGGTCCGAAATAGGTCCTGTATACCTCAATCGGATGCCCGGATTTCACTTCTGAAAGTTCGAGTGGACATTACAGTGCCCGAGTGCACGTACTATGAGACGACCCGACCCCACCCGACCTGAGAAGCCCGAGCCCACCAAGGTTGCCTCTGGTACACCTGCGGTTCAGCCGCAGGTACACCTGTGGCTCCACCCTCTATAAATAGAGGGCTTGGGGTGGCCATTTTGCAAGAGAAACCCATGAGGAAGCTACGCTTAATTTTTTCTCTCGCACTCACCCCATATAGTGTACTTTCTCATTTTAAACACTGTGAGCTCATATATAGCTACTCTTGTACTACTACAAAACTAAGTGTTTACCCACTTTAAAGATATAGAAGTCTTCTTTAGCGGTCACCTGTAAGCCTTCCCACACACTTTAAAGCCTTCTTCTTCATCTTTGCACACACCCTTCTTCACGCTGAGAGTCGTGTGTTGCAGCACATTTCCTAACTTCTATCCAGTGGTTTTATTTCAGGTTTTATATATATATATATATATATATATATATATATATATATATATATATATATATCTCGACTAACATTATCGATTTATGCACCGATTGAGCCTGCACTTGATGCAGGCGTTTATTTGCTATATATATATATATATATATATGAATGTGTGTCGAACTTTGTTCGATGAGCCTAGACTTGATTCGAGCGTTTACTTTTAATATATATATATATATATATATATATATATATATATATGAACTATGTGTTGAACTTTGTTCGATGAGCCTAGATTTTGGTCAGGAGCGTTTATCGCTTTAATATATATATATATATATACTTATATATATTAAGCTGTGTGTTGGACTGCTCGATGAGCTTGGATTTTACATCCTATGCGTTTTTTGCTTATATATATATATATATATATATATATATATATATATATGAACCTGTGTGTCGAACTCTATTCGATGAGCTTTGGATATATATATATATATATATATATATATATATATATATATATATATATATATATATATATATTCATCCCACACAGAGTTTACTTCGTGGTGGTTGATCGCTTTTATAGCTTTCTTTATGTTTAAATCTCGCTTAGAGTTTACTTAGTGGCGATTGATCACTTTGTAAACTTTATTTACATTTTGTCCCTACCAAGTTTCCTCCAAGTGGTGGTTGATAGCTTTTCTGACTTTATTTACGTTTCGTCACTTTGGAGTTTCCTCCAAGTGGCGGTTGATAGCTTTACTGACTTTTATTTACATTTTGATCCCCATGGAGGTGCTTCGTGGTTGGTGATCCTGTCTCGTATATATATATATATATATATATATATATATATATATATATATATTTACATCTTTTTATATATATACCGCCATCGCTTTCATACAAGTTGCGGTATCTTAGGCGCCTAGGAATCATGTGATCACTGATCAAACCCATTGGATCTAGATTCGGTTCCCATGATGGACATTTTCATTTATAAATGACTTTTGTAAATTATTTTTGCAGGTCTCAATTTCCTCAGATGGTTTCCATACCCATGAGGAAGTCGGCATTATTTTGTACATTATTTTCGTACGGATGCTTCGCATCTGTAAAATAAAATCAATCAAGCCGAATACTTAATAAAATGGGAGTATAAAAGGTCTCAATTACTATTGAGCATCAGGGTTTGAAAAACCTATTTTATAAAACATCACTGCCATATCTTGCTTAAAATTGAATTTTTACATAAATTCAAACCCTGTGTATATAGGTGCGAACGAGGCCTCGCACTACTTCCAAATAACAGCACATTGACCCACACACACACACATTCAAATAATAGTTTCTTGAAAAGAGGCGGCCACTGAGTGGTAACACGGATGTCAAAGTGCCTAACACCTTCCCTCCGTATAACCAAGTCCCCGGACCCTAATGAATCTCGGTTTCATCGACCCGTTTAGCAGTGTCACATCACTAGGTCAATGTGCAAACATTTTCTCGGTTGTGTTGGTACAACCATTTAAAAAACCAACTGGCAACTCTTAACAGTCCATCGTCGACATTATACATGTCAGACCTTTTTCACTTATTTTTTTCAAACAAATCTCACCTAAAATGAGAACACCAAAGAACAAGTAACGGAAAGGGACATCTAAAAATCTCGACGTCGACACACACACACACACACACACACATATATATATATATATATATATATATATATATATATGGACTAACATTATCGAGTTATACCTAGATTGAGTCCATATATATATATATATATATATATATATATATATATATATATATACAAACTAAAATGAAACCACGGACCAAAGTCCGGACAAACACACGCAACATGACTCTCAACGTGAAGAATGGTGTATGCAAAGATGAAGAGAAAGGCTTTAAAGTGTGTAAGAAGGCTTACATTGGGCTGCCAAAGAAGACTTCTATAATTTTAAGTGGATGAACACTCGGCTCCCGCTGGTACAAATATGACAAAATATAAGCTCACAAGTGTTTAAAATGAGAAAGCACTCAGTTTATAGTGTGTACAGAACAAATTGGACAAGGATTCCTCGCCATTTCTCTTACAAATATGGCCACCCCAAGCCCTCTATTTATAGAGGGGGGAGCCGTAGGTCTACCTGCGGCTACCCGGGATGCCCAGGATGTTGGTCCTGCAGTGTCGAAGTACGTACACTCGGACAATGCGATGTTCGCTCAGACCTTCATAACTTTCAATCCGGGTGTCTGATAGAAGCGTGCCATACCATTCCGTAAAGCTCTTTCCGAGAGATACATAATGAAATAGGATTTCCCTTTTTAATTCTGAGAAGATGGGTCCATGACTGAAATGGCATTTACGGGTTTCCGACAGGCAGTCCGTTGAGTCGTTTTGCGTAGTTTGCGCTCGAAAGTTAAGACATGGTTCTTGTGGGTCTTCTATTGAAGTAATTTGAGGTGAAATGAGTTGATTTGATGTGAGTTGAAGTGGTGTTGGCAAAATGACTATTTTTCCCCTCCCGGGGTTATCTCCTGTTTTCACACAGTTGTAGTAGTCTTTTCTCAGGGTTATCTCTAAGGTTGACCTGATGTTCACTTTGACTGTCCTCAGGGTTATCTCTGAGGTTGACTTGACCTCTTGGGGTTATCTCTAGGCTTTGAACTTGATCCCCCGGGGCAATCTTCGGGGATGGAAACTAGATCTCTCGTGACTATCTTCGGGGTTAAAATTGATGTTGTGGTCCTCCAACGTTATCTCTAGAGTGTGAAAAAGATGTTTTTGCCCTCCTGCATAGTTAGTAACAGGAGATGAAAATTTCGAGTGTCTACAGTCATTTCACATGTTTCCCACCAATCTTAACCCTTAGGGTTTGATACTTGGAATTATGATATGCAAATTAGGGTTTAAGGTTTTTGAAAATAAAATTAGGGTTTCTAACTGATCGTTAGGATTTCTTAACTGAACATTAGGGTTTTTAATCTAACATTAATTAGGGTTTATTAATGTTATGCCTTATCTGACCAACATTTGATCATTAATCACATACTGCACATACAAATAATAGTAAATAAAATTATAATAATAATTGTATTAATAATTAAAGCCCTATCCGTAATTCAAGTTAGGGTTTTGATCAGCTGTTCATCGTAACTTCACTCATATTTCTTAGTCAATAAATAATTTGACTATCTTGCTACGTTCATATCACAAATGCTCAAAATAATAATGATAACAATACTTATAATAATAATAATAATAAATTATTCGTAAAATAGAATTGTTTAAAATCGGGTCCTAACAATCTTCCCTCCTCATAAGGATTCCGTCATCAAAATCACTATTACCTTACATTCAAATTATGTCTATCCTTAGACACTTATTTATTCATCAATCAATTTTTATTGAATTACTAAATCGTATTTATTACTTCATTTATTCTTTCCGATCCCAATTCAGGGCGAAAAATACGTACGTAACTCAAGTTTCATTCGACTTGGCACAACTCATATTTACATGTTATATTTAGGTATCAATATTTTACTCACAATAGTATTCCTTTAATAAATTTAATGACTTGTGTTTTCTCTTGTTCAACTTTGAAACCTCTAAGGTAATTTAGGACTCATATATCAACGTGTGACTCGGATCCATAAATGGAAACACCTCACCATGATATCTACCAAATAATACATGCGCAATTATATTACTAAGTGAAATCTTTATCTGTCACCACTTCCTTTGCAACCAATGTGTCTTGAACCGTCATGTTAAACATGCGTGTCGTTGGTCTTCCCAGCTAAGCAGGTCCTTTGATCGCCAGTGTCCCACTGCTATTTTCTTTGTTGTTACTTCCTTTGTCTGCATTCTTCTTTGGACAGTTTCAGATTTAATGGTCTAACGATCCAAAAAAAAAAAACCTTGTATCTTCTTTGGACTGGGACAGTTGGGAGAGATGTGTCCCTCTTGGACACAGTTAAAACACACTCATTTTCCCTTTAAACAAACTCCCTGATGTTTTTTACTGCAAATCGCAGATGACTCACCTCTCTTTCTACTCTCTCCTGACTTGTTTCCCGATTGAGTGTTTTCACTTACGCTTATTGGGGTTACTTTCTCCACTACTACCTCCTTCATTCATCTTCTTCTTCTTCTCTTGATGATACTTTGATGCGACTTCACTTCTTCCTTCGGCGATGATTGCTTTTTCCATATGGCTTCAAATTGGTCAAAAATTTATTGATCTGAGAACAAATAACTACTTTGTTAAATATCCCGGCTTCATATTCTCTTTGTTTCAACTCAAACCTTCCTCCATTCTTGTTTGCTTGACGAGAAAGATCTCACCGATGTGGAACAAATATCGCTAGCTTTGGGTTCGTTGAATTTAGCTTCACCTTTCATCAAATAGCCCGATATATCTCTAGCTCCGCTATAATAATAAAAGTCTTATCCATCTCCTTTACCCAAGTTTAGTCTTCAATAGGGTCAGTGGTTCCTTTAAATTATAGTGGTCCTACTGCTTTAAAGTCTTTGAAATTCGCCAATCAATTAGCTGGCCGATCTCTTGCTGCTGGTGCCCTAGTTTCCAAAGTTTGAGCTAACATGCCTACAAAGTTTTGCATTGGGTCTGATTGACCTCCTTCGTTATTCACCGATTGTTCCTCCCTTTGGTTTCAATTTTGTCATCTTGGCGGCATTATCTGATTAAATAAAAACTTACATTAATCCTTTATCTCTATAATACATCTTATTAGTAGTATAATAAGAATTTAACACAAAATTTTAAGCATAGAGCGATTCAGCCTTGTTAAATTCAATTTGACGAATTAACAAATTATTAGATAGATAGTTTACTATCTTAACTCTCAAAATTTATTTACTTAATCAAACATATAATCATATCATTGCATTTACATTCATATTCATTCAAATAGTACATAATACTTTTCAGTACATAGCGCATATTGATATAATCATTTAATATCCTTTTGTGACAAAAGCCAGAATTCATTACTACAACTTTATACAAAAAGTTGAGATTTACACAAATTATCTTGATATTCATGCAAACACAAGGATTACATTCATATAGATATATATTTGCATATACTTACTCATCGTCTATGATACTATATTTCTAACTTATTATCTTACTTCAGAAGGTCCTACTTCTCATACTTAATCTTTCTTCAGTCCACTTCCTTCACCTGTCTTCTTCTTAGGATAATTTTTAAACCTATGACCCGTTCCACCACATGAAAAACATCCTTATTTCTTTGGCTTAGGACAATTTGGCGAAATATGTCCTTGACCACAATTGTAACACACATTTTTACCCTTCATACATTCCCCCAAATGGTTCTTTCCACACTTGCCACATGCTTGTTTCTTCTTTGAATTTGATTTTCCTGCGTTATTGTCACTGTCGTTGTTCCTTTTTCTTTTATTATTATTACCCTTCTTTTTAGAGTTTACCTCTTCAGATGATCCACTACGCTCAACCCTCATTCTATCAACTTGTGCCTTTAAATCATTTCGTCCTTCTGTCATCTCTCGCAATGCCCTTTCCACCTTTCATATTTCCTCCAACATAAATACCTTATTTCTTAGTTCTTGAACTTCCTTAGATACTTTATCGTTTTCGATTACTACTCTGCCTTTTTCTCCATCTTCAACCTTTATCTCTGACTCCAACTTAGTTTCTTTGGAATCTACTTCTTCCTCTTCATTCAGCTTCATCTCGGGGTACTTGTCATGATCGCTTCCCAGATACACCATAGGTTCATCTCTTAAAACATCTTCAACTGACTCACTCTGAGCTGGCAACTTGGCTAATGGCATTGGTGCAACAACTGCTAACATCTCCGTAACTATTTCATCATCTCATGACATCCTATAATCATAACACAATAAAAAAATTCCATTAATATCTCTCAATAAAACATAAATTCATTGTATGAAATGAAAATATATTTTAAAACACTACTAATTCTCCAAGAAAACTCTACATGAGTTTTATCTCATGCTATTCTTTAATCTTATCACTTAGAACTCTAAATGAGTTTCCTCTATCCTTCTTATGGTTATATTCCTAAGGCTATTCCCCCACCTAAGGTTTATACCCTACAGCTTTGATATCAATCTATGACGCCCCCAAATCCGGGTTCCCTAACCTCTAGTTTGGTGGTCACGATTCATTATACATATCACATCTAATAACCCATTAATTGATGAAATACATCATTCATTACCTGTCTTTAATAAAAACATACCTTAAAACATAATTATAACAATATCCTAGGTTCACTAACCTAAAAATAGCTTGCATACCTTTAGATACTTCAAAGGTTTACATAATTAATTTACATAAAGTAACATAATAATTAAAGTCCTCAATAACTACTCCTAAACTTTGCCTTTGCCCTTATCTTTCTTTGACCCCTCGGCCACCTCCTCCTTAGCTGAAATGTTTTATTTAAGCAAGGGTGAGCAACGAGTTTTCTCTTCAAGTTAAAGTATACAATAAAAGATATACATCAAGAATATAAGTCAAACTTCTATAGAACTTCAACAATGTTCAAAGAACTTTGAAGTAGCTAAATAAATCATTTTCCAATAACAAGACTTTCTTAAATTACATGTTGAATAACAAATCAATGATGAAAGAGTAAAACTCTTTCAAAGTTTCAATAATATTCATTTGATTATGAAGAATTAACAATATTGCAACAATAAAGTGGAATATATATTCCCAAATTTCATGCTGAGTGGTCACAAAATGAATCATGAACTAATAGAGGAATTATCAGTTAATTAATATTGAATTACCTCAAGTGTATCAGTTAACCGTAAAGATTAAATCATATTCTTCTGTAAGTACATGAAGTGATCAGCTTCATTGAACCCTATATTATGCATAATACTCAAAAATAGCTTAATAGTCGGATGCCCGATAATAAAGTCCCCTTTTTATAAGGGTTGTTCATCTCAGTCTTATATCATGAATCCGTACCACATCAATATGGTTTGGATTATTTTTAAAGAAATGCTTGATTTCAACGTATAATATCCATATCGATTTAGCTGAAAGAAATGGCATAGATCTTTCAATAATAACTTAGTTCAGATAATAGAACATTTCATGCTTTAACAAATATTAGTCTCGCCAAAACAATTAGATGAAACATAGCTCATAAATTGTTCAATAATAGACATAAATCAATTGCACTATATGCGAATAACAATGATCATTATGGATGTGAATACCAACAATAATTATTCACTAATCATGCTTTAAAATTAATAACTCAAGTTGAGTTAATGAACTTTCAATAAATGCGAATGCTCAACAATATTCCTAGATGTGGAATAATTAGAAATAATTATCCACTTAACATGCTTGAAAAGTAATAACTCGAGTTTGAGTTAAGGAAACTTGTCTTGGTCGTTGACTACTGCTATACAATCTAATTTAACTCTTTTTGAAAGACGTATCATCAATAATATTGATCTCTCAATTAGCATAATACATCATGACACATAATACCATTATTTAAAGTCACTATATAACCTAAATACATTATCACGTATTCATAACAGTGATTAGAACCTATAAAAACAATTATCAGGTCAAACTATTTCAGTCTGGTTTGATTTCTGTAACAATTCAGTGTCCCGATTGCATTATCAGATAAATATCGAGTTTATTTTTAATAAAACTCTATTCCAAAGCTTCAATATTATTTTAAAAAATTATTTATCATTTATAATATTTTCGGATGCTCATAATAATTTTCAAATAATTATTATCATTTATAATGATTTTTCAAACACTAATATCATGTTTAAATGATTTAAATACTCGAATGATTCCATCATCATTAATATTTAAATAATTTAAAATATTAATGAAATCTATGTCAAAATATTAAAAGTTATTTATAATAACTCAAAATATTTTTAAAACACTAATATCACCTTTAAATAATTTTTAAAACATTTAAAATCATTTTTAAATAATAACCATTATTATTAAAGTGTTAATATATTTCATGTCAAAATATTAAAAGTCATTTATTATAACTTAAAATATTTTTAAAACCTTTATATCATTTTTAAATGATTTTCAAACATTTAAAATTATTTTTAAACAATTTATTTAATATAATTATTAAATAAATTTATTATCAATGAAATGTATATCAAAATATTAAAAGTTATATATTATAACTTAAAATATTTTTAACACTTTAATATCATTTTTAAATAATTTTTACAATATTAAAATCATTTTTAACTAATTTATTTAATATAATTATTAAATAAATTTAATATCGTTAATATTTAAATAAATTAAAATATTAATAAAATTTAGGTAAAATTAGTAAAAGTTAATTTTTATGACTTAAAATAATTTTTAAAACTTAATTATGAATTTTTAATAATTATTTTCTATTTTTTACTATTTATTTAAATTAATTAATTAATTAATTTTCATTAAAATTGTCGCTAAAGGCTTTAACGACAAAAATTGTCGCAATAGGTGTTCTTCATCAACGAAGAACAACCTTGGCCAATGCCCTGTGGGCTACTTTGACCATGAATAATTTCCATCTGGTTATTGTTCTGGGCATAAGAGTGTATTAATGGTGTAGTACTAATGTAATAATACATGTACTAACCATTTTCATGGTCTAATTACATCATAGGAAGAAGATATAAGTGGCCAAACTTCCTGTCAAGGTTGTTCTTGCCAGAAACTTAGGCAGTGTTGAGTAGCTATATTGAAGCTTTAATAACTTGGATTCTGGGCATAGTTTAAGTGTTATAGTGTCACACTCTTGTAGTATACATGTCAAGGTTCAAAAGTAATACACTGGTTAGACTTAACAACATCAAATATGAAAGATCTAGGCTAGTCAAAAGGCTGTTAGAAATTGTTCTTCAGTTTTTTGGAAATTTCAGAAAACAGAATATGTGCTTGGTCAATGCATTTTGACCACTAATAACTTGGATCCTGTTGATGATTTAAGTGTTCTATTGTCAAGGTTGTGTAGTCCATATGTAGCACCCCCTTCCCGAAAAGGAAAGGGAGGTCACGTGCAAAGCACAACAAACCTCAAAATAAATAAACAGAGCACTAACAACCTCAAAATATTAATAGTGGTGATCCATTAATAAAGTAATAAGTACAATTCTCCAAACTGAGTCAAAATAATCAAAACTTAAAATTGAATCAACCTACATGGTCAAAGGAAAAATCTCATCACACTAGCCTCGAATCACCCCTCGCAAACTCGAAGAAGAAAATACAACATGAGCCAATTGCCCAAAGATGGATACGGATATACAAAAGATATACAATCGATATACGAAAATAATCGAGACAAAATATCGAACAAAAGCCTCAAGTTCAAAAATACGAACGAAATTATAATATCCAAAGATCTGAATGGAATATATCTGAATCAACGTAATGAATATATCTGAATCAACGTAATTGACGAAACCAATAAAAGAATAAAGAAATAACAAACTGAAGTAACTAACTCAATGAATTGAACTAAACAGAAACCAACAAAACTAATCCAATAAAATAATGAAAAGGTCAAACAAATGGTCGGAGTTATTTTATACCGAATGAGCTCAGAATACACATCGCCACACAGCAGAAGTCAAAATAATGCCACATGTGTGCAACCAAAATAATGCCACATAGGCAAATCACACATTGGATGCTAATCCAAATGTATACAAATCGGATAGGTGTGTTTGGCACAACATCACAAATCCAGTAATGTAAAACTAGGGTTAACCCATACGCCTCCCACAACAAAAACACCAAATGGCCCACTTCCTCCAGAGCCCAAAATGGAGACGCCGTGGACTAATCACACCGCCACGGAAAGTGTCACGTCTCTCGTGCCAAGACGACGTGCCTGTGGTACCCCCACAGGTGGTTATAACTCAGGTATACTCTATGGTATATTCTAACAAAAATATCATGTCACAACGCATGCGACATAATACCAACAAAAGGATTCTATATGTACATGTTGAACCGAATCAAATTATAGTCACAAGGTTTCAAAAGGAAGGTAACAACATGTACCGCTCTACAATTATCAAAATAAATAATACTAAACATGATAACCTAATTCAAAGAGTACAAAACACGAGTCATAACGTATCAACTCTAAATGAAACTAATATATTTATTTCACAAGAAATAATTATGTGAAATCATAATAGAATTCAAATAAGGAAACAAACGAACAAATCAAATTTAACAAAGGTATCATTTGAAAGAGTACTAATCCAGACACGATACTTCCAAACCATTTATAGCACACTCCACAAAATCTTACCTCAAATGCCAACGATATCAAATCTGTAAACGCTATTCATCACCTAAACATATTCACCTCAAATTAAATATAATCCAATTCAATAATTCCAAAATAATTCATAATCTATTTAATATGCCTTTAATCATCGCCTTATATCAATTATTAGTACCCCAAAATTTATATTCCAAATATAACTCTTTAAGTTCCTTCCGTCCGAACTAATTACACAAATTAATAATACTAAATGTAAGTACATTTATAAAAATATGAACACTTCTATTTGGCACGACTATAAAATATAATTACTTATAATATTAAGATTTAATTCATTCCATATAATCTTACATATTTATTTGTATAACATCTCTTGCAAATTATGCAAGTTTTCGTAAACTTTAAGTACTACTGTTATATATATATATATTTTTATTTAAAGAAATCATCAATTTATTATTTTAGGATCTCCAAAATCAATCATGCATTACTCCCTCCAATTCAACTGATTGGAATAAAGTGATAATAATAATAAGTACATCTGTATAAGTATTACATTAATAAATAAACTCTCCCATCTTTAAAGATCGCTCTTAGTTCTTGAATTACAAAAGTACTTGCTCATGATGAAAAAAAAAATAACATACTAAATTTAATAATTTAATATGGAACCACGTGATTTATCCTCACTTTATATAATGTATAATATATTTACTTATTATCGATAAAATTTTCCCACTAGTGATCAAAATCTCTAGTCTTTCTTCACTGAGCCCTTTGTTGTATTGTTTCCTTTATCTCCAAAGTAGCCACCTCTTCTTATTCAGTTTGTATAATGAAGTAATATTAGGTTTAGCTATTTATTAATTAAGTTTCCCTAATAAACTTCTATTTGGGTTAAATTAATATTAAGGCCCAAATTTTAACCACATAATATTATCTATCACTTATTAATATTTATTAGCCCACATAATTTAAATAACTAGTTTGACCCAAATAAATGACAAGTTCCAAACAATATGTTTTAAGAATATAAATTTAATATTATTTTTTTTTCAGGATAGTACATTACCTCCCCCTTAAAAAGGATTCCGTCCCCGAAATCAAAAGAATAGAAAATACCTAATTATCAAAAAGATACAGACACTCCGCTCGAATAGATTCCTCTATCTCCCAAGTAGCTTCCCGCTCCGAATAATTTTACCACAAGACTTTAACAAAAGGAATTATCTTCCTCAAATTTTAATTTAATCAGTTATTTAATTATCTACTAAAAGAATTTAATTTTCCAAACAAAACAAGGAAGAAAAGAAGGAAACAAAATCATTTACCTTTTCCCATTTAAACACAATTGTATAAGATAAAATCAATTAATATTTAATTATATAAAAAAATAGGTTATTACACCATATGTCAGGGTATAAAAGTGATACACTTAGACAAGCTAACAACATAACAGATGCAAGATCTAAGCCCTTCAAAAGCTTGTCAGACCCTTTCTGGGTAAATTCAGGGTTTTCCAAAAATGTTTTTTCATAATGGTCAACCATGTTTGACCATGAATAACTTGAAATCTAGACATGATATGGACATGATTCCACTTCTATTTTACTCTCCTCATAGCACACTAAAATAAGGATACACTTAACAAGTCTAACAATTAACAGGGTAAGATCTATGGCCTTTGACATTTGACTGTCAAGCCATATTTTTAGGGTTTTGGACAGTTTCTTAAATCTTCATTTTCATGCACTTAAATGTTATGGATCCATGATATATCAATATATATCACTAAATAACATCACATATAACATATTTAAACATAAAAACATAAAATCTACCTAAGCATACAAGATCTAGCTTAGGGTTAGGGTTTATACCTTTCTTGAACAACTTTTGATCTCCTCTTTCTAATATGTTTTTGGATGGTGTATGGGGTGTTCTTGGCTGATCTTAGGACTTAGTTCCTCTCAAGATTTCTTGGGTTATGAGAGAGAGAGAGACTTGGCTAGGGTTAGCAAGTAAAGTAAAGCTTTCTTATCTTTTTCTCTTTCTTTAAGATCCAATCTTTGATCCAATGAATGTGGTTGTTGCTAGGTGTTAAGATTTGGTTGATTTGAGGGATTTTAAACACATGCCAATATCTTCCATTGATGACTCACAAGATTTGATCTTATCCTGTAGTAAAAGATAAAATAAAAGGGTATTTTGGTAATTTCACACCCAAAAGGGTATTTTGGTAATTTCCCACATAATTTTAAAGGTAGTTTGGTCATTTTACATGTTTCCCACCAATATTAACCCTAGGGTTTGATACTTAGCATTAGAGTTTAGGGTTTCCGAAAATGGAATTATTTTTTTTAATTGATCATTAGGGATTCCTAAATGAACATTAGTGTGACGCCCCCAAAATAGGTATACATCACCCATCTTGAGTCGCCAAATACATGGTACAGAATTTATATACAAACTTCTTTTATACAGTACGACAAAACGTAGCTGAAAGTTTCAACACGGATAATGTCTCATAGAGTATCCAAACTCAAATAAAGTCCTCATTACAATTATTATCACACTATTTCACTGAATAGTGAGGACTACCAATGCAAACATCTGGGCCATCACTCCGTTCCCCGACTAGTCCCAACTACGTTCTCATTTCCTGAAGAGAACAATGAAAGCAAAAGGGTGAGCTCAACTAGCCCAGTAAGAAATATTATGACTAAGATAATGCAGAATAAATTATCGTTAGCCTTCAACAGTGTTAAACTGATAAAATATAATAAACTTCAAGTTTAACTGCAGCGGAACAAGCAATCCATTAGAAGAGTCAAGTAGAGCATGATATCTACTATCTTCTATGATTTAAAAAGATTATCATCAATTTTATCGCTGAGACTCAGCTTAATAAATAAACCACATCATCGAATCATCTCTGCACTATGGGCGAAGGATATTCATGTAATCATCGATGGTCATGATTATACCGAATAATCCCTGGTCATTATCATACCAACAACTATCCATTAATGCACTACATTCCAATGATGATTTTTAGCACATCATTTGTAACATTACGATCATGATTATACCGAATAATCCATAGTTATAATCATACCAATCAATAGTACATCTATGCACGTAAGCCACATATGACTTTTATCACAATAAAAGCATGAGGAAGATGACAATGATATAAGAATTCAATTAAAAGAAAGCAAAGGATAAATTTTTAAAGATTATAACTTAATTTATCCAGAATTCAATAATGTCCAAATTGTCAACATGATACTGCTTTGTGGAGTAAAATTCAAGAATAATATTATATCAAAAATGATTTGGACAGCAAAGAAATCAATTTTTGTCATGAATAATTCCCCGGGTGAATAGTACCACGTGAATAGTACTTCAGGAATAGTATCCCGTGAATAGTACTTTGTGAATAGTACCCATGAATAGTACTTTGTGAATAGTACCCGTGAATAGTACCCCATGAATAGTACTTTGTGAATAGTACCCCGTGAATATTACTTTGTGAATAGTACTATAAAAATGAATACTACTCATGGACAGTACTCCAGCATGAAAAGCTTAAAATTTAACAAAAATGTGTAGAAAATATCCTTGTGAAACGATACTAGATGAAGCGCAAATTTCAAGGATATTCTACTAATTTCACGGAGTATAGAAATAATACTTTAACAAAATGAGGGTATAATCAGGAATACGAGACAAAATAATATTACTCACATACTACAGAGTATGGAAGATAATATTATTCATATGAATATTGAAAAAAATAATATCCCTTACCTTAGAAGAAGACTGGATACTGGAAAAGTGAGGTATCAGACTTCTCTTCTATTTTCTCTCTAAAGCTTCTCTTTCTATAATTGCTCTTGTGAGTCTTAGTGAATTGGTGAAAATGAAAGAAGAATCAGCTTCTATTTATAGGAAAATATAGTTTCGATAATTGCACGTTTTGGGGCTCGAAATATTACAGTATAATACCTTCATCTTTTCCTTCATTTTTAATTTAGTCATGTAAGTATTATCAAACTTGCACCACCTCCCATAATAGTACATCATGTGAATCAATAGTACAATCATGTGAATAAATAGTATAATCATGTGAAAAAATTAATTACAGTATAGTACCTTCATCTATGCCTCCATTTTTAATTTAGTCATGCAAGTATTATCAATCTTGCACCACCTCCCCTAATAGTACATGCATTGATTCAATAGTACACACATGTGAACAAATAGTTAAAAGCATGTGAATTAATAGCAATTAACTATTCATTTATCCGATTAATTACCCGATTGGTCAATATAACCTCCAGACATCCATTATTATCAAAATAGATGTCAATTTCCACCAACACTAATAATCCCAACACAATGGAAATATCAATTCATCTTTAATCAACACAAACTTATTCATCATTAATATTATAACTCACAATATTTAACAACCAGATCATTCTCAGGAAAGAGGGGGCTTTCCGATAAGGATTTCTCCCTATTGGCGCGCAATTAGGTGACCAAACCTGTCCTTTACAGAACTTTCTAGACATTGTCAATACTGCAATTAATAATATGAATAACTTTGTCGTCTCAATTATTGATTTAATAATATAAGATATTATGCAGATGATACTGTGACAATAATTGAATTAATAATATGAGAGATATTATGCGTGAACTCATCGTAGCAATAATTGAGTATAAGCGAGTGACTTCTCACGAAGCATCAATAATCAATACCGTGTGCTACTATGCAACCACGCCAGACATCTTGTACTTTTACCACCGGTAGTTCAACGGTTTAACGGTTAAACTTTCCCGTTATTTTTATAAAAGATAATTTCATCATTTTCTAACTACGACAATACTTTCATTTGTGGGGTCCACTAATGATTGTGCTTGCCGCATTTAATATTCCCCGTTAAATCGAATATTCCCCACCAATCGAATATTATATAATCACTTGCTTACTTTGCAAAATTTGTAAATAATACCCACAACTATAACATTATCAAATCCACACCATAATATTCAAAAATATATTTTGAGAAAAATTAATCTTTATTCATAAAAGTTGGGGTCTTACAATTAGTGTTTTTAATCTAACATTAGGGTTTACTAATGTTATGCCTTATCTGATCAACATTTGATCATTAATCACATACTGCATATACAAATAATAGTTAATACAATTATAATAATAATTGTATTAATAATTAAAGCCCTATCCGTAATTCGAGTTAGGGTTTTGATCAGCTATTCATCGTAACTTCACTCATATTTCTTAGTCAATAAATAATTTAACTATCTTGCTACGATTATATCACACATGCTCAAAATAATGATGATAACAAATACTGATAATAAATAAATAAATAAATTATTCATAAAATAGAATCGTTTAAAATTATGGGTCCTAGCATACATACTACCACATATCTAGCTTTTAACCGGTTCAAAAGTTGTAAAACTTAAACTGTTGAGCTAGAATGGCCGAGATCTAGATAGATATAGTTTACTTTCTAGTTTTGTAAATATTTAGCAGACACATGCCCTAGATCTGTATCTAGAGGAAATGGGAAGCTTGATTACTCGCGTACAAGGATTTAACTAATAAATCACTTGTTTATGTGAAATTTGTAAGTTATATGCCTTTTATTGCAGTATATTCATTGTGCAAGCTGTTTAAATGATATCATATGAGCCTAGGAGCCACAGGGTCGACGATTCAATCAATGGATATAGATCTGGTTCCCATGATGGACTTGTTTAATTTGTACAATCAGTTTGCAATCCCGTGTACATGTAACTACGGGGCCTTAAACCGGTTATCCGGATTTAAGGCCTCAAAATTGTGAAAATCATACATGTGGTGTTCGGGCTTACTTCGATGGCTTACATGCCCATAAGAAGTCCGACCCTTATAAATAGTTCATATTAAGCCTCGTAGATGCTTCACATCTCGAGAAATAAAATTAGATCAAGCCGAATAAAGAATACAAGGAAGTATTAGAGGCCTCAATTCCAATGTGAGCGCAAGGGTTTGAAAACAACTTTTCAAAACTTCACTTTCATATGCCTGTTTAAAAATGAACTTTTTAATAATTCAAACCCCTTTGTATATAGGTCCAAAGAGGTATAGCACTACTTTTAAACCACTCAAGCACATTTATCTACAACACACAATGCATAGGTAATGAAAACGTAGCGGTAACTATTGCCTCTTTTTTACAACTAACAAAAGAGCTCTAACTCATGCAAGCATACATGCGTCAACAAGTAATACAGAGCAAGTAAAGCATCGATCCCACAGAGAAAGATGTTTTAACTTAAACTACTATTCATTAATTAAATCACTATATTTATATGCTCACAATATGGATTAAACTTGGTTTGTTCTTGAATTGCAAATAACAACTAAAACAATATAAACGATATAATAAATGATATTGGAACTAATGGGATTCTAACTTCATTCAATATTTCATTCAATCGCCACTATCATGCCTGACTTGTTCACATATCATAGGAAAGTATCCAAGAGCACTAAAAGAGTATTAGCCATTTTTCAATGCACTAAGACCTACTTACACAGCATCCACAGATGATAGACTCTATGTAATCAACAATATAACCAACATCACTATATGTCTATGTGAAATTGCAACAATATTGATTTTAAGTTCAAGCTCTTATCTTAACTTATACGGTGAAACAATATATGTCTATCTGGTTCATGAAATACATAAGCCATATAACGTAGCCCTATATACGTATACTATCATAATTACAGTCCATATTTGCATGTTCATTGTCAATTCCATACAAATACTGAAACGAATGGTGATCAAGCATTCATGTATGCAAAACAATCATGACAGACATCCCATATAATATGCAAAACAACCCAGCAATTAAGTGTGCAATCAAACTACATAATAAAATTCGTTAGAATCCCATAATGGAGTTTAGTTCACGACTGAACCAAAAGCCATTATAGGATCAAAGTTAAACATGATCAATAAGCAACAATTAAAAGATGAAAGATGAAACTATCAAACCCAATTGCTGAATACAAATCAATATTCAATCCTCATAAGATTCCAGCAAAAACTAATATTAATAATCCTCTCTCGTTGAGAAATCCCAAGAAGGAGTAGAAAAGTAGAGTTATAGCCTCCTTCTACGTTGGAATCCTCTCTAGAGAGTAAAAACCCTAATTACGATGTAAAGATACGTGAAAAACTAATAAAATGTCGAATGATACCCCTGACACCAGTAAGGAATCGTTTTAAATCAAAATACAAACTTTAAAATTTGGAAATAAAATAAAACACATTAGCAAAGATCAGACATCGCCATGACCGCAGCGCTTTTCCGAAGATGATAGTCTCGCAGTAGCGAAGACTTGATGAGGTTCAGATGTTTGGCCGATCTCGGTGGTGGCAAGGCCCATAGGCTTGTTTTTCTCGCGATCGCGAGACTTGCAGTAGCATCCAAGATCTGGCTGGGTAATCGCGCGGGTGCTTATTCTTATATATTATTTTGTTGCGCTGTGGCATTGCAATCCGCAGATCCTGGTTCCTATTTTCCTTGTCATTTCATTGTTTGCTACCATGCTTTATCTCCTTGCACCAATGCACCTTTATGCCATGCATATCCCATCCTTTTACCTCGTTTCAGGCATCCATTTGCCTTATGCTCCATAACACCACCAAAATAGGTCGATTCCTGCACTTATTCACCAAAAGGAGTTTTAAGAACGTGCAATGCAAATTAACATGAAATGCAGCTAAAATAGACTAAAATGTACTTGAGATGGGCATAGTTCGCATGAATTGGTACTCCATAAGTAGGTAAAAATCCTACTGATCAAATACCCCCAAACTTGAACCATTGTTTGCCCTCTAGAAATGCATACTAATGAATAATGAATGATGCAACTACATTACTATGCACTTAATTCTCACATTGTCCCAACCATTATAGATATTCAAATTCAATTTGCCTCAAATAAGTTTTTCTAGATTTGAGAATACAAATTCAAACCAAACCGCAGCATAATGTCATATACTCAAATAATTCACCAATGCTATACTGAGATCTTGTATGTGTGTGTGTGTTGTGTTACCAAATGCTTGATTTAGATGTAGAATGCTCATGCTATCTTGCTCAAACCAGAAAAATTATAGCATCAATCAAGACTTATGTTTATATATGCGACTTGAACTATTCCAACATCTTAAAATAAACTAAGGTTCAACAATGAGTTTATCTTCTTTATTCTACTCACGAGGGCGAATTTCACTCTTTCTCGCGATGTTTATTGCTATTTTTCTATTCTTTCTTTTTCTACATGACTGTACAATGTCTTACTCCATTAGGCACACTGCTACCCCTTAGCGAGCTTTCGAACAACGACTCCAAGGTGCGTACTTACTCAAGTAGCCAGGGCCCCGAAATAAGACTAGCCATGCTATTTCTACTCTTTTTTTTATACACAGAATACCCATATTTTCCCAGAGTTTAAAAATCGATGTTTTATACAGTCTCCAAGCCACTTTTCACATATTTCTCTTTTTAACACTACATTTTTCCGTCGAGAAAAACACACATGTTTCTTATACCTACAAGTGCTTGTGAACCCATTTGTACAAACCGAAAGCATGTATACAGCATTATGAATTTTGTTGTATAAAACGTTATAACTCAGCTAATGTTATCCAAAATATTCAAAATTCATTTAAAAACTTCACTCTCATCATTGGCTAGACAAATTTTTTCTAAACGGCAAGAAGTGTGAGGTATGCAACATGCAACTATGTGCTAAAATGTAGTCTAAACTTGCACATAAAAATTAAACTAATCATGCAAAACTAATAATAAAAAAAATACTAACTACTACCTAATACCCCCAAACTTAAAATATTCAATGTCCCAATTGAATGAAGGTAAAAGGTATGAAAATTCCCCTAATTATTGGTGGTGCCACCCTCCTCGGGTGGTGAGTTCGGTGGTGGATATGGTGCTGCAGTTCCAAACTGAGGCCATTCTTGTGTTGTTCCTTGTTGCGCAAATGCTTCAGCTAAAGCCCTTGTGAGTCCCGTCGCAAATGTGCCTAAATTATCGTACATGGCATCGACCTTGCGCTCCAACCTTTAGAGCTGTCAATCGCCATTGGTGGCATGCGCGTGCGTGGATGGGTCCGCTTCGTCTGTTTGTGGGGGTGGTTGTTGTTGATCTGGAAAAATGGGATGAAGGATGAATCCTAGTCCACGTGGATGCGGTACACCACCTGCCCAGTCTTCAAACTTTTCGATCGTGGCATAAGTAATGTCCTGGCTTGGGTATTGCATCTGCTCATTTCCCCAGGTACATTTCTGATTAGCACAAAGCATGGCTACCACAGATGCGTGTAGAATGCTCCCAATCGTTACTCCCCGTAAATAGCGCAGCATATTCTCATGAATGAGATGACCAATGTCGATGTACTTTTCGGCGATTATGCCCCACAGAAGACGTGCCCTCTCCGCTGATGGGCAGAAGGCATGAGCTTGGCACATATGAACAAGTTCCACGCTTTTGCATAGCGATTTAGTGCTACAGTTGGGAATAACCGCGGTTGTGTTGTGCCAACTTTATACGTCTATTTTGTACCCGACACACATAACTTTGCAATGATCAGCTCCATGTCGGTCTCCAAATGAGCGCCGATTATCCAATTAGCAGCCCCCACTAGCGGTGCATCCGTAATTTTGAAAATTGATCGAATAGCACGTGGCCTATAATTTACCTCGTTACCCCGAACCAGAGATATTCCGCTCATAGTAACCTTGGCATTGGCATAGAATTCATGGACCATGCTCATAGGACTGCATATTAGAGTCGTCGTCAGTCCACCCCAACCTCTCTCTCGAATTATGGCGCACAACTGACCATCCTGACTTGTCGGCTTGAATCCTCGCTCCATGACGAACATTTTCACCACAATGCGGTAGTACTCTTGTTGAGCTTCTAAATTAAGGAATTTTTCGTGATCCATAATGTCAGCCTCTTGACTGCCCGCAGAGGATGAAGAAGACGACGTAATAGATCGTGCTCGCTTAGGCCCCATTTGTATTTGCTAGTAATTGCATAGATTATATGATTGGGAAAGAAGAAAAGCTTGAAATTGATAGCTCTCACACTTGTTTCTGCACTCCCACATAGGAACCCTAGCTTTATAGCACTCTTAGAGAAGTTGAGGAGATATGGACTTTGAATGAGGAAAGAATCGTGGCTGATTGATTGAGAGATGTATGGCACGAATTGTAACTGATGAAGAGATAGCAACGTGAGTTATGGAAAGGGAGAGAATTTCGCTTCTGTTGATATCCCAAATGAGAGTCCAAATGGTCCCCAACTCTATTTTTAAACCGCCCATTTCTGTCTTAATTTGCAGTCGCATTATGTGGCCATGAAAGCTTGTTTACTTTCGGGGTGCCATGGTATGAGACTTGCTGTAAACATTTGGTGGGTTTCTTATCTGACGCTACTTGTGGCTGATTTTCATGCCACTTGTGCCTCCGTACTGCTGCTGATGTTCGGGATTCCACTACGCTGCTCGTTGATGTTGCCCAAATGATGGTTCCTCAGATAGATATTAATGTACCATGTTAAGGCATAACTTAGTGATTTCATATCACTAACCGCGTGCAAACATTCTCATAGCCATTCTTGTTACATTCTTATGCATGAATAATAGTATCCAATTAAAAAGGAGTTTGATATAACTACTGAAATAACTCAAAATGACATATTAAAAACTAAGCAAGGGAGAGAATAATAATGGGTTGCCTCCCATTTCGGTAGCTAAGTTATAGTCAATTAGCTTGGATCTCTCGACTTCATGTCATCGTTGGAATTGCGATGCTTTCCTTCGTGTTCTCTGCACCCTGAAATTTTATGACCTCATCTTTCGTTAATGGCTTTTCCTTAAAATCTGAATTTTTACCCGTTGCACATATCAATGGTCCATAATCCCTCGATTTCTGTACTTCATCCTGTAGGCACCAGTTCACCACGTCAACTAGAAAGCACTCTTCTTCATCCATTGGTAAACTGATTACTTTAAAGACATTGAAAGTAATCTCTTGATCCTAGACACGCATAGTAAGTTCACCTTTCTGCACATCTATTTATGTTCTGCCTGTGGCCAAAAATGGCCTTCCCAATATTATTAGTATGCTTTTGTCCTCCTCGTAGTCTAGAATGATGAAGTCAGCTGGGAAAATAAACTTGTCCACCTTTACCAACACATCTTCGACAATTCCTCGTGGATACGTGATCGATCTATCAGCTAACTGTAAAGATATGTTTGTGGGCTTTGGATATGGCAATCCCAACTGATTAAAAACTGACAAGGGCATTAAGTTTATTCTTGCCCCAAGATCGCATAAACACTTACTGAAATTCAACTTTCCTATGGTACATGGAATTGTGAAACTGCCTGGATCCTTCAGCTTTTGAGGTAATTTTCTGTTGAAGCATCAGATCGCATTCCTCTGTCAAGGCTATTGCCTCAAACTCATTTAATCTCCTCTTCCTTGACAATATACCCTTCATAAACTTGGCGTAGCTGGGCATTTGTTCCAATGCCTCGGTGAAGGGTATGTTGATCTGCAGCTTTTTGAACACCTCCAAGAATTTACTGAACTGTTTATCTTCCCTTTTCATCATTAACCTCTGCGGATACGGAACCTGAATGTGCATTGGTGGTACTGGACTCTTAACTGTCTCCTCTGAGCCTGCTTTGTCTTTCTCTTCCTGCCGATCCTCAGATTTCTCCAAATTTTCCTGCTCATTGGCTGGTTCCTCTGCCTCGCGCGGCCGCGCGCTCTCCTCAGTACATTCTCGCGCGGGCGCGCGACTTACAGTAGCTGACAGATCTTTCCCAGATCTCAATGTAATCGCTTGGCATTGTTCCTTCCCTTCTCTTCTTGGATTCATCTCCGTATTACTTGGCAATGAACCCTGGGGCCTGTTAGTAAGCATGTTCGCCATCTGCCCCATTTGAGTTTCCAGATTCTTTATAGCCACTGCTTGGCTCTTGATCCTGGGGCCTGTGTTTGCCATGTATTTCATCATCATCTCCTCCACTTCTGATTTCTTTTCTTGTTGAGGTGCAGCTGGAGTGTGATGTTGCTGTTGTTGTTGAGAAAATCTGGCGGAAAAGGGTGGTCTAGGATTAAATTCTTGTTTGTCGGGTCGCTACAAATTGATTGTTTGGTTGAAATCGAAGCTTCATTGATTCCCTTGATTATTCGACCAACTAAAATTTGGATGATTTCATTGTTGGGGTGGTATGTGTTCGAAATTGGCCTTGGTCTTTTCGTAGTTGCTCACATCTTGACCGATTCTAAGTCGATAGCACATTGGTCATCGAGTGTGACCCGCACACAAATCTCACATATGTAGGCAACCGTCTTTACCTTTCCTTCAGCCAAAGTATCTATCTTCTTTGCCATAGCTGCCATCTGTGCTGATAGCTGAGTAATGTCATCAACCTCCAACACACCTGCAACTTTGGTTTGTGGCATTTGGGATGTAGGATTCTAAAAATCATTTGATTCCATTGTCTCGATAAGATCATAGGCTTCCTCATAGTTCTTTGCCCATAATACACCTCCTGCAGCTGCATCTACAATCGATCTCGACTGCCATCCCAATTCATTATAAAACGTGTTAATTACCATCCAATCTGCCATACCATGATGTGGGCACTTTCTCAGCATTTCTTTGTATCTCTCCCATGCTTCATGTAACGATTCGCCCTGTTGTTGCTCAAATTGAGAGATAATTGTCCTCATCTTTGCAGTCTTAGCCATTGGGAAAAACTTAGCTAAGAATTTATGTGCTAAATCATCCCATGTAGTTATAGATCCTGCTGGCAGAGAATGAAGCCAACTTTTTGCTTTATCCCTCAATGAAATTGGAGCAACCTTAGTCTAATAGCATCCTCCGTCACACCGTTGTATCTGAATGTATCACAAATTTTAATGAAACTAAATAGATGTTCATTCGGATCATCCGTAGAAGAAACACCCTAAATCGAATCGTATTATGCACCATTTGAATAGTGCCAGTCTTGATCTCGAAGGTATTGGCCGCTATCGCTGGTCTGACTATGCTGGACTATAGTCCGTTGATATTGGGCATGGAATACTCTTTCAGAGCCCGATGGTCCTCTCTTTGTTCCTCTGCTTGTGCATCGACAGCCATGTTAGCTGTCGTGTTTTCCAACTATTCTTGTAAATTTCTCACGACACTCGCTTTCCAACCTCTCCGCTTATATTATCACGAGCAGTGTTAACTCGGGGTTGGTTGGCCAGTGCAAAGTATAAAAATTTATCCAAATTCCTGAAACAAAAACAAAAAAAAATGAAATGAGACAAGACTAGATTTGTCTAAGTCATACAATATAGCTTAAAACTAATGATAATAATACTAAATTAAACGTCTTTCCCCGACAACAGCGCCAAAAACTTGTTGCCTCTTTTTTACGACTAACAAAAGAGCTCTAACTCATTCAAGCATACATGCGTCAACAAGTAATACAGATCAAGTAAAGTATCGATCCCACAGAGAAAGATGTTTTAACTTAAACTACTATTCATTAATTAAATCACTATATTTATATGCTCACACTATGGATTAAACTTGGTTTGTTCTTGAATTGCAAATAACAACTAAAACAATATAAACGATATAATAAATGATATTGGAACTAATGGGATTCTAACTTCATTCAATATTTCATTGAATCGCCACTATCATGCCTGACTTGTTCACATATCATAGGAAAGTAGCCAAGAGCACTAAAAGAGTATTAGCCATTTTTCAATGCACTAAGACCTACTTACACAACATCCACAGATGATAGACTCTATGTAATCATCAATATAACCAACATCACTATATGTCTATGTGAAATTGCAACTATATTGATTTTAAGTTAAAGCTCTTATCTTAACTTATACGGTGAAAAGCAAGATATGTCTATCCGCTCACGTAAATACATAAGCCATATAATGACCCTATATACGTATACTATCATGATTACAGTCCATATTTGCATGTTCATTGTCAATTCCATACAAATACTGAAACTAATGGTGATCAAGCATTCATGTATGCAAAACAATCATGACAGACATCCCATATAATATGCAAAACAACCCAGCAATTAAGTGTGCAATCAAACTACATAATAAAATCCATTAGAATCCCATAATGGAGTTTAGTTCATGACTGAACCAAAAGCCATTATGGGATCAAAGTTAAACATGATCAATAAGCAACAATTGAAAGATGAAAGATGAAACTATCAAACCCAATTGCTGAATACACATCAATATTAAATCCTCATAAGATTCCAACAAAAACTAATATTAATAATCCGCTCTCGTCGAGAAATCCCAAGAAAGAGTAGAAAAGTAGAGTTATATCCTCCTTCTACGTTGGAATCCTCTCTAGAGAGTAAAAACCCTAATTACGATGTAAAGATACGTGAAAAACTAATAAAATGTTGAATGATACCCCTGACACCAGTCAGGAATCGTTTTAAATCAAAATACAACCGTTAAAATTTGGAAATAAAATAAAACACATCAGCAGCATCAGACATCGCATGCGGTCGCGCGCTCTTCCAGCATGATAGTCTCGCGGCCGCGAGACTTGCAGTAGCATCCAAGATCTGGGTAATCGGCGGCGGTAGGTAGCGTTGTTTAAGGCTATTTTGCCGTTGTGATCTGCGTGGCTTGCAATCTGTAGATCCTGGTTCCTGTTTTCCTACTGCTGCTGCTGCTGCTTGCTCAGTCATGCTTTATCTCCTTGCACCAATGCACCTTTGTAAAGCCCCCAAATCTAGGTAATTGAAACCCGAATTTAGTGCTTCACGATACCATTTCTATGAGCGGAATAATACTAATAATAATAACAATAACATAAATATTAAACTTACTTTACATAATTATCAAAGTCTATCTCCCAAGTACGTAACCTTTAATCATTCCTTACAATACATTATAATAAATATATATAACATTGTTTTAATAATATTAAACTATTACATAAGATAACATGAAAATTATTCAGCAACCTTTCCTTTTCCCTTGTTCCTAACAGAGCCTTCAGGTTGTTCACACTTAGCTGAAAACATTTAAATTAAGCAAGGATGAGCATTTGAGTGCCCAGCAAGTAATAACTATTTTATATATATATATAAGCTGAAAGAATTTAAATGTTTTCTTTATACTACGATTCTACAACAAATCAATAGTTGTGAAGTAATCTGAACCGATAATAATAACATAACAACCCTCTTTCAAATTTTTGATACTACGTACTAACTATAAATAGGGTTAAGGGGACATACTATGAACATTGTTTTCATTTTCAAAAAGGTTAAACAGAACTTCATCTGTAAACCGTCATAACTTACGGGCAAGGGGGTGATCAGCCCGTTGTACCCTGTATTGATCAACACTACATGCAAGAACGATGTTATCGTTCACTCTGTCCACCTTGGGTGCATAAAAGTTTTCCCCGTGTAAGGGATGTTCATACTTGTTGGGGTTCCAAACCAAAGCAATTCAGTTGGATAATAATAAGGTTTCATCTTGTTCAACAATAATCTATGATTCAACATATATATATACGGGTATTTAACAAAGGTGTAACAACATGTGGTTAAATGCAATGATTATCCAAGTGGGAACACTTGTATAACCATTTGTAGAAATAATCGAACAGAATATATATTTGAATTACCATATACTAACATGTTGATAATCAATGAGCGTATATAATATAGGGTTAATAATCTGTACAGTAATAATATAATTCTGAAACATTCTTACTCATGTCCATTGTTCATTGCATAAAGAAAATGCAAAGGTAGGATACTTGCCTGATGCGCTGCTTACAATACGCAACTTAGTTTAATCTTTTATATCACGACCTATCATTAATCAGATCATTCGTTCGATTAGAACAATATACTATAACATATAGTACTGCATTTCACAGTCAGCACATAATCTAATCGCATTATCACACATGTTCAACAGTCATTGCATCACAAACAAACATTAATATAGTCAAAATATCTATGTCTAGATCAATTTCTAAAATATGTCGGTGTACCGACAGCTTTATCGGGTAATTATCGAGTCTAAGACTCTATTCCAACGTTAAATATCCGTAAGTAACAGTCATATTATTTTAAATGACTTAATAAACATTTATTAATTTATCATGAATTTTCAAACACCAAAATCATTATTAAATGAGTTAAATATCAAATAATTCTATTATCATTTAATTATTATTAAAATATTAATAATACTTTTATTCTTTTACCAATAGTATTTGTGACGCCCCCAAAATAGGTATACATCACTCATTCTGAGTTGTCAATACATGGTACAGAAACAACTACAACTTTATTATTACAACAGTAAAACTGTGAGTTTGAATACAAATATTATCTTCTAGACAATATCTATACTCAAATAAATCCTCATCACATTTATTGATACATTATTTTACAAAAATGGTGAGGACTACTAAACAACTCTCTCTAGAACCTTCATTCCATACCCCAGGCTTGTACTTTCATTTATATTCTCGCCTCACGAGAAGAAAAATGGAACAAAAAGGAAAAGGGTGAGCTCAACTAGCCCAGTAAAGAATATTATGACTAAGATAATATACAACAAATTATCGTTAGTCTTCAATAGGAAAAAATATAATAGAATACAATAGACAACAAGTTTTAAATCAATATTCGTAATGAAATAATAATTCATTAGAAGAGTTAAGTAGAGAATGCAAACTACTATCTTCTATGTATGAATTTAAAAGTTCATCGTCTATCTTTTATCCTTGTAACATCAATCAATATATATCTGAAATCAAATATTCATCTTTGCACTATAGGCCAAAGATATTCATCAGTTGGTCATGTTCATCTAAACACCTGTTCATCTTTGCACTACGGGCCAAAGATATTCATCAGAAATCATTCATCTTTGCACTACAGGCCAAAGATATTCAATAATATCATCATTTAAGACTGAGGATGATGAAAAATATTTTTAAAGAAACGAATCCAGTGAAACAAAATGACAAGGATTAAGGATTAAGGATTTGTACTTTGTTTTATCTATGTCCAAAAATACATCAAAAATAATCATAGTGGTGTAAAATTCAAGAATGATCAAAACATGGATACAATCAAAGCTAGTATCCACAATAGATATTTTAGACGAAAAGGGAAAATTTTCATTTTTCGATGAATAGTGTAAATATTCGTGAATAGTGTCGATATCGTGAATAGTGCAGTATACATGAATAAGAAACTCAGACACCAAAAGTTCCAAATTTGATAAAAACTTCAGATCAATATTTCAAAGATAATGATATTGAAGAAATAATATCATTCTGAAAAAATAATATCCCTTACCTCACAAAGACAAGACTTCTAGTTGAAATACTGGGATATAAGCTATGACTTGAACTTGCAGAGTATAGCAGCAAATTACTCAAAGTATACTCAAAATACTCACAAGAATACGCTCGATAATATAGAGAAAACTTACTTTTCGGTGTGATTTTCAATTCTAACCTAAGCACCCTATTTATAGAAAAATGCTTAGAACACCAAAGTAGAATATTTAATATAATATATATATATATATACAAATTTGTCATCATCCTCATGCTTACATTTTTAATAACATTTTATTTAATCTCGAATATTATTATTTACTTAATAATATTTTAATCATCCAATAATACTTTAATTTAATATTATTAATCTTTTAATAATATTTTAATCTAAGATTAATATTTTAATCATTTAATAATACTTTAATCGTTTATTAATATTTTAAATCAAATATGATTAACCATTTAATAATACTTTAATAAAGTTTTAATCTTAATATTTTATTTACTTAATAATATCATATTCTAATATTATTAATATCATACTAGCATTTTAGTAATTTATTAGATCAATAAACAATTTATTTTAATTGTTCACCATTTATAAAACCATTTATTTAATATCTATAAAAGGTCATAAATAATATTTCTTATTATAAATTACCAAAATGCCCTACTATAGTCATAATATTATATATTAGGAGTATTCAAGCATTAAAATCACATTTTTCTTATTAAAGACATCATTTAACTATTTATTTCCTTTTATTCATAACTTAATCATTTTTAGGAAAAATAGCAAACTGATTCCAATAATTCTCATCTTCTGTATTTTGACAGAATATGAACCCACAAGGATCCCCAAATTTTTCTGGAATTTTAGAAAGCGATCTACTATTTTTAAAGTTCTCAAAACACTCGAATCTTGCTTCATTTTTAATAAATTGGGTTTTGCTCAGAAAAATCTGAAATTTTCAGGGTATGCTCTCCTACTATATATGAACCTACTGTAATAATTTTGGAATTTTCCGGTGTATGCACAGTGAGATATTTGAAGGTAAATATTTAGGAGTCCTTTACGGAAATAGTCATTACTCACAACCTATAACTCAAAACGTGTCCGTTCTTTTTCCTACATGTAGATAACTTCTCAAGGTACCTCTGTGAAATTTCTCAGATTTTTAACAGACTTGCAACTGGCCAAAACAGCCTCAAGAAAAACAGGACAGAAGCTATTTTAGGTTATTTTTGAACCCTTAACATTCCAAGTGGGCTGTTTTGGGGAAATTAGTCCCAAATGTTTTAAAACTTGCTAGATTTGTGTTCTATCACTTGGGTTTACTAGATAACTCATGTATCTAGCACCCCCCCTTCGACGGATCACAAATCTAAGTTGGAAAACTTGAGTTACACAAGATTTAGTGGAAGAAAATAAGAGTTTTCACTCTTGTAGAACATATGCTCATATTCTTCCTCTAAGCCTTTGATCTAACACTCAAGATACTTAGTTCCATACATGATGATATGTAGGACTACGGTATCTTGAGTATTTTTTCATAACCCCAACAAAACTCAAGTAAAAGAAACAAAGTAGAAGAAGAAGATGAAGGTTATGTTATACCTTGATTTAATGGCAACCTTCCTTGATTTACCAAAGTAAGTGATGAACTTTGGATGCATGAACAAACTAGCACTCCTCTCTCTCTATATATATATGGCCGAAATTCTCTCTCCTTTCTCTCTCTAGAAGTGGCTAGCTTGGGGGAAAATTATAAGAGGAAGAATGAGAGAAGAAATGAAATGAAAAAAAATGAACTAAAGGTATACTTGCAAAAATATAGATACACTTAGTGTATCTAGCTATTATCCTCCATACTTTCTTTAACCCATGGATAAAAGCTTTGCCTTATCACTTTAATTAGTCTAATCATGATTAAGGATGCTTAATAAAGTGGCAACCAATGGGAGCTTGACAACTATGTCCTTGTGTGTAAGAGTTACTAAAAATGGAACTTGATTAGCTTAATATTCTTGCCCTTAAAAAGACTAATGTGGCCAGCTATATATATTCCCACTAATTCCTTCATTTAGCTTTTATTTTAATGCATAAATTAGATAAATCAAAGGTCTAAAATACTCTTTATCAAGTGGGTTAAGTTTGGGCTTGCATTTTATTTCTTTTGGGCTTCTCCTTTAATTGTTTTGGGCCATGTAATGAACATAGTCTAATAATTTTAATACATGCTACCCAAATTATTTATTTAGGGTTTCCATTCCCAATCTAATGAAATTTAATTACTTATACGTATGACTTTATAGCTCATAACCTAATTAGGTTTACTAGAAATAGGTTTAATATTATTAGTTATTTGAAATAACAAGATTATCCACTTAAGTTAGTATACATATTAAATATTAACTCTTAGGTTATTTAATTGTCTCACCTAATGTATAATTAGGTTACGAAGCTTTCATTTAGGGTTTAAAATAAAATAAACTTAGTTCCTAAAATTTGTAATTAGGGTTTCACACAGTAATACAAATGTTTGTCACATAACACCATAATTGACCAACCCTTATTAGTCCACATATAAAGTACATATTTATAGCACTGAAAAATCAAAATATAATTATTATAATAATCCTAAAAATCATTTCATATATTATATAAATAATATATGCTTATATCTTCTTGGAAAATAATTAATAAAAACATTTCTACTATAAAATTAATTATTATAATAATATAGTTTATAACAATCAATAATTCTAAAATAAAATTATTTAAAATCATTCATGTAATAATTATATCACATAAATACATACACACATTATCTTGGCACATATTCCCCATATTTATTTTAATAAATACAAAAAAAAATTATACGTAAAATTTCTAATTTATTTGTATAGAAAATATCAGGTTGTTATAACCTTCATGCCATGCATATCCCATCCTTTTACCTCGTTTCAAGCATCCATTTGCCTTATGCTCCATAACACCACCAAAATAGGCCGATTCCTGCACTTATTCACCAAAAGGAGTTTTAAGAAAGTGCAATGCAAATTAACATGAAATGCAGCTAAAAACAGACTAAAATGTACTTGAGATGGGCATAGTTCGCATGAATTGGTACTCCATATGTAGGTAAAAATCCTACTTATCAGTAACCGTGTTTCACGGAAGTCGGGGGTGCCTAACACCTTCCCTTCGCTTAAGCAAGCCCCCGAACTCCATGAATCTCGAGTTCCAGACCAATTAAATATAGTCACATATTGGGCCATATTGCGAAAATCTTTTAAAACTCGAATGAGTTGATACATCCATTTAAAATTAAACTTTTCAAATTGTCGACATTTTATGTCGGTCTTTTCTAAATATCTCATCCTTTAAGCTAGATCAAATTAAACATAGAACACATAAATGGTAGAGAAATAAAAGTAGGAAATTTTCCCGGCGTCAACAGGTGGCGACTCTGTTGGGGACATTAGAGGGCTTAAGCCGCATTTCAACCTTTTTAATTCCTTTTTTTCTTCATGTGTGAATGTTGTCTTTACATTGAATGGATGTGAATGAATGTCTCTTCACATCGCTTTATATTAGTGCTTCACACAATGTCATCATGCATAGCGGTGAGACGCAATGAATGTATGTTGTGTGCTCCCTCCATTAGGAGGAAATCCCGTTGGTGGCTAATTAATGGACTCAAGAGGAGACTAATCTCGCGAGGCTCAGGAAAAGTGCCACTTAGATCCACTCCAATTGAAAAATTGGATTAACATCTCATCAATTAGATTGCGATGATCTGGGAACCTTCATGCCAAAAAGCATGTGAGAGTAACCTAAGATATATTAGCCTCTGATAAACCAAACGCGAAGGAAAGTCTCTTCATGCCTTTCCCTTTCAATTGAATGTAAATTTAAATTCCATGTAAATATCAATTCCATTATTGTATAGATATCAAATCCTGTCATGTTATCATGTCATCAAAACAACTAACATCTGTTTTGCAGGAAAACATTAAAAAAAACCTTAAAATTGACACATTACATGGCATGCATACTATTAGTGTTGGTCGGGACTAAACTACATAATCTTTTTGTAAGAAAAAATTGGTTATACTACTATATCGTCAAAGTCCAAAAAAGAACTAAGCCCATTTTCAGACATGGCTTCAAGTGCCCAGCCTGAATCTACTCCGGTATCTCGAGAAGAGTTTGAGGGACTTAAGAACATATAGTATAATTAGCTATTCTGTTGGAAGAGCAGAGTAAAAGCAATCAAGGTCAACATATAACCACTCAACCAGAGTCTTTCGCACAAGCTGACAGTCATGGTACTGACAAAAAGAAAGAAACTCAAATACCTTAACCTAATTCCAATAAAGGAACCAACAAAATCCCTGAAATCACCAATATTAAAAATGATCAGGAAGCTGGGGACATCAGAAAGAAAGTTTAACAAATGGAAGAATCATCTGGCCAATGAAAGGGACTGGTACTTATGGAAGTGTAAATTACTCAGATCTTTGTATATTTGCAGGGGCTCTTTATCCGGACAAGTTCTAAGTTATAGATTTTGAAAAGTACAATGGGTTAAGAGATCCTTATACTCATTTGAAAATGTATATCGGAGAACTAGGGTCTTATACAGAGGATGAGAAGCTTCGAATGCAGTTATTCCAAAAGAGACTAACTGGAGAAGTCAGAGCTTGGTATGCTTAACTTGACAACTCCAAGATCCATTGCTGGAAAGAGCTGGCCCACACTTTCCTCAACTAATACAGTTTCCAATCTTAGATGTGTAAGACCCCGAATTTTATGAAATAAAAGTATTCAATTTGTCTTATAATTACAATTCAGTAAATGGTTAAATTGATAAAAAGTTAAAGTTAAGGGTGATATATGAAATTTTTTTCAAAAATACGCAAGTGGTTATAAAATATTCATTATTGTCGGAGAATATTTGTTTGGTCGTGGAATATTCGTACTGTCGGGGAATATTCGTACGACGGCGCAGCCTTATGGGGGCCCCATAACGGAAAGCGATTGGATGAAGAAAACGACAAATATAAGTTGTTTATAAATGACGGCGTAGTTGTTACCGTTAATACTATTAAAATACTCGGTGGTTAAAACACAGTAGCACACGGTATTGCACCAATTATTGATTCTTACGTAAGAAGACACTACTCAATAATTGTTACGATAATTCTTATTCAAAGGTATTTTATTTTATTGATTCAATAATTGCTACGTTGATATTTTATATTATTGTTGTTTCAATAATTGTCACGACACAGTATTTCCCATTATCGGATCAATAATTCATATTATTTGGATAATATTATTAGATAACATTATTGGCAATGTCTAGAAAGTTTTGTCAAGGAGAGGTTTGGTCATCTAATTGCGCGCCAGTAAGGAGAAATCCTTATTGGAAAGCCCCTTCTTTCCTAGGAACTGCCTGGTTGTCAATATTGTGATTCTGTAATATTATTTGTGAATAATTAATTATTGATGAGGAAAATATTGATTTTATGTGGATATAGATGGAGAAAATTTTTAATGTGTCAATTGTTGAAAATTAATATTTTATCTTTTTCTGATAAAATAATTCATTTAAATATATTATTTTAATAATATATTAACGGTGATATTTTTATAATGAATGTGGGATATATGAGTATATGAGGAGGAGGAGGAGTATTTTTGTTGCAAAAGTTGTTTAAAACATGTTAAACATGTCTGTGGGCCCATTTCTTGACTGAAATTTGATTATAGCCTGTATAATCGCCCGTTTGTGGCTTTCGGTCAATTTCTGTTTGGAATTTGGAAAAACTTTCTTCTGTAAAGTTGTAGAGAATTGAATTTTCTACAAAAATTCGTGAGATTCAAATTTTCTGATAAAAGGGCTATTTATTATGAATTATTGAATTCTTGGAATATTGGGTCTAAATTAATTTTGTTACAAAAAATGCTAAAACATGTTTTTATATTAGTTATTTATAAGTGTACTTTTGCATGTGGGAATTCTTTGGAATCTGAATTCAAGCGGAGGTGTGTGATTTTGGTTATTAATAATAATATTTTATTAAATTTTTCGCTTTGGTGTTCTAAGCAATTTCTATAAATAGGTGCTTTAGGTTATAATTGAAAATCACATTTTAAACTCAAGTTTTTCTCTATATTATCGAGCGTATTCTTGTGAGTATTTTGAGTATACTTTGAGTATTGCTATACTGGTACAAGTTCGTTCAACGTTATTCTAGTCAAAATCTTTGCTCTTTTGAGGTAAGGGATAATAAGGATTTTAAGGGTTATTATTTGAAATTCTTCTGAACCTCAAAAATTCTAGAAAAATTTGAAATGATAATTTGATGAGTTTTGTTGATTGTGTCCAAAATGGCGATTTTTGGATTTATAGATTAAGAGTTATGAATTTTATGAGGAAAGACTATTTTAAAAGAAAACCCTTATAACTCCTTGTGGTTAATTCCAAAATTGATGAAATTTTTATTGGAAGTACATCTATATAACATCAGTATATCGTGTAAATTTCATAATTTTTGGATAAAAGTATAATTTATGATAAATGTTTAAATATTCGGTGGTTTTGGCCATGTGAAAATAGTAAATGACTTTTTAAAATTTCGAGAAAAATATATGTTCAATATAGGACTATATTCTCGTTAAATTCAGTAAAAGAAATATTTTTAGAACTGATTTGTTATTTTTCATGAAAATAGACTAGTTATGAGTAAATGAATTAAATATGTTATGTGAAGTAAGAAAATTAAAAAATAGGATTTTATGGCTTGAGAATCCTACATGAGGTATATGCAGATTTTTGATGAGGATTTTGGTTATTGGTGATGAAATCTTATGAGTTTGGCATTTTAGAATGATTAAATGCATTATTTAGTAAAGTGTAAACAATTAAAATAAATTGTTTATAAGCTTAAAAAATATTATTCTTTCAATATCATTATACCGAAATATTGGTATGGATTTTATTGTGAAATTTCTACCTTTTTGAGTCGGGTTTACTATTCATGAGATACTATTCACGAGTTACTATTCATGAGTTACTATTCACGAAGTTACTATTCATAAGTTACTATTCATGACAAAATTGGTTTCTTTTTCTAACCAAATTATAGTTGATTTATGAATATTACTCTGGAGATTAAAACTATATATTGATTATATTGATTTTATTATCATATATAACATTTTTATATCCCTGATGTTAAAATTCTCTTTCACTGGAGTGTAAAGATGGGTAGATTATTGGTATGATCATGACTAGGGTTCTCTTTGGCCAGTAGTGAAAAGTTGAATTGTGACTGGTATGATCATGACCATTGAATTTATAATTGAATATATTTAGCTTAAGTGCAAAGGTGAATTGATTAACATGGTTATAATTATTGTTTATATAAATTCTGAAATGATTATGTATTTCTTTGATATATGAATATCTTTGGCTCGTAGTACAAAGATGACTTGTTGATGAATATCTTAGCTTTCAGAAAAAGATGAATTATTGATGAATATCTTTTGCTCGTAATGCAAAGATGACTGTTGTTGAATATCTTTATTTTGTGAAAGTGCAAATATGAATTATTGATGAATATCTTTGGCCCGTAGTGCAAAGATGAATGATTTCGATGAATATTTTTGGCATGTAGTGCAAAGATGGTCTGCATTGATGAATATCTTTGGCCCGTCAGTAGTGCAAAGATGAATTTATTAGTATGATTATGAACATGAAGCTGTGATTTGGTATAACCATGATCTTTGATGTTTGGTGATGAAAATTATCTTTGTCTGGATGAGGAAAAGAATTTAGAACAACAATTACGATTATGAGTTATACATGTGATTGTGGGATGGGGAATTGTTGATTGATGTTACTGAGGATAAAACATTGTTGATGGACTTTTAACATGTAGAAGTTTAATAGACTTTATGGTCTATTTGACTCTTCTAATGGAGTGCTCGTTCCGCTGCAACTATGGTTGAATTTTTTTTATCATCTACCATATGTTCTAAATCTCTGATTTATTATTGATGAAAGCTATTGATAATTTAATATCTTTAGTCATGATATTTTTTTTACTGAGCTAGTTGTGCTCACCCTTTTGCTTTACAATTCCTTTCAGGTAATAAGAGTGTAGCTGGGTCGAGCGGGGAATAACAAGGGAATAGAACGGTGGTCTATAGATGTTGAGGGTGAAGTGAATTTAACTTGGAAGGGTGTTTTGCCACTATCATACAAGATGTCTAATGACATACAACCTCGTGTTATCATAAGACAGGGTTGTGCTAATCCACTTGCTGAGTATATCTACCAGCACTATCTATATGATCTTGGAGTCTATTTGAAATATAACTCTCAATTAGAGATAGTGGAGATAATGATATGTCAAGAGAAGACTCGCCATTGGGAAGAATATGATAGTAATCTTCTCGTTTTTCTTTGGGGTCTATTGGGTCAACCAAGGATAATTCTGTGGCCATATGATATCTATAATAACCTAGACGCACGGCCTCCCATGTATGTACGAAGGTTTCTTGAGCACTTCCCAAAGATTCTAATTTCTAAAAGCAGTTTTTTTGACTATACCTTTATGTAAGGTGTCATTATGAGGTCTTTGTCCACGGTTGGGACATAAGTCACGATTGATATATATTTGTATCCAAATTCACAAAGATATATGTGTTGTTGTATTTTGCACGACAATTGTTGTAATAAAGTTGTCGTTGTTTTCTCGTACCATGTATTGGCGCGACTCGAGAATGGGCCGGATGGAATGGACCTATTTTGGGGTCGTTACATTTGGTATCAGAGCTTAGGGATATGATCTTTGGCGGAGATCGGGATTAGAACTAGGAGGGGAGAAATGAGTAAATCCTTCGCTAGTGTGTCCTACCTAAGTTTATTTATTGGTCAGTCATAATATCGGGATATTATGTGATATGTTAATTTGTTCAATTAACCCTTGTTTTGAAGCTGTATTCTAGAATGATATCTGAAATACAGGAGATGAGCATTGGAGAAATTATGATGACAGGGAAGATGGAATCTAAAATGAAAGCAAGGTATTCTCAACTTTTCGAAATACTAGGTACGTAAATTTCGGGGACGAAATTTCATAAGGAGGGGAGATTGTAAGACCCCGAATTTTATGAAATAAAAGTATTCAATTTTTCTTATAATTACAATTCAGTAAATGGTTAAATTGATAAAAAGTTAAAGTTAAGGGTGATATATGAAATTTTTTTCAAAAATACGCAAGTGGTTATAAAATATTCATTATTGTCGGAGAATATTCGTTTGGTCGTGGAATATTCAGATGCTTTGTAGAATATTATTAAATGCGGCTGCCTTGACCTTGTGGGGCCCCATAACTGAAAAGCGATTGGATGAAGAAAACGACAAATATAAGTTGTTTATAAATGACTTGGCGTAGTTATTACAGATTAATATTGTTAAAATACTAAATTGGTTAAAACACGAAGCATTGCGGTATTGCACCAATTATTGATTCTTACGTAAGAAGACACTACTCAATAATTGTTACGATAATTCTTATGCTCAAAGATTTTATTTTATTGATTCAATAATTGCTACGTTGATATTTTATATTAATGTTGTTTCAATAATTGTCACAAGACAAGATTTCCATTATCGGATAAATAATTCATATTATTTGGATAATATTATTAGATAACATTATTGGCAATGTCTAGAAAGTTCATCGAGGAGAGGTTTGGTCATCTAATTGCGGCAAGAAGGAGAAATCCTTATTGGAAAGCCCCCTCTTTCTGAGGAACCGCTGGTTGTCAATATTGTGATTCTGTAATATTATTTGTGAATAATTAATTATTGATGAGGAAAATATTAATTTTATGTGGATATAGATGGAGAAAATTTTTCAGTGTGACAATTGTTGAAAATTAATATTTTATCTTTTATGATAAAATAATTCATTTGAATATATTATTTTAATAATATAATAATAGTGATATTTTACAATGAATGTGGGATATATGAGTATATGAGGAGGAGGAGGAGTATTTTTGTTGCAAAAGTTGTTTAAAACATGTTAAACATGTCTGTGGGCCCATTTCTTGACTGAAATTTGATTATAGCTTTGTATAATCGCTTCGTTTGTGGATTTCGGTCAATTTACATTTGGAATTTAGAAAAACTTTCTTCTCTATGAAGTTGTAGAGAATTGAATTTCCTATAAAAAGTAGCGAGATTGAATTTTTACGATAAAAGGCTATTTATTATGAATTATTGAATTCTTGGAATATTGGGTCCGAATTAATTTTGTTACAAAAAAGGCTAAAAACATGTTTTTTATGTTAGTTGGCCCCATAAGTGTACTTTTTGCATGTGGGAATTCTTTGGAATCAATTCAACGGAGGTGTATGATTTTGGTTATTAATAATAATATTTTATTAAATTTTCTGCTTTGGTGTTCTAAGCAATTTCCTATAAATAGGGTGCTTAGGTTATAATTGAAAATCACACCAGAAACTGAAGTTTTCTCTCTATATTATCGAGCGTATTCTTGTGAGTATTTTGAGTATACTTTGAGTATTGCTATACGGTGCAAGTTCGTTCAACGTTATTCTAGTCAGAAGTACTGCTCTTTTGAGGTAAGGGATAATAAGGGATTTTAAGGGTTATTATTTCGAAATTCTTCTGAACCTTCAAAAATTCTGAAAAAATTTAAAATAATAATTTGATGAGTTTTGTTGATTGTGTCCAAAAATGGCAATTTTTGGATTTATAGATTAAGAGTTATGAATTTTATGAGGAAAGACTATTTTAAAAGAAAACCCTTATAACTCCTTGTGGTTAATTCCAAAATTGATGAAATTTTTATTGGGAGTACATCTATATAACATCAGTATATCATGTAAATTTCATAATTTTTGGATAAAAGTATAATTTATGATAAAATGTTTAAATATTCGGTGGTTTTGGCCATGTGAAAAATAGTAAATGACTTTTAAAAATTCGAGAAAAATATATGTTCAATATAGGACTATATTATGTTAAATTCTAGAAAAGAAATATTTTGGAACCTGATTTGTTATTTTCATGAAAATGGACTAGTTATGAGTAAATGAATTAAATATGTTATGTGAAGTAAGAAAATTAGAAAATAGGATTTTATGACTTGAGAATCCTACATGAGGTATATATCTGATTTTTGATGAGGATTTTGGTTATTGGTGATGAAATCTTATGAGTTTGGCATTTTAGAATGATTAAATGCATTATTTAGTAAAGTATAACCAATTAAAATAAATTGTTTATAAGCTTAAAAAAATATTATTCTTTCAATATCATTATACCGAAATATTGGTATGGATTTTATTGTGGAATTTCTACCTTTTTGAGTCGGGTTTACTATTCATGAGATACTATTCACGAGTTACTATTCATGAGTTACTATTCATGAAGATACTATTCATGAGTTACTATTCATGACAAAATTGGTTTCTTTTTCTAACCAAATTATAGTTGATTTATGAATATTACTCTGGAGATTAAAACTATATATTGATTATATTGATTTTATTATCATATATAATATTTTTATAACCTTGATGTTGAAATTCTCTTTTCATTGGATGTAAAGATGGGTAGATTATTGGTATGAATCATGACTAGGGTTCTCTTTGGCCAGAGTGAAAAGTTGAATTGTGACTCGTATGATCATGACCATTGAATTTATAATTGAATATCTTTAGCTTAAGTGCAAAGGTGAATTGATTAACATGGTTATAATTATTGTTTATATAAATTCTGAAATGATTATGTATTTCTTTGATATATGAATATCTTTGGCTCGTAGTACAAAGATGACTTGTTGATGAATATCTTAGCCTGTAGTGCAAAGATGAATTATTGATGAATATCTTTTGCTCGTAATGCAAAGATAACTTGTTGTTGAATATCTTTAGCCTGTAGTGCAAAGATGAATTATTGATGAATATCTTTGGCCCGTAGTGCAAAGATGAATGATTTCTGATGAATATTTTTGGCATGTAGTGCAAAGATGGTCTGTTGATGAATATCTTTGGCCCGTAGTGCAAAGATGAATTTAATAGTATGATTATGTACATGAACTGTGATTTGGTATAACCATGATCTTTGATGTTTCAGGTGATGAAAATTATCTTTGTCCTGGATGAAGAAAAGAATTTAGAACAACAATTACGATTATGAGTTATACATGTGATTGTGGACATGAATTGTTGATTGATGTTACAGGGATAAAACATTATTGATGGACTTTTAACATGGAGAAGATAATAGACTTTATGGTCTATTTGACTCTTCTAATGGAGTGCTCGTTCCGCTGCAACTATGGTTGAAATTTTTTTATCATCTACCATATGTTCTAAATCTCTGATTTATTATTGGTGAAGTCTATTAATAATTTAATTATCTTTAGTCATGATATTTTTTTACTGAGCTAGTTGTGCTCACCCTTTTGTTTCACAATTCCTTTCAGGTAATAAGAGTGTAGCTGGGTCGAGCGGGGAATAACAAGGGAATAGAACGGTGGTCTATAGATGTTGAGGGTGAGGTGAATTTAACTTGGAAGGGTGTTTTGCCACTATCATACAAGATGTCTAATGACATACAACCTCGTGTCATCATAAGACAGGGTTATGCTAATCCACTTGATGAGTATATCTACCAGCACTATCTATATGATCTTGGAGTCTATTTGAAATATAACTCTCAATTAGAGATAGTGGAGATAATGATATGTCAAGAGAAGACTCGCCATTGGGAAGAATATGATAGTAATCTTCTCGTTTTTCTTTGGGGTCTATTGGGTCAACCAAGGATAATTCTGTGGCCATATGATATCTATAATAACCTAGACGCATGGCCTCCCATGTACGAAGGTTTCTTTGAGCACTTCCCAAAGATTCTAATTTCTAAAACAGTTTTCGTCTATACCTTTATGTAAGGTGTCATTATGAGGTGTTGTTCGTGGTTGGGACATGAGTCACAGTTGATATATATTTGTATCTAAATTCACAGCATATGTGTTGTTGTATCTTGCACGACAATTGTTGTAATAAAGTTGTAGTTGTTTTCTGTACCATGTATTTGGCGACTCAGAATGGGTCGAATGGAATGGACCTATTTTGGGGTCGTTACAAGATGGCTCCGGAAATATATCAAGTTACAAAAGACAAAAAATTGAACAGTGAGTCTTTCCGTGAGTATTCCAAAAGGTGGAGACGGATGGTGTGCCACCCCCAAATTCGGGTTACCTGACCCCCGAGTTTGGTGTTCACGATCCACAATATAATAACATTTAACTACCCATTCATATCGAAATAGTAATACATAAGTCATTAACAGAGATTGTTAATACATTAGTCCCAGGTGCTATAACCTTAACATTACAGACATACCCTTTAGATATACAAAAAGGGTTTACAAATACAACATATTCATAATGTTTATAAAAACTAATCCAGCATTTTTCAGTTGCCTTTGTTCTTCTTTAACCCGCTGGCCTCTTCGTTCCTAGCTGAAATATTTTATTTAGCAAGGGTGAGCAACAAGTTTACCCCGCAAGTTAAGACATACAGTAAATGTATATGAATAAATAACAAGTCTTCTCGTATTCTATACAACTATAATCTGAATATGAAAGAGTACAACGCTTTCAAGGTTTTTTACGATATTCAAATGAATAATCAAGAATTAATTCTACGAAATAGCAAAGTGGAATGTTTTCCAGATTTATGCTGAGCGATCCATTGGATCTTTAACTTCTCTTCTCGGGTATATATGAAAGTTTTACTTTGACATATCGCAGCAGTGTATCGAATAACCATAAAGATTAAATCATACCCTCTGCTAAGTACTTAGAGCCTACCAACTCCTTGTACCCTATATTATGCATAATACTTAAAAGTCACAAGAATGGTCCAAATATACGACCTAAAATGTTCCTTTTATATAAAAGGTTGTTCTTCTCGATCTTTGAATCGAATTTGATTTAACAACGAAATGCAATGATTTCAATTTCTATTTACTTATCTTCTCTTCTCAAACCTATCAAGTTTTCTTTTTCAATCTAATGATACAATTGGCATTGATCTATCAATAATAATTAAATTCTCTTCTCTCTTCTTCGAACCTATCAAGTTCTAACAAATGTCTGCTTCAGCTGAATAATTAGCTAAGACATTTCTCAACATAATTCGACATTAAACATGAATTATCTGTACTATCAATATTAGCTTCTACGAATTTAAATATCCAACAATAGTTGTTCTACGAATATATTTCCGTAATCGAGAATTCAGGTTTGAATTATTAAATATGCACTAACTGCGAATAATCAACAATAAATCCCTGAACATGGTATAATTAGCAATAATTAACCACTATAATAATTGAATGAATATAACTCAAGGTTGAGTTAGGAAACTTGCTTTCTCCGCTAATTACAACTACACAAATACTTATCTGCGTTCGTAAGACCTATAACCAATTATATCGGTCTCACAATTAGCACAATAATTTATAACACATATCATCGTAATTCACAATCAATCTTCTCCTGATACATTACCACATAGCCACATCGGTGTTTATAACCTATATAAACATTTAACAAGTCTAACTATTTTTGCCCCGTTGGAATTGAATTATTCTCTGTTCGTTCGGTCACCTATCAGACAATTAACACAGTTATTGTCAATTAATTTTGGTTTCTAAGCTTCAATATTAATTTAGATAATTTAATTATCAATTATAATATTTTTCGTAAGCTTTTAATAATTTATAAGCTATAATTTATAATAATTTTTCAAACATCGAAACCATTTGTAAATGATTTAATTATCAAATAATCTTATCATTATTAATATTTAATAATATAAAAATATTAATAACATATTTGTCAAAATATTAAATTATTTTAATAACTTAAAATATTTTTAAATCATCAATATTCTACTTAAATGATTTTTAAAATAATTAAAATTATTTTTAAATCATCACCATTAATATTAAAATATTAATGAAATTATTAAAAAATATTAAAAGTCATTTATTATAACTTCAAATATTTTAAATCATTTTTCTCATTTTTAATTGATTTTTAAATCAATAAACCCTTTTTAATTCATATATTTAATATAATAATTAAATAAATCTAATATCATTAATATTAATTTATTAATGAGAATTCTCCAAAAATATTGAAAATAATATTTTATAATTCCAAATATTTTCTAAGACTTTATTCTTATTTAAAATTATTTTTAAATCAATAAAATCATTTTTAACTTATTTATTTAATTTAATAATTAAATAAATCTAATATCATTAATATTAAATTATTAATGAAAATTCTCTAAAAATATTAAAAGTTACATTTTATAACTCAAAATATTTTTAAATACTTTATTCTTATTTAAAATGATTTTTATATAATTAAAATCATTTTTCTCTAATTTATTTAATACACTAATTAAATAAATTAAATAGCATTAATATTCAAATAATTATAATTATTAATGAAACATATTCCAAATAGTCAGAAAGTATTTTTCATAATTTAAAATAATTTTTAAAACTATTTTTTGGAATTTTTATAATTTATTTCTATTTTTAAGCATTTTCCGGAATATTCAGAAAATAAAATAAATAAAACCGTCGCTATAGCCCTTTAGCGACACTTAGCGTCGCTGTTGGTGTTCTTCATTTCAAGAACGTTGATGTGTGTTAAGCAGATATCGAGAGGTCTGTTAACCGCTTCTACAATTCTCTGTTTAATTCGCTTCAAGCGTAATTATTGTTCGATATTGTAATACACATGTAATACTACAACTAGCAATCATTAACAGAGTCATATCGTAAAAATATAGCAAGATCTAACCCTTCCAAAGTACTGTCAGACAGCTCATGGGCTTTCTGGGTAACCTAGAAACCCAGGCAACTTCAGGGTACTACTTTGAGGCTCGATTATATACATGTTCTGTTCATTAGTTTGTTTATTTCTTGGTTCATACGTATAGTTCTCATGTCATATAACATATATACTATAACAAATCAGTCCAACAACAATAAATTCTCCAGATACAGTTTGGTCAAAGGCTGTCAGAAACTGTGTTCTTCATATTTCTGGAAATTTCAGAAAATGACTTTGTGATCAGATGGGCATCTTTGACCATCTATTTCGTCCAACTGATTTGTTTTTTAAGTTATCCAGAGATATGTATCTATAGTACACATAACCATTTACAAGTATGCTACAACAAAAACAACATAACACTAAAAACATGACAGATCAAGAAGCTTAAAAATCTTGTCATACGGATATTTTAAATTTATGGGTTGCCCAGATTGTGCTTGGTTATGCCCGGTCAACGGGTTTTAACCGTTAATAACTTCAAATCCAGACATCAAATGGTACTGATTTCACTTGCAGCTTAAAGATAACATTACAAGCTACACATAACAACTTTAAAACATCAAAAAACAAAAACGAACAAGAATTTGTGGCTCCTGACATTAGCTTGTCAAACCACAAATTTTGTTCTTGGACAGATTTTGAAAAACACCATTTTAAAGCCATTTGATGCTATGGATCCATCATGGATCAACATAGATCAACTAAAAACATTATATAACACTTATAAAAACACAAAAACAAAAATTTTGCCCAAGCATACTGTGACACCCCCAAAATTAGGTATACATCACCCATCTTGAGTCGCCAGATACATGGTACAGAATTCAAATACAACTTAATAATACAACTGTCGTGTACAATACGATAAAACATAAATTGTGAGTTTGAATACAAATATTGTCTACTAGAGAGTATACAAACTAAAAAGGAGTCCTCATTACAATTATTATCACACTATTTCACAAAATAATGAGGACTACTAATGCACCATCTAGGACCATCACTCCGTTCCCTGACTCGTTTCAGCTATATTCTCATTTCCTGAAGAGAACAGTGAAAGAAAGTGTGAGCTCAACTAGCCCAGTAAAAAATATTATGACTAAGATAATGCAGAATAAATTATCATTAGCCTTAAATAGTGTTAAACTGATACAATATAACAAACATCAAGTTTAACTGCAGCGGAACAAGTAATCCATTAAAAGAGTCAAGTAGAAAATAAAATCTACTATTTTTTATGATTTAAAAGGTTTTTCGTCACTTTTATCGCTGGAACTCAGCTTAATAAATAATCCACATCATCGAATCACCCCTGCACTACGGCCAAGGATATTCTTTAGTATCACGACCACAATTATCCATGCACTACGGGCCAATAATATTTGTGTATTCATTAATGGTCATGATCATGTCAACAACTGTCCATCAATGCACTACGGGCCAATGAGGAATTTTACCACATCATTTGTAACATTACTGTCATGATTAAACCGAATAATCCCCGGTCATAATCATACCAAGTCCATCTATGCACTACATGCCACAGATGACTTTCAAAAAAATATAAATATGAGGATGATGACAATGATATAAGAATTCAATAAAACAAGTTCAAGAATTAATTTGTCCAAGAACCAATAACGCCCAAATTGTCAACATGACATCGCTTTGTAGAGTAAAATTCAAGAATGCTCGGAAGAATATTTTCATGAAAAGATTTGGATGAAGCGCAATTATCAAGGATATTCCACTAATTTCATGGAGTATAGAAGTCAAAACTTTAACCAACCGAGTATAATAAAGAATGGAATAACAAAAGAAATCACCATGCATGCGGTACTTCACATGACAAAGTTATTCCAATGAATACTAAATAACGGAACCAAAGTCAAAGTAAATTGCAGACCGGAGAGGATGCTCCAATGCAGAATAATAAAGAATGGAATAACAATATAAATCACCATGTATGCAGATTGTGACAGACAAAAGTTATTCCAACGAGAATACTAATAAGGATTTTAATCAGTCCCACAAGAAAACGCATGCATGTGATATTCCAATGTAATAATAATAAAGATGGAACCAGTCCCGGCGTGAAAAACACATGCATGTGATATTCCAATGTAATAATAAAGACCGGAATTAGGTCCGCCGTAAGACGCATGACTAGATATTCCAATGTAATAATAAAGATGTAATAATAGAAGAATGTCACAAAGTATAGGGTAGCCAGTGTATACAAAAGTTATTCAGCAAGTAATAATAAAGAATGGAATAACATAAGTTCTTTTCACGAATACAAAAGAATAACACCCCTTATGAGTACAACAAATAATATTCCCTACCTTAAGAAGAAGAATATTGGATATATAAGTAGTGAAGTAGCAGAATACTTTCTCCTTTCTCTCTATAGTTTATCTCTCCAGAGTTTCAGTGAATTCATAAGAAATAATGAAGGAATGAGCTTCTATTTATAAAAAAATGGACTGCATAGTAACTAACTCATGAACGGTCCAGATTGATTTACTTTAATCTGACGGTCCATATTTAAAGCAAAATCTTTTAAATAAAATAAAATATATTCTATTTATAGAATAACTTTATAAAAATATTTTGTTTTATATAAAAAGATTTTTTGTATTATTACATTAATAATACCAACAAAACTGAGTGGCTTATCACATAAGCATCAATAATCAATATCGTGTGCTACTATACAACCACGCGCATTATTGTACTTTTACTACCGAGTAGTTCAACAGTTTTAACGGTAAAACTTCCGCCGTTATTCTCATAAAAATATTTTTGTCGTTTTCTCAATCCTACAATAATTCCGTTGTGGGGTCCACCAATGATTGTACCATCGTACTGATATTCCCCGACAAAAAGAATATTCCCCGACCAATCGAATATTATACAACAACTTGCATACTTTTCAAAATTTATAAATACTACCCACAACTATAACACACACCATAATATTAAAAAATTATTTCGAGAAAATTAAATATTTATTCATAAAATTTGGGGTCTCACACATACAAGATCAAAAGTGAACTAGGATTTATACCACTTTTGCTAAATCTTTGATCCTTGCTTTTTAAATCTGATCTAGGTGATCTAGAATGTTAATAAGTGACTGAAAGACTTAAGAATTTCAGAGGTTTGGGAGGGCAAAAAGTATGTTGAGTGTTTGAATACAAATGCTCAACTTTTAATGACTTTCTCTGTCTAAATCTCTTATATATTGCTTGAGATGTTGCTAGATCTGATGTGCTGGCTGTTTCGCTCGATTTTTGTTGGATTTTGATGTCACAAAGTCAATGTGGTTGCTTACCAACTAAAGTTGCTAGCAAAATTACAAGTTACATAATAAAATACACAAAAGGGCATTGGCAAAACTATGTTTTTCATCACCAAAGTTGGCACGTTATTTCGATTTCACGATTAAACTTTTAATTTTTCAAATTAAGTAACTGAACTAATTAAAATTGTCAAATCGGGTTATTCTGTCAAATATTGCGAAACAGACGTTAAACTTTTTCGCCTAATATCTGACGTGGACTTAAAAAAAAGGAAAAAAAAAGAAGAAAATGACATGGCTTTTGAGACGTGGCTTTCGCGACTAAATAGAAGGGTAGTTACCAGCCAAATCGAAGTCGAACTTCACAGTGAGAAATAGAGAGAGACAAAGGAGAGGGTTCTTCATCAAATCTTCTAAGATAACTGGGATAATCTTACCTTTTGTGACCTAGAAGCCATGATTTCTTCTGCAAATCTCTTTCCAACCTTGTTCACGATGCACTAGGGTTCCAGCGACGAAGAAGTCGATCTAGGGTTCACGGATCACTGAGTTTTTGGCTTAGATCTATTGTGGGTACAAGGTATGTACGATTTTGTGTCTAAAAACTCTTCCCTATGTCTGTATAGCAAGTTTGGGTCTAAAGTCTAGGGTTTTGTTGTCGATTTCTATAAAATTGATTTGGGGAATCTGCTCAAAATCAGGGATGGGAACCTAGGGTTTTGTTACCTTTGGTACTAAATAGGGTACCATGGTCAGCCATGTTTGGAACTTCTTCCTATTTAAAGTCCCCTTAACAGCTTCTCTGATTCTGTATTATCTGTTATCTTTTGAGTAGGAAATTTACTATCATATTAACTGCTATGTTCCACAATAATGTTTGACACAATCCTGTTTGTATCATATTAACTGTATTAACATATTACATAGTTATTGGCAATTTTGTATATAAGATATTACATATCTATTTTCACAATAATGTTTGACAAATTGAACTTGTAAAAGGTTCTTAATGGCTTCTTCAAATAGCATATCCTCATCTGTTGCTAGAAAGAGGGTCGATTGTTTCTGTTGTCTATCGGCATCCATTTGTGTCTCCACAAAGAACAAATCAAAGGGAAGAAGGTTCTATGAATGTCGTTTTTACCCAGTGAGTAAATTTTTTGTATAAATTTGTATGTTATTATAATATATTTTGGATTGAATTTGGTTTGGGTGTTGTTTTGTTTTACAGGACGTTAATAAATATTGTGGATTTTTTTAATGGTTGGACATAAATACTCAAAATGAAGTTCATGGATGCAGTGATATGAGTTTTGTTTCAAGGAATGAAGATGAAGTCAATTTGCTGAGAAACAAAACAAGAAAGTTGAAAGAGAAATTAAAGAATTTGAAAAGGGATGCCTTAATCTTGGAGTTAGAATCTATTAGACTAAGAGAGACAAATAAGAAATTTCAATTGTATATGATATTGTCATTGATGGTGACGTGTGTTGTATTAAGTTATGTTTTCATGAATTTTGAAGCATTCAAATCTATATAATGACATTCAAAGCTATGTAATGAACCACTTGTTTTGAATGTGTTTCTTTTGACAGTTTATGCTTCAAAAAATTGAATGTGAAATGTTAATGTTGTATTAGCATTGTTGTGATGTGAAATGTGAAATGGAATGGAAATGTTGTATTAGCATTTCAATTGTATGTGATGTTGTATTAGCATTGTTGTTGCTTCAAAAAGTTGACAAAACCGCAAAGAAACCGCAATAATACTAAGACACACATTCAAATCTCTTTGGCCTCGATCGCAATAACAATCTCGCAATAATGCCAATACTTGATCGCAATAATAATAGTCATTGCAGCCCATTCCAACCAACAACTAAAACTGCAGTAGTACTATTTTAACACCAATACATACAAAACTGCAAAATCTAACACCAACACCAAAACTGCAAAACTGCAACAATACAAAACTGCAATATTTAAAAACCCAATACAACTGCACACACAAAATTAACAATGTTTTAAACTGCCAACCAAAAGCTTTGTCATTAAAACCTGTTCCAACCATACTACATATACTCCACATAAGTCTGAATTTGTACAGTCTTAATTTGTTACAACCAGACCAAAACATATTGTCTTCATAAGTCATAAGTTACTAAAGCAGCTCCAAAACACACTACAGCTGCCCAAAAAGATACCCTATCAGACCCAAAAATATACTTTCAGATTGTCTTGCTTCACTGTCCCCCATCTGCACATTGTGTGACTCCACCATCTCTTGATCTCTGACTACCAGTTGCACTCCTTTCCCCTGGGCCAGGTCTCATTTCCACTACACTCTGCTTGCTTCCTTTTTGTCTGTTATGTCCCAAATGTCAGTATGTACATGGACAAATTGAAGGTAACATATAAATGAAATAAAATTATAACACGCACATTGAGCTTTGGCCTTCTGACAGTAGGTTGTTCTTGGGCAGATGTGTTCCTACAACCAGCTTTATTATGCCCGTATTGCTTGCATGTGGAACACATCATTGGAGTCCCTTTCTTTAAAACTTTACCTGTGCTCTTTCGTTCTTCATTTGGATCTTTCCTTCTACATCTCTTTGGCCTTCCAGCCAATCTCTTAGTTAATGGTGGCAACAAGATTGGCAAGTCAGTAGTAGGCCAACCATTGCTGCCATTCATGGGCTTTAACAGGTGGTTATATGACTTGAGATAGGTTTCAATGTAGTAACAAGGGTCCACAAAATCCTCAACAGGTCTTTCTTGATGAAGTATCCCAGTTGCAGCATGATTGCAAGGTATTCCAGATAATTGCCACACCCCACAAGAAAAAGTATGCTTCTCTAAGTCTACCACATATTTACCATACTTGTCACTCACCTCATACATATGACCCCCATCCCATGTGTGATCATAGTACTTGCTCAATTCAATAGACCTATTCAATTTAGTTAGAATCCTAGGGCATAATTTACCATCTCTTTTTGGCATTTGATCTCTCTTGGTATGGATTCTCTCCATAACTTGAGTCTTTATGTCTTCAAACATTGTTAAGAGGGGTTTATACCTAGCCTCTAAGATCCAACTATTAAAACACTCTGACATATTGTTTGTCACTACATCACATTTGGTGGTGGTATCAAAATAAGCCTTACTCCAAAGTTTAGGAGGTATACCTAGCAAGGCTGTGTGAGCATCCATTGACTCCTTCTTGATGTCCTTCATTGCCAATCGAAAATCAGCAGGATTGTTGGCCTTAGCTGCCTTCCAGAACATCACCTTTAAAGCTGTCCCATGGAACTTTTTTCTCCAATTAGCATAGATGTGTTTTGCACAACATCTATGCTCTGCTAGGGGTAGTAATTCTTGAATAGCAGGCACCAAACCCTTTATAAATATGCAACAAATTTATGTTAGTATAGAGACATAAATGTTTAATACAACTAAAACTTAAGATGTAATAAAAATAATAGTGCACCTTGGCTTTATTGATGCTTGCAATTAACTCAATTTAATCCTTGGCCTTGATCTAATTGTCCCTCCAAACTTATCTACCAACCACTTACATCTAATAATCTTTATCTTTGTGGCCCTGATACAACTGTGAATCTTAGTTGGGTAAGCTTTGATTTGAAACCATTTCTCTCTAGGATCATAACTTGCCCAAAGCTTCCATGGACATCCTGCTGCACACTTAACTTGAACCCTTGCAGTATCATTAATTGCAAACCAAATTGCTTTTCCTTTCCCAACTGCATAATTTTGTATTGCTTCTCTTAGTTGGTCAACCCCAGTGAAAGTCATGTATAGCTCAAACTCAGTGTCCTTAATTGCTGTATTTGGATTATACACAGGAACATCTCTCTTCACTTTGACCATTGCATCTTCACCTTCCCACTCACTACCACTAGTTGAGATAGGACTTGCAGGAACTTCAAAATCAGAATCTTCATACATTTCCTCCCATGGCTTCATGCCCTTTGTACCAAATTTAATCACACCATCATCATCAGATGAAAAGGTAGGTTCAATCTCTTCACTAGTCTTTTTCTGTTTCTTGCTTTCCTTGTTCAGGCCTGCCATTGTCTTCTTCATGCCCATTTTCTTAGTTGTCTCATCAATCTTTTTGTCCTTTTCAGCATGTACTGAGCTAGAAGCTTGAGTCCGCATATGTTCAACTTGCACTTCAACTTCATCATCCAATTGAACTTCACAATTGACTTCTAACTCATTAATCTTTTTTTTCTTAATCTCTTCCTTATGTAACCTAGCATTGATCAACTCTTCATTCCCATCATCATCACTAACATCAGTACACTCAAATTTTGTTTCTTCATGGGAAGAATCATCATCAGTTGAATCTTCGATTGGTGCATCAAGTTGCACATCAACAACATCAACTTCCACCTCAACTACCTGCTCAAAATCCCCCTCAAGTGGTAAGACTTCATCAATGGAGTGGTCATAATATAGATCAACTATCCCATATTTCTCACCCTCCTCAACTAGTAACCTAATACTATGGTCATCACATATTAACTCTAAACCAGTACGAATATCCCAACCACTCTTTTTGAAATACACTGCAACATCCTTTTTGTATCCCATTATCTTAGGTAAGTTGTTTATTTTGTCAACATTGAGCCAGTCACCATCAACATCATGATACAGTTTTGTAAAACCTCCTCCATAGTGGTATATTGGTTCTTCAATAAACCTGCCACCATGATTTAACTCCACAGAAAATAGAACCATCCTGCAACAGGTACAATACACAACATACAGGTAACCATTACAGAAATGTATTGAAGGAGGAACATATATTTTAGTCTTTAACAAACAAATAGCAGTTTAATATTGAAAAAGATAATTTAAGTCTCTAAAGTTTAATACTGAAAAAGGTTCCCATCCCTATTTTTGAAAACTCCCCAAATCGTCTTTTTAAAAATCGACTCAAAGAACAATCAGTCTAAAAAAAACCCTAGATTTTAGTCCCTTGCTAAACTGAAGTGGGAAGAGTTTTTAAAAGCAAAATCATACATACCTTAGTACCAACGAAGATCTAAGCCAGAGATTTGCAGGAAAAGCCCTAGATCGATTTTTGGAGAAAAAAACCCTAGATTTATTTGGAACCCAAGTTTGCAGATCGACAAATCAGTGAGCCGTGAACGAGGTTGGGAAGAATCTTCAACACAAAATCAGGGCTTCGTTCCTATTCGAAGATCTTTGCAGAAGGAGATCGATTCTCCTTTGTCGCTCTCTGTTTCTCTCTCTCCCTAAACTTCAACTTCTGAGATATCACATATATGTTTAACAGCTATATTTCTATTTAGCCGCGAAAGCCACGTCTCAAAAGCCATGTCATTTTCTTCTTTTTTTTCCTTTTTTTTAAGTCCACGTCAGATATTAGGCGAAAAAGTTTAACGTCCGTTTTGCAATATTTGACAGAATGACCCGATTTGAAAATTTTAATTAGTTCAGTTACTTAATTTGAAAAATTAAAAGTTTAATCGTGAAATCGAAATAACGTGCCAACTTTGGTGATGAAAAACATAGTTTTTCCAAAGGGCATTTTGGTCTTTTGTAAAATAAATTTAATGGCATACTAGACATTTGCACAAACCCTTAGGTTTAACCCTTAGGATTTAACCCTAAGGTTTTAAATATTTAGTTTCCAAAATTTCCAATTAGGGTTTTAATTAGAAAAATAAAATTTCTAAATTACAATTAGGGTTTGTAAAATAGAAATTAAAATAACTAAAATATAATTAGGGTTTTCTAATCATATTTAAGTTTAATAAACACCTTAGGCTTGCCAATTAGGATTAGGGTTTCCTAATTTACGGTTTAAGATTCTCGAATATAAAATTAGGATTTCCTGGCGTACAATTAGGGTTTTTAACTGTACAATTGATTTTCTAAATATGAGATTAGGGTTTCTAATCCCTTAGTAGGGTTTATTAATTTCAAACCTTATCCGATCAATTATTGATCAACATTTCTATATAGTATAAACACATACTTATTAAAATAATTATTTTAAATTTTATTTTCTATCAAATCCCTTTCCATAAATTAGGGTTAGGGTTTGTAAAGCTGTTAAGCACAACTCTACTCTAATTTTATTAGTCAATACACAAATTGACCCCTTCTCGAGACTCGTATCATAGATACACAGTACAATATTAACTGTCAATGTCAATAAATAATAATAAAAAAAATTATTCGTAAAATTTGGATTATTCGAAATCTCAGGTTATCACAGATGGAAGCACAAGTGGACCTATGATAAAGACTGAAATGGTAAATACTTTCATCGACATTCAAAAGGCTCCGTATTATGAAAGAGTCCTAGCAGGAATAGGAAAACCATTCTCCGAGATGATTAAACATGGGGATCGAAATGGCTGAAATGGGGTTGAAATTGGGAAAGATTAAAGAACTCACTACTTGGGAAATAGTAGCTGAGCACATCCAGACCAGGAATTACGGGAGTAACCCTAGGAGGACCCATAAGAAAAAGGAAAAAGATGTATCCATAATACTCCAAGGACAAAGTTGGCGAGGAAGTCAAAACCCGCCCATACAAAGACAAAATAACTATTCCCCATTCCAAACATCTGTAAATCCTGCAAATCCGTCATCCCAGAAAGTTGGAGAAGTCAGACGTAAGAGAACATTCACACTCTTGGGGGATTCCCTTGAAAATATCTTCAAACCTTTGACAACATAGAATAAAATCATTTAGCTCCTTCCCCCTGCAAATCCAAATGGGAAAAACTTTGACCCCAATAATAAATGTGCTTTCCATTCTGGTTCCCCTGGCAATGATACACATGAATGTTGGTCTCTAAAACACAAAATCCAAGACATGATAGATAGTGGTGAGAATTTGGTGACAACACCAGAGCAACCTCATATCCATGAAAATCCTCTACCTCAACACAATGTGAAGGAATAAACATGATTAGTATTAGAAGGGGAGAAAGTTCTAAGTACCTTCAATACATTGGAGAAATATCATAAATAGATAAAGAAATACCTGTGAAGCTGGGTTATTCCGAAGGATGGTCTTCAATCAAGCATGAACTGAAATCCATCAAGGAGCAAATTGATCATTTAGCAAAATTGAGGGTATATCAACACCAAGTAACTCGACAGCTGATCAGTCAGGGGCAAACAAACCTCCTATCCATTGCAACAAGGAATCATCACCGATTCCAAGAAAATGAAATGTGGGAAAAAAAGTTGAAAGGAAAGTTAGATCTTAACCTCGTCAAGAGTATACAGATAAAAGAAAGTTTACTCCTTTGGGTCAACCGATGGGGGAAATTCTACAGATGTTGATCAATGAAAGTAAGATCACAGAACTGTTACCTCCAATTAATCTTCGTTCAAAGAGATTTGATGCTACCAGGATATGTCAATAACACTCTTGGCCATGACATAGAAAGTTGTTGGGCACTTCATCACCTAATCCAGAATATGATTGACAGCGGTGACCTACAAATGGTAAACAACGGTAATACCTTACCAAAAGAAGAGGAGATATTTCCTCCTGGAAAACAGAGATGGAAAGAAATTATAGCAGTTGTATCCTCTGAAGGAGACATGCATTTAGCACCTTTAGTAATTCAAGGAATGGGGGATAAAAGAGGAAAGAATCCTATAAATATAGATGCACCAAAACAACTAATGTTGTCATATCTACCCCAATATCCAATCACTAACTTATGGAAAGTCCCTTGGAATTATGGGAAAAGCTAGGGATCAACCTCAGACTGCACTGCTATCCTGCATAAGGATAACCCATTATTCTTACCTCAAAGGATAATGAAGCCAGTTATCAAAGCCTCGGGAAAAGTACCTTAGAAGAAGATCAAAGAGTTCCTCCAAAAGACGGGGCACAATGATACAAAAGTTGTGCAACATCTAAAAGAAGCACCCCGACAAATCTCCATCCTAGATTTAATCTTATCCTCGGAAGATCACTGTAAAATTCTTGTTCAAGTCCTAGAAGAGGCTCATTTACTGAAAATGGTGGACACAGAAAAATTCCATCACCTGGTAAATCACATCCTTAACATCAATGTCATATCCTTTATTAATGATGACATCTCAGCAGACGAAACTAGTCATCACAAGTCGCTACATATAGCAGTGATATCATCAGGATATGTGATTGGCAGTGTATTGATAGATGGAGGTTCTTCCTTGAACATCTGTCCTTATGATACCTTAGAAACAATGAAAATCAACCCAACTAGAATCCGGAGCAGTCATGTCGTTATCAGAGCCTTTGATGGATCTCAACAGGATACTGTAGGAGAAATCAAGATTCCAGTGGAGATTGGCCCACATATATTCCATATCTCATTTCAACTATTAAACATTACTACTAGATACAATTTACTGTTGGGAAGACCTTGGATTCATATGGCAGGAGCTGTCCCATCCACACTTCACAAGAAAGTGAAATACATCATTAACGGTAACCTGGTGACTGTTAATGCTGAACCATAATATCCAATCCATATGCAGGGTGAAATGCCTTTAATCATTCTCAATAAAGTAGTTGAGCCTGCTAGTTTTCAAGCATTCGAAGTGAGCAACACTCACTATCGATTTATTGGGGGCACCAACATTAAGACCAAGAATCTCTCCCGAAGTAATGTCTGTCAGTCAAGAGATGTTATCCTTGGGTTTCTTGCCTAGCAATGGGCTAGGGAAAACAAGGAATTAAAAGTCCAATTAAGATGCTTATCCTACTAGGGAAGACTCGATTAGGATACTTGTTGGTGTGAATTCTTAATTACGCTCAGCACGCAAGTTTACGTGATCAACAAGTAATATAATGATAAATAGAGTATCATTCGCACAGAGACAAGTATGAATTTTAATCTAACAATTACCAGCTTTATATTATTTCAATTTTATTAAGCTAAACGAATTAATGATTGCAATTAATAAAAACTAATAAACTAAATATCAAAATAAATCAACTCAACTATTTACCACAAATTTTAAATCAGATAATGGAGAATTAAGCCTACAACTTCACTTTAAGCTTCACTCAGATTATACACTTTTTTCTAATTTAATTCACTATCTCAGTTCATTAATCAAGAACACTAAAGTAGAATTAACCATTAATCAATGCACTAAAACCATATTAACTTAAATCCATAATTTGATAGAATTAAGCCAAACACCCTAATTAACTAATTCACTATATCTCTATGTGAATTAAAATCAAAGAAGGTTTAAATTCCAAGTTCTTTTATGATTACATGCGATGTTAGGTATATCTCTATCCTAAACATTCATCAAGAGTTCCATCAAAACGCAGAAATCATGAACACATGCTATTGTGATTAGGTCTAGATTCATATATCATCTCTCGAGTCCATACAAATCTACATAAAATTGGTGATTAAAAAATACATAAATTAAGTATAAATCACAATAGATGAATTGAAAACTAAAAAGATCAAGAAATTAAAGATCCATTGTAAGCTTAATAAGTAATTTAGTTCATAATAGATGAATTAAAAACTAAAAAGATAAAGAAATTCATCATCCCAATTACAGAAACTGAATTAAATGAAATAGAATAGTACAAAACCACCTTTCTTTGCCTTCAATTCTGCAATCTTTGTGAATCTTGATTCCTTGATCTGTTGCTCCACTGTCTTCTCTCAATTAGGGCTCAAAGTTGTAATTGATTAAGTGTATGATTGAAGTCTCTATATCCCCTTTGCGTAAGTCATTTAATAAATGATAAAAATGTCCACTCACAGTCCCAATCTAAGGCAAAGTTTTCCAGTTCATGCATCCATAGTGTTTGCATTACATCAGAAGTCTCCATTATGTTCGCGTACCCTTGCCCCGACGGGGGTTTTTTCCTTGATGAGGCCCGCCCCAGAGGGGTCTTGCTTCTTTCTGTCACGTTCACCCCCGCCCCGGCGGGGGTTTTCTTTGTTATAGGGTCCGCCCCAGCGGGGGGTCAAAACTGCAAAAATTGTTTTCTTTCCTTTTCATGCTGTTTTAACACCACATTGCCACCGTTATGCCAACTTTAACACATAAAGAAACCTACACACAAAACAAACACAAACACACGTAAAACTGTAAAGAAATAGACATGATCAACACTGTTTGAGTCTAAACAGGAACCCGATTTATAGGTATAAAATCCACTCATTAAACTTTCCCAAACTTAAACCGTGCTAGTCCTCGAGCACAACGATATGCAATGAAATGCAAACTACCTATATGCCTACGAATCCAGCAATAAGACATAACAAAGTGTAATCACACAGCCTCAGATAAATCACAATAAACACGACAGTATATCATATCAAGGAAAATTAATAACTTCTCAATCAATCATTAAATCTTAGACTATTATAACTGATATAGTGTGTGTTCTCAACAACAATGCTAACTGATATAAAGTCAAATACAACACATAATATACCTCTTTAAAGGAATCATATAGTGTAAACTCACGAAATCCAAAAACAAGATAGATCCGACTAAAACCAAACAGTCACTAATTTCAAAGTTTAAAATGGGACACTTATGCTTTATTATTCAAATACGGGGCTTTTCGCTCTTTTACCCGTTTTTCACTTTTTATTTTTCTCATGGATGTGCAATGTCTAGTCCTCTTAGGCTTTTCAATGCTACCCCTTAGCGAGCTTTCAACCAACGACTCCCAAATTGTAAGGATTTAGGGCGTTAGGTGTAGAGACATCCCTTCGAACGTACTTACTCAAGTAATAAAGGCCACATAACTAAACTAGCCACGACGTTTATTCATATTTTTTTTTTTTTTTATTTTCCTTTTTTTATATAACTTATATATCCCAAATTTCCCCCAAAACTCAAGTTCTTGTCTAGTTTTAGCCATCACTACCTATTCATGAGTTCCTTTCATTCAAACTATCATTATCCTTCAGAATTCCATTATGTGTCAATTTAGACTCAATCAGTCAACATTACTGTTTCTAAGGTGCTAACCTGATTATACTAGTTTCAAACAGATAAATATTCAATTCATGATAAGAAATCACATCAAAGTCTTAACAGTCAATACTATACTTGTCTACGCAATTCCAATCTCATCATTGGCCAAACCAGACTTAAACTATCTAACAGCTGGAATCATGTAAGTATGAACTAAATGCAATAAAAACAGTAAACTAACTAATATTTTTGTAATTTTTCAATTTTTTCAATTTTTTATAAGAATAGAACAAGAAACTATTTGTATTACTAAATTACTAAATTAAACTACTATGCAACTACATGAATGCAACATAAACTGATATGACTAACTAAATGCAAAACTAACACATGCAAACTAAACATACTTATCAAACATAGAAATTAAAATATTAAACAAAAACTAAACCAAACTCCCCCAAACTTAACACTTACGATGTCTTCATTGTAAAAATATAACATTAAAGTAAACGAGGACTTCCCTGAACATGCTAAGCCTGATGTGGTGTTGGTGGTGGTGGCTGTGGAACAAAGACTGAAAGCTTCTCCACATCTGAATCTGAGGGAGGGTACTGTGGCATTGGATATGGAGTCTGGACCTGGAACTGGTCGGCACCGACTGAATTCAGGCTTTGCAATGCCACATTCAATGAAGTAAATGAACTATTCATTGAATTGAACATGTGATCCTACCTTGCCGCCATCTACTTCATCTTTCTATTAGCTTCTTTGTCTCTCTCATCAAGATGCCGCTGAAGACTGCAGAACTGAGTACTAAACATGTACTTGCCTAACCTGCTACTCCTCACAGTCTCCTCACCAGTCATCTCATCAGCTCAGAACTCATCATCCTCCGAGGTGTCCTCAGCCTCCTCTTTATCAGGAACGTCAGAAAATACGAAACTGACACCTCTTGGATGTGACTCCCATCCAGCCCAGACAGAGTATCAAGAAATCGCCCTGGAGTCTAGTAGCTGGAGTGGCTGCTGCACAGGCTTATCACCTAACCATCTAATGCCAGACAGCCTGCACAACCCACATATAAGCGAAGGGTGTGGCAATCCTCTTGAGAATGGCCCGCGCAGACAACGCCAGATGGAGAAGCTAATGATAGAACCAATGTCAATGTCAAAGTCTTTTACTATGGCAAATAGTAACATCAACTCTTCCTTTGTAACATCACTCATATGCGTCGAAGGATACAGCTTCGTACATAGGAACGCATACCAGATTTTGACGTACAGACTTAAATCCTTGCTCATGAACAAGGTGCCACCCTTTCTTCCCATCGCCCACACAGTGCCAAGTTTAGATATCTCTGTGAGGATCTGTCTTAGTCTGGGTTAATTTAGTGGAACAGGACATTCTGGCACACAGCCGGGGCTCGCACGCTGTAATATTCATTAATTGTTGCAGGACTGAATGAAACTTACTTACCCCGCACGAATGCCATATATGGTGCCCTATCCTCAGCATTGGCATTGAATTCTTTGACCAAATTGACAATGGCAAGGTCTGGATCATCAATAAACACCTACCAGCCCTGTTCATGTATATGTCTCTGCATCTAGCTATCAAAAGCATTAGGTCACAGACCCCTCTCTGGTGTCAATGCTTTGGGCACGAGGTAATCATACTTGTCAGTGGCACCGTCACTCACGAACTTTCTTTTGTCATAGCTCCGTGTGGGTGGGGATAAGCGTTCTCCTATTTGATGTTTAGAAGTAGTTTTAGGTGCCATTTCCCCAAACTTTTGCTTTGGCAATATCACAAGCACTTGGCGTGCACACCACTCACAATATCCCCAAATTGATGACTGCAGTCCAATATTTGTGAAAAACTAATTAAAAACTTACTTACCCACACTGAGTGTCCCAATCGAATGTTGATAGTGCAGTGATGATGCTCAATTGGTGAAGTTGCCCTCCCTTTATCTCTATAAAACTGAACAGTGATGAAACCCTAGTTTTTGGGTGAAGGAATTCAGAGAATTGGATGGAGAATGGTGTGTAATGGATGAATTAGGGTTTAGATTTGTAGAGGAGTGGAGAGTAGTGTACTAATTCGTGGTAGTGGGGGTAATGGGGGGTATTTCGTAGGTTTAGATGTGGCTTGGGTTTGGTTAGAAGAGATGAAAAGTGCAAAAGACTAAGTCTTCAGCGTTTTAAAAATTTTCTGATTCCCATACCCTTGTCGGGGCGGGGGGTAAATGAACTACAAAAGCCCACCAAGGCGGGCTAATCCAGAGGACCCCCCGCCGGGGCGGGTGTTTCAGGCGAGAAAATGCCCACTTGGGCGGGGGTCCTGATTTTGCAACACTTGACTTTTTCAATTACTTTGCCGCATAAGCTTGTCCAACTTCATCATTTATACCTGAAATTCATTGAAACACAAAATATAAGATAAAAGAATACAGTTTGAGTAAGAATGATGAAAATTACTAAAAATCACTAACTAACTAACTAACTACGAATTGTACTGAAATGAACTAAGTAATACTAAATTATTAATTAAGCTACGAATTGAATAACAAGAAATAAAAATACTGTAAATGACACAAGAATTGGGTTGCCTCCCAATGAGCGCTTATTTTTTAGTCTTTCAGCCTGACTACTCCCTGTTCATGGCGCATCGGTAAGAGTGATTACGGTGGCTTTTTTGTCGATGTCGCTACCCCAATAATCCTTTAAACGCTGCCCGTTGACATTGAATATTTTGATAGGATTCCTGCTTAACAATTCAATGACGCCATATGGGTAGACTGTCTTGATCGTAAATGACCCCGACCATCGGGATTTGAGCTTTCCGGGAAATAATCTCAGTCGTGAGTTGTATAATAGAATAGATTGGCCCGATTTAAACTTTCTCTGCAATATCTTCTGGTTGTGCCACTTCTTGACCTTTTCCTTATACAGTTTTGAGTTCTCGTAAGCTTGTAGTCGAAATTCGTCAAGTTCATTCACTTACAGTAATCTCTTCTATCTTGTAGCTATTTGATTGAAATTAAGCTTTTGAATGGTCCAGTATGCTTTGTGTTATAGTTCTACTGGGAGGTGACACGCTTTCTTTTATATGTTGTCCGATAATCCCATAAAGCATCGTCTAACTTTAGAGACCAGTCATTTCTGTTTGGATTTACAACTTTCTCTAAAATTCGTTTCACCTCTCGATTGGAAACCTCAAGTTGGCCACTTGTAAAGTGGTAAATAATTTATTGCAGAAGTGACTTCCCTTGTCACTTATGATTGCTCTTGGCGTGCCAAACCTTGTGAAGATGTTTTTCTGTAAAAACTTTAAAACCACTTTGGCATCATTCGTAGGGAGTGCCACAGCTTCAACCCACTTTGATACGTAATCCACAGCTAATATGATGTATACTTTGTTGTATAAAGGCATAAGAGGTCCCATGAAGTCCATCCCCCATACATCAAAAATCTTAACTTCCATGATCGTGTTGAGCAACATCTCATTCCTTTTTGAAATATTTCCCACCCTTTGGCATCTATCACAACTTTTCATGAACTGGTAGGCATCCTTGAACATAGTAGGCCAATAAAATCGTACCTGAAGAACCTTAGTCGCTGTCCGTTCACTCCCATAGTGTCCCCCATATGCAGATGCATGACATTCGTGTAAGATATTCTTCACTTCACTGTAAGGCACATATCTACGAATCATCTTGTCTTCACACTATCTGAAGAGATATGGCTCATTCCATATGTACCATTTGACGTCATCTAGAAACTTCTTTTTCTGCTAACGTGTCAAATCAAGGGGAATGATCATGCTCACTAAGTAATTAGCAAAATCCGCATACCATGGGAATTCAGAATTTACTCCAAATAGCTGCTCATCCGGAAATGACTCATTGATCACACACTTATCTGCCCTATCTCTGTCCGAATTTTCCAACCTCGAACGATGATCGACCACTTAATTTTCTGTCCCCTTCCTATCCTTAATTTCCAACTCAAATTCTTGAAGGAGAAGAATCCATCTAATGAGCCTAGGCTTTGCATCTTTCTTTGAAATCAGATAATGAATTGACCAGTGATCTGTGTATACCACTACCTTTGTTCGTATCAAATATGCTCTGAATTTATCAAAGGCGTACATGACTGCAAGTAACTCCTTCTCGGTGGTTGTATAGTTCAATTGAGAATTCGTGAGGGTTTTACTTGCATAATATATGGCATGAAAGATCTTTTCTCGGCGTTGACCCAAAATAGCCCCTACCGTATAGTTGTTAGCATCACACATCAACTCAAATGTCATTGTCCAATCTGGTGCTACGATCATGGGAGCTGTCGTTAATTTCTTTTTTAACTATTCAAAAGCTGACATACACTCTTCATCAAAGATGAAAACTACATCTTTCTCTAATAGACTGCATAATGGTTTTGCAATCTTAGAGAAATCCTTAATAAACCTGCAGTAGAATCCGGCATGTCCAAGAAAACTTCAAATTCCCATAACTGAACTCGACGGTGGAAGATTTTCAATTGTATCCAGCTTTGCCCTATCAATTTCCAACCCCTTCGTAGATAGTTTGTGCCTGAGAATAATTCCTTCTTCGACCATAAAGTGGCACTTTTTCCAATTAAGCACAATGTAATTGCTTGACACTGTTTATGATTTCCCCTCGGATTTTTCTCAATATCATTAGGTAGAGTCTATTGAGGCCTATTAGTTAGTGCTAAAGAAAGCTGTCCCATATGATTTTCCAAATTCTTAATCATCGCCGCTTGGATTTTCATCGCTACCTCATTATCCGATATGTACTTCAACAACATATCTTCCAAATCTGACTTTTTCTCCTATTGTGGAGGTGGATGTTGATGCTGATTTTGAAACCCCGGGGGATAAGATGGTTGTGGAGCCTGATGATTTTGATTATTACTCCACGAAAAATTCGGATGATTCCTATTCCCCGGATTGTATGCATTTCGATACTTGAGTCCGAGGTATTCTATCAGAATCGCCTACAAATTGTACTTGCTAGATTTATTTACCAGATCTGATCGTTGGATGTTCCCCAGCACACAACTCATAAACATAAGCCACCTGTTGAACCTGTTTACCTATGAAGGCATCCATCTTCTTTGACAATGCTAAAATCTATGTCGCTAACGCTGTTACTCCATCTACCTCTAACACCCCAGCTGCCTTTGGCTGTGTCATTTTTTGTGGGCCACTGGTAGCTGTTAGCAGCCATTGTCTCTATCAGATTATATGCCTCCTCAAACCTTTTCGCCATAAAAGCTCCCCTAGACGCTGCATCAATACTCGTACGGAGATTACCATTCAGCCCATTGTAAAAAGTGTTCATCTGCAGCCATTTGGGTAGTCCGTGATGTGGGTACTTTCTTAGCAATTCCTTATACCTCTCCCAAGCTTCGTACAGAGACTCCCCATGCTGCTACTCAAACATAGTATTCTCATTCCTAATTTTCGCAGTCTTCGTCGATGGGAAAAATTTAGCCCAAAATTTCTGAGCAAGGTCATCCCATGTAGTAATCGACCCTGCCGGTAATGAGTGTAACCAACTCTTCGCCTTGTCCCGCAGTGTGAACGGAAACATGTGAAGTCTAACTGCATCATCAGATACCCCGTTGTATCTGAAGGTATCACAAATTCCTAGAAAGCTGACTAAATGCTCATTCGGATCATTGTTGGCTAATCCCCCAAATTGGACTGAATTCTGTATCATTTGAATCGTCCCATGCTTGATCTCAAAGTTATTCATAGCAATCGCTGGCCTGGTAATACTCGACTGAATCTTAGTAACCTTGGGAGTAGCATAATCCCACAGTGCTTTCTGATCCTCTGCAACCATACTTTCTTCCTGTTTATCAAAGTTCTCTCAATATTCCTTAATCCACTTACTAAGTCTCTGAAACCTTTTCTCAATGTCGTCCTCGTAAGGAAACAAGTCTGGCTTCTTAGACTGAGTTTGAATGCACTAAGTCAAAGAACCTGAAACAAGAAATAGCAAAAACAAAAGAAAATTGTTTAATAAAACTGAACTAATTAAATTGATATTGAAAATACTAAAATCAAAACTAGTCCCCGACAACGACGCCAAACACTTGTTGGTGTGAATTCTAAATTACGCTAAGCACGCAAGTATACGTGATCAACAAGTAATATAATGATAAATATAGTATCATTCCCACAAAGACAAGTATGGAATTTAATCTAACAATTACCAGCTTTATATTATTTCAATTTTATTAAACTAAACGAATTAATGATTGCAATTAATAAAAACTAATAAACTAAAAATCAAAATAAATCAACTCAACTATTTACCACAAATTTTAAATCAGATAATGGAGAATTAAGCCTACAACTTCACTTTAAGCTTCACTCAGATTATACACTTTTCTCCAATTTAATTCACTATCTCAGTTCATTAATCAAGAACACTAAAGTAGAATTAACCATATCTCAATGCACTAAAACCATATTAACTTAAATCCAAAATTTAATAGAATTAAGCCAAACACCCTAATTAACTAATTCACTATATCTCTATGTGAATTAAAATCAAAGAAGGTTTAAATTCAAGTTCTTTTATGATTACATGCGATGTTAGGTATATATCTATCCTAAACATTCATCAAGAGTTCCATCAAAACGCAGAAATCATGAACACATGCTATTGTGATTAGGTCTAGATTCGTATATAATCTCTCAAGTCCATATAAATCTAAATAAAATTGGTTATGAAGCAATTCATAAATTAAGTAAAAATCATAATAGATGAACTAAATGGATAAATTTATTAAACTAAAATTAAAGCATAACAATCATCGTTCCACATTAATGATCCATTGTAAGCTTAATAAGTAATTTAGTTCATAATAGATGAATTAAAAACTGAAAAGATAAAGAAATTCATCATCCCAATTACAGAAACTGAATTAAAAGAAATAGAATAGTACAAAACCACCCTTCTTTGCCTTCAATTTTGCAATGTTCATGAATATTAATTCCTTGCTCTGTTCCTCCACTGTCTTCTCTCAATTAGGGCTCAAAATTTTGATTGATTAAGTGTGTGATTGAAGTCTCTGTATCCCCTTTCCATAAGTTATGTAATAACTGAGAAACATGTCCACTCACAGTCCTAATCCAAGAAAAAGTTCTCCATTTCACGCTTCCACAGTGTTTGCATTACATCAGAAGTCTCCATTCTGTTCGCGTGCCCCCGCCCCAGCAGGGGTTTTTGCCTTGATGAGGCTCGCCTTTGAAGGGTCTTGCTTTCTTTCGCACACGCCGCATTCTCGCCTCAAGTGGGTTTTCTTTGTTATAGGGCGCCTTTTTTACGGGGTCAAAACTATAGAAATTGTTTTCTTTCCTTTTCATGCTTTTTTCCACTGCATTACCACCGTTATGCCAATGTTAACACATAAAGAAACCTACAGATAAAACAAACACAATCACACGTAAAGCAGTATAGAAATAGACGGATCAACATTATTTGAGTCTAAACTAGAACCCAATTCGTAGGTATAAAACCCACTCATCAATAATCCTCTGTATCAAATCCCAGAAACCCGTATAAACGTCTGTCGGTTCATCTGTCCACTATTTTGTTGTCCAATTTCACAAGAGCAGGCTTCTGGAAACCTGTGAGGCAGATGTCCACCTCCTTGTCCAACATGATTATACTAGAGGTCAATTCAGTTAAAGACAAAAGAGAAGCGCCCCTTCCCGCCAAGGAAGAAAAGATACAAAATGAAAATTTCCTCCAGGAAGTTCAAAGCCAATTTGCAGGAATGTTCTTCCTAGCACCTACTAAGGGTGAAGATGCTTGTGTCAAAAAAAGTAACCAGTTAGGAAACCATCTTTGTTTCACTTTCATTAATTGGGTCCATATGAATATTCTAGGGAAAGACGTTGACCCTAACGTGGATTAAATCCTGGCTATCATTGTGGAGGAGGACAACAGTAACACTTCATCAGAGCTGTCAATAAGGACCTGACTCTAGACAATTGGAGCAACACTCCTTTCGTCACTCTATAAGGGTAAAAAGGGCCAAGACAGTCTGTCTGCCCTGTAGTGTAAATATTATTTTTGTTCCATAGTGCTAGCAGTCTGCTTTTGTCATGCTTTTATTTATGCTTGTATTGTCAAACAGTTTCATATATTAATGTAAAAGTATTATTTTTTCCAGGTTTCCAAAGTTGGATTTGTTTTGCCTTGCTGATGCATCACCAAATCTCAACAGTGACTACGACTTTGATGTAGAACTTGACTTTGACCTGATCGGAATTGATCAAGAGGAGATAGAGGACTATGAGGTACTAGAGGAGTTCAAAGGATGGGTCGAAGACAAACCCAAACCAATCCTTGAACAAACCACCTCTGTCAATATCGGAACCTCAGAAAATCCCAAAGAACTGCAAATTAGGAATGACCTTACCCCAAGACAGAAGAAAGATCTGATTAGACTCCTCACCCAGTTCAAGGATGTGTTCGCATGGGTGCATAAAGACATGATCGGGTTATCCACTGATATTTTCATTCATCGACTGCTTATCAAAGAGGGGTTCAAGCCAATCAAATAAAAACTGAGAAGACTAAAGCCTGAGTGGAGTCTGAAAGATAAAAAAGAAATTGTTAAACAATTCAAAGTAAACATTATTATAATATCAACTTACAATGAATGGTTGTCCAATGTGGTTCCCGAACCTAAACCTAGAAGGAATGTACGAGTATGTGTGGATTACAGGGACCTAAACAAGGCTAGTCTCAAAGATGACTTCCCAATACCTTTTATCCACATTCAGGTAGACAATACGACATAATTCAGCATGTACTCATTTGCTGACTGTTTTTGTTAGATACCATCAAATTATGATTGTTGAGGAGGATAGGGAGAAAATTGCCTTTATCACCCTCCTGGGGAACTTTCTGCTATCGAAGGTTGGCTTTCGGCCTTACTAATGCTAGTGCCATATATCAGAGAGCCATGATGGCCCTATTTCATGATATGATTCATAAGAAGATAGAGGATTACATGGATGATATCATAGTCACATCTAGAAAGGAAGATGACCCCACCAGACATCTCAAAAAGCTATTCAACTGACTCCCCAAATACAACTTGAAGCTGAACCCTGCCAAGTGTCCTTTCGGTGACAAGTCCAAAAAATTATTGGGATTCTAGTAAACCACAGAGGTATTGAACTAGATCCAACAAAGATTAAAGCCATCATAGAGATGCCCGTACCTCAAACAGAGAAGGAGATACAAGGATTTATAGGGAGGATCAACTTCATTAGTAGATTCATCTCTCAACTCACAACAACTTGTGAGCCCATTTTCAAGCTATTAAGGAAAAATTCTTCTGGGAAATGGAATGAGGAATATCATAAAGCTTTCCTTACCATCAAGAAATAGTTGATTGAAGCTTTTATTTTGGTGCCTCCAAGGGATAAGGTTCCTCTATTTATATACATATCAGTTAATGCCAATGCCATGGGTTACATGCTGGGGCAGAAAGACGATAGAGGCAAAGAAAGAGCTATCTATTACCTCAGTAAAAGGTTTAGCAACTGTGAATAGAGGTATAGTTTGATTGAAAAGACCTTTTATACATTATCATTGGCCGCCATGAGGTTACAATATTACCTCCATGGGCACACCACTTATCTCATATCCCGCATGGTTCCTCTGAAATACATCTTCATGAAGCCCATGTTAAATTGTTAATTGTCAAGGTGGTAATTAATCTTCCAACAATTTGACATCATTTATGCGACTCAAAAGTTTATCAAAGGTCAAGGAATTGCATATCAATTGGCCGAAGCACTTGCAGGGGACTTCGAGCCATTGGAAACTAATTTCCTGGATGATGGGATAATGACAGTTCAGCAAAACCATCGAGAGGATGCTGGCCAATTTTGGAAAATGTACTTTGACGGGGCTGTAAACATGGAAGGTGCAGGAGCAGGAGCAGTCCTTGTATCCATTATTGGGGAACAATATCCCATGGCCACCAACCTCCAATTTATCAACACCAATAACATAGTCGAGTATGAAGGCTGTATAAAGGGATTAAATTTGTCCCGATCAATGGGTATCAAACGGTTAGTAGTCTTTGGGGATTCTGAATTGGTCATCAAGCAAACCACCGGGGCATATCACACCAAAGAGTTATATTTGCTGCCTTATCATAGGCAGGTTATCAATATGGCTATGGAATTTGAAGATATAGCCTTCATCCACATTCCTCAGAAATGAAATGATTTTGTAGATGCATTAGCAACCCTGGCTTCCCTGATCAGTATTTCCCAAAAGAGGGGAATCCTGGATGTCAAATTCAAAAACCAGATAGCACCAACCTATGGAAATTTAATTGAAGAAGTATCTGATGAACTACCTCCCATTGAACACCCCTGGTTCTAGGATATTAAAGAATATCTACGAGATGGATCTTCACCCACTTGGGCAAGTAAAGCTGAAAGAAAGAGGATCCACAAAATGGCAACAAAATTCTATCTAAATAGAGATGACCTCTACAAAAGAGATATAGGAATGGGACTCCTAAGGTGTCTGGATAAAAATCAAGCCCATGGACTTGTAAATGAAGTGCATGGTGGAGTATACAGGCCACACATGAGCGGTCCCTTACTTACCAAAAAGATATCGAGAACATGGCATTCTTGGATTTCTCTCAAAGCTGACTGTGATGATCACGTCAAGAGATGTTATCAATGTCAAGTCCATGGAAATTTTATCCATGCACCTCTAAACGAACTACACTGTATGAGTTCACCATGAATTTTTGCTATGTGGGGAATGGACGTGATCAGGATAATAGAACCCAAAGCAAGAAATGGTCATAGGTTTATCTTCACTATGATCGATTACTTTACCAAGTGGTTGGAAGATGCCTCTTTTCCCAAAGTCACAAAAAGGACATCATTAGTCTCATCAGAAATAATGTAATCCGTCAATACGGACAACCGAAGGTGATCGTATCAGACAATGCCTAGAATCTGAACAACCAGATGATGAATGAGTTATGCAGCTAATTCCACATCAAACATCTTTATTCTATCACCTATCGTCCCAAGATGAACGAAGCTATCGAAGTGGCCAACAAAAACATCAAAAAGATCATGCAAAAGATGGCTGCTAATCACGAAGGATGGCCAAACTTATTGTCTTTGACTTTGGTAGCTTACAAAACTTCAATCCGTACTTCTACTGGGGAAACCCCCTAGTCACTGGTCTATGACATGGAAGTTGTCCTCCCTATAAAAGTGGAAAGGGCATTATTAAGAGTGTTGATAGATTCTCAGATGGACAAAGACAAATGGTTGCAAGAGCAATACAACCAATTATATCTGATAGATGAGAAAAGGGCTGCAACCATATTATATGGTCAGCTGTATCAAAAAAGCATGGCTCGATCCTACAACAAAAAGGTTCGGTCTTGGCAGTTCAAAGAAAATGACCTAGGGCTTAAAAAGGTCATCTCTAATTAGGATGCAACTAAAGGAAAATTCACCCCTAACTGGGAAGGTCCCTTTATTTTCAAGGACGTGTTATCCAAAGGAGTCCTTAGACTATAAGAAATGGACGGAGAAGAATTTCCCCATCTTATTAATTCAGACTCTGTCAAAAGATACTATGTCTGAATCCCCTACATCGGCACATCCTAGTCCTATTATTCAAGTTATTCAGGTCTTTACAGCAAAGCCTGAATTATGAAAGACATGATCTCCCTTCATCCACGAGAGTACGTAGGCAGCCATCTATGGTGTGGTCAAACCAAATAAAAACCCAAAAAACCCACTTAAACTAAACAAAAACCCAAAAAACCCACTCAAGCAGAACAAAAGTCCAAAACACCTACTAAAACCCAAATAAACACTTTTCAAACCGTTCAGGCCAAGCCTGAACTATGAAACACCTAATCTTCTCATCCAAGTGAGTATGTAGGCTGCCATTTATGGTGCGGTCTAACCCTCAAAAGAAACATTTAAACCCAAAATCCAAATTCCAGTCCCAAGACACCAAAATCAAAAACCTGAAAGCTCATACACCAGGAAAACCCTAAAGATCAACGACCTATTTTGACAGACCCTATGACACCTCAATGATAGTCCATCAGAAAAAGTTTGGGATACATCAAAATAATAAGTCATAAAGAAAGTGGCAGCCATCAAGCGAAGTCAAAACATATCCAAAAGGGAAGTGAACCAAAATATATTTCCTTTTTATATGTTACTGTTTAATATATACAATGTGTCATGTACATGACAAAAGTGACTAATCTAGTCTATGTAAGAAATAAAAGCCAATCTATAAACCCGCTGTCAAACGAGTCAGCAAATCGAGCATCACATCCCTCACTGAAGATGGAGGTGCATCTATGAGCTCCTGCCTCGTGAAATCTATACGAGACATATGAGCTACCACAGTATATAGAGTACTACCATGATATCCATAAAAGCACCTGTATAGGCGACGACGTCCTCTGTGTAAGATGTGAGAGCAACACTCTCAGAAAAAGCAGCATCTCTGGCATCCTGGGCCTCGTCCCTCGCTGAATAAACAGCATCCCTGCCATATAAGGTCATCAACATCAATGCCTGAGCCTAATCCTGCTAAAATTTCAAAAGCTAAAGAGCTAGGAGTGGCATTAACCGAAGTTGTTGTCAAGTTTGCAAATAGCTCATCCTCTGTAGGGGAGGGTGGAGCTTCCATAAGCTGCTCATCATCAGAATCAGAACTCAGTGGTGAATGAGCAGCAAGAGACGTTGCGATGTCTACCTCCAACCATGCAGTATACTCTAAAGAAAGACAATGGTGACTATTTGAAAAATCATTTCTCTCCCAATGAATCAAGAAATCATACACTTGGGATAGATCTTCCTCAGATAAGGACAAAGCAGAGGATCTATGGCCTGAAGCTCCCTCAAAAGAGTAAAGATCTTGAAAACTGGTTAAACTGCCCCATAACCGATAAATGATGATAAGTAGTCACACCTCTCAATTCGGCCAACGGGAGAAAGTCTACACCAATGGCATGTACGATGAAACTAAAAGGGGAACAATAGCCAAAGTAAATTAATATGGGAAATGGCTCCTTAATCACAGCTAGAAAGACAGACCAAGATTCAGCATCTATGCAATCAGTCGGGTGCAAAGAATAAGATATAGCTATGTCATGTAAAAAGCAATAGCCATGGCATCTTAAAGTACCAATCGGTCTCAAATGCGTCTTGAATCAGACATACAACAATACATTGTTACCTCTAAAAAACTAGGTAGGGCGGGTGCAGCAAAGTGAAGCTGAAATGAAAGTTTCTACCAAAATCATAAGAAGGATGGTGTGATCCTCTCTCAAGGCACTGACTTAAGTATCTAAGCCAATATTTAGATGATCCATGTATAAATTCATGTATAAATATGTTACGATGCACATTAAAAAAGTGTCCACCTGGGCAACCCGTTAAACATCCTCAGAAATGATAAAATCCTCTGAATGCGCTAAATAGCTGTCTAGAGACCCAAAACGATCGATCAAGAAGTCCATAGACACTATGTTCCCATATATGATCTCGTCCAATACAACTGTGTGTCTCAGACCTATCATGGTCATAAACTGCCGATGCAACTGACTGACAGCTACTCTAGCACAGGGTCTATCGTAAGGTAAATCGGTGATAGGCTCGTACTCCTCCAAAGTCAGAGTCAGATCATGCGTCCCAAACCTAAAAAGTTGTCTCTCCGGAATTTAGCAGGATATGATGCCCTCTGTAAAGCCCTCAGGGACCTGGAATGATAGGAATGACATAGAGTATATCAGCATGTGACCTGTGGCTATGTGATCCAAATCAGGGAAGTTGTCATACCAAGACCTCAAAGCCGATGCTATCAGTGTGGGTGGACTTGATCAATACGGGTAACGAAAGATGAAGATATATGTAAAATCTTATCATAAATACCATATAGGGGTCAATTCTAACTCATTAAAATAAATGTAAATCCATGACATATAATGCATGCATCATGATAAATGACAAAATAATAGTTGCAGTAAATGAAAAGAATTATAGATACATCTCTATAAAACTACATATATCTTGAAAACATCATATCTGTGCTAAGAAGAAAAATAAAAAAGTACAGGGAGATGAGGCATAACTGCCTAATGACTAACAAAAGCCTATAAGAAGAAATCCCTAAAATCTACATCTCCAAGCTGAGTATAAGGGAGGATCTCCACCAGCAAAACCACCAGCATTTAGCCCACCAGAAGGACCAACACCTGAGTCGGATGGATCAAAAGTATCTGCCTCTGCTAGATCTCTACCTAAGTAGCGAATGAAGAGATGCACCCTATCCAGCCGCTGGGTCAAATATGTTATCTAATCTAAATGGGTAGGCTCTCGAACACATGATATCAAATCTGTCATCATCACAGAGACAGGCACCATGTCTGCTAGAAACTGGGTAGCACAAGTCTGAGCCCCAATAGTGTAGGGAGCCCACCATCAATAAAAAGCATCCTGAGAGCAAGGACCATCATCCAACATAAAACCATCAAAGCCCATCAGGGGAATATCCATAACAGGATGGGATAAAGACCAGTTTCGTCGAGCAGGAGGAAGATATGGAATACAAATCTCCTCTGTAATGCATCCAATAGCTCGCTCACCCAAATAGAGCTCCCAACCTCCCTCAGTCAAGAAGGGAATCCAACAGGTCGACAAGGCATACTCTAGTCCTGTCAGAAAGCCATCCGCCAAACCTACTATCAGATGGTCAGGAGTGTAAGGAATCCACGTAATGAAATCTACAGTCAGTAGCTCCAGCTATAAACGACAGTGTGTAAAGCCCTCATCCAGGGTAGAATGGTGCCATCGACATCCCCTCATATATGTCTCCAAGCCCAAGGTGGTAACTGGACGAAGGCAAGGAAGCTTCTCGTAAACCAAGAACTAAGAAGGCATCAATCCATATATCAAAAATACCTGAAGGTGGGAAATGGGAAACTGATTAAAACTACTCACCAGTAGAAATTGGTTTAAGCCTAACCAAGCCTCTGTAATTCCATGAGAGCTTAGAAAAATCCCACAGAGGAAATAGGCAAAAGTGAAGGACCCCCAATAAAAATCTCTGATGTGATCTACATCGCGGAGAGCACCAATCAGTGCAAAGGAGACAATTAAGGAATTATCTGCAATAAAGCAGCCTCTGATGATCTTCATCGCAGAAAGAGATCTCTCACCACCTGATCAACAACAGGTGGTTCTGATAAAGCTCCGCTAGAAGCATCAATGCTCAAGCGATCGAAAAGGATGGCCTGACTATTGAGGGCCGAAGGAGGTACCCCCAATAAGGATCTAACAATAACATCGAAAATGTCTGTTACCAAGGGCACCCCTCACTTGTAAAATCCAAACCAGTATGAATCGCCAATCCATCGGTGTCATCACCACCTCGTAATCTAACAAATGGAGTGAATGAGTTTGATGGAACCATCGCTCTGATAAAGCTCTCACATAACCCCATGGACAACGTCGGGGTACAATTGAAAAGAAAGCCTCAAACCCCTAGTGTGACGACCCCAAAATTAGGTATACATCACCCATCTTGGGTCGCCAGATACATGGTACAGAATTCAAATACAACTTACTAATACAACTGTCGTGTACAATACGACAAAGCATAAAATGTGAGTTTGAATACAATTATTGTCTACTAGAGATTATACAAACTCAAAAGGAGTCCTCATTACAATTATTATCACACTATTTCACAAAATAGTGAGGACTACTAATGTTATCCTCTGGACCATCACTCCAGTTCCTCGGCTCGTCCACTATATTCTCATTTTCAAGAGAACAGTGAAAGAAAGGGTGAGCTCAACTAGCCCAGTAAGAAATATTATGACTAAGATAATGCAGACTAAATTATCATTAGCCTCCAACAATGTTAAACTGATAAAATATAATAGACATCAAGTTTAACTGTAGCGGAACAAACAATCCATTAAAAGAGTCAAGTAGAGAATAGAATCTACTATCTTTTATGATTTAAAAAGTTTTTCATCACTTTTATCGCTGAGACTCAGCTCAATAAATAATCCACATCATCAAATCATCCCTGCACTACAGGGCAAGGATATTCTTTAGTATCACGACCACGAATTATCCATGCACTACAGGCCAAAGATAATCGTGTTTTCATCAACGGTCCTGATCATGCCATAAAACAATTCATCTTTGCTCCCTTGGCCGAAGAGAATCCATACCCATAATCATACCAAAAATTGTCCAACAATGCACTACGGGCCAATGAGGACTTTTAATTTTCACATCATTTATAACATTACGGTCATGATTATACCGAATAATCCTCGGTCATAATCATACCAAGTCCATCTATGCACTATGTGCCATGATGACTTTCAACATAACATAAACATGAGGATGATGACAATGATATAAGAATTCAATTAAACAAGTTCAAGAATTAATTTGTCTAGGAACCAATAACGTCCAAATTGTCAACATGATACTTCTTTGTAGAATAAAATTCAAGAATGCTCAGAAGAATATTTCCATGAAAAATACTCGATGAAGCGCAAATATCAAGGATATTCCACTAATTTCATGGAGTATAGAAGTCAAAATTTTAACCAACTGAGTATAATATCGAGTGGAATAACAAAAGATATCACCATGCATGCGGTATTGCGCATGAGCGGTTATTCAACAGAATAATAATAACGGAACCGTGTCGGTGAAATTCACGCAATTGGATGTTCCAAATGTAATAATAAATGCGAAATAATAAATGATGGAACCAGTCCCACAGATATAGTACATATGAGGATATTAAAGCAGGAATAATAAAGACGGAGTAATAAAAATGGAACCAGTCCGCGCAGATAGCATGCATGTGATATTCCAGCTGTAATAATAAAGATGTAATAATAGAAGAATGTCACCAAGTATAGGGTAGCCAGCAGATACAAAAGTTATTCCAATGAACAATAAAGAAATGGAAGAATGAAGTTCTCTTCTTGAATACAAAAGAATAATATCCCTTACAGTAAAATAATACTTGATATAAGAGTAGTGAAGTAGCAGAAAACTTTTCTTCTATCTCTATAGTCTCTCTATAGTTTCTCTCTCTAGAGTTCGGTGAATTTAAGTAAGAAAATAATGAAGGAATGAGCTTCTATTTATAGGAAAATGGAATGCATAGTAATTAATCCATGAACGGTCCAAACACTATGCATAATAAAATATAATATATTCTATTTATAGAATAACTTTAATAAAAGTATTTTGTTTTATATAAAAAGATTTTACTATGCAAAACACTATGCATAATATAATATAATATATTCTATTTATAGAATAACTTTAATAAAGTATTCGCTTTTTATATAAAAGATGTTTCTATTTTATTACGTTAATAATCTGAATAAAACAAAACTTCTAAATTAACAATAATTGAATCAAATAATGTGAGATACTATGCAAAGAACTATTGTAGCAATAATTGAACAAAACCGAGTGACTTCTCACATAAATATCAATAATCAATACTGTGTGCTACTATGCAACAACAGCAGACATCAGATTACTTTTACTAATGAGTAGTTCAACAAAGATCAACAAGTAAAACTTCCGCCGTTATTTTTAATAAAATATTTTTGTCGTTTTCTCAATCCGACAATAATTCCGTTGTGGGGTCCACCAATGATTGTGCCGTCGTACGAATATTTAATGTTTAAAACTAATATTCCCCGACCAATCGAATATAATATGACAACTTGCATACTTTGAAAAATTTATATATATTACCCACAACTATAACATTATCTCAAATTCACACCATAATATAAAAAAATTATTTCGAGAAAATTAATTCTTTATTCATAAAATATGGGGTTTCACAATCTCCCCTCCTTACGGAATTTTGCCCTCGAAATTTACGTACGTACCTGGTATGCCGAACATTTGAGGATACCTTGACTTAATTTCAGATTCTAACTCTTGAGGTATAACCCTTGAGTGTTGGATACGATTCTTCTTATCCAAGATTTTAACATGAGATCTTATACGTTAAATCATCCGCTATCTCGTTCGATTCTAAATTAATAATGTGGTCTCGGTCATCCACATATTTACGTAACATCGATACTAAAAAAAAAAAGTTCTGAACACGCAACATACTTGGCGGTAAAACGAGTCTATAGGCCACCGTTCCTACTTCATCGAGGATTTCAAATGGCCAATTAAATCGTGGGTTGAGATTTCCTTTCTTCGTCAATTCTTGCTTCTAGAATAACGCCCTCTTGAACCTTCTTCTTCACATTCATCAGCTCTGAGTATGTAGCTTGAGCGGCTTTAGCTTTATCGATTAAAGTCGATTCTACTCGTTATTCGTTATCTTCACTTGGGTTCCTAGAGTCTTTAACTCTATCTTCATCATTTGTAAGTCATACGAAATGGGCCTTTGTGTTAACAACATCACACTCAGAACGACACGATCTTCTACTCAACGCGCGCCTACATTACGCGTTCGCTTTCCCATGATGGTATTGAATGGATACGATCGTAATCTTCAACAAACTTGAGCCAACGATTTGGCGCATGTTACGTTCATTTTAAATAAAGAAATATTTGAGGGTTTTAGAAATGGGTTTTGTCTTCGTGGTCGATACAAAATCGAATTCACGGTCTAGGGTAGGCTAGAAGTCTTCGAGGGAATACGTCAAGAGATTTATTAATGATAGAAATATCATTCAAAACTGTTATTCTCATCCAAGACTTGGATAGTACGTCACATTGATACCAACTGTGACTTCTATTCCTTAACCTAGATAGCACCTCACAATGATACCTATCAACTTGTCATCATCATTCATGAAATCCCTACATGTAAAGTCCGGCCGCTTGCATTCCACACAAGGAAGTCATCAACAAAAGGATCGGGGCTCTTTACTGATGGCTTGATATGACAATGATTGAATTTAGTGGTTTGGTTGCTTGAATTCGGATAATAGGTTGGTTAGGAATATAAAAGCTAACAACCTTACGAAAAACATGATGAGTAGTTAACCAATCGTTTAAAAAAAACCACATCAAAGGAAAGTATTTTCAAAGAGATAAGATCGACAGGTAACGTGAAAGTGTCGATTTGAATCAAACAAGATTTATAAACAGTGGAGGTAATGAAGGTTTCTCCCAATGGAGTTTCAATAGATAAATCAAAGTTTAACTTCTCTGGAGTTAAGTATAAACATTGAACATAACTAGGTGAAATAAAAGAGTGAGTAGAACCAGTATCTAACACGGTATAGACTTCGTAAGAGCTTATGATTAACTTACCCGTGATAATTTTATTCAGATTCCTCGTCACGAGAAACAAAAAGCTCTCTCTTAAACTACAGGCTTTGGCTTGTCTGGGACATCCTTTGGCATCACTATCCCGATTGGACTTGACTTCACCATACGACAAAATCGAGCTAGGTGACCTTCTCTTCCGCAATTAAAACACGCTTTGGATTGTTGCGTACAGTTTGGATGGATGTGTCCCTCTTGTCCGCATTTGAAATATATGACCGATGGGCGTTCTTCTTCCTTTGAAGCGGGTCTTTGGTCGTGTGAAACATCTTCACGTCATTGTTGAACCTTCTTCTTAAAATGTCCATTCTTATTATCTTGGCCATGATTACCACCGAAATGGTTACCATTCTTGGCATGATAACATCCCTACGATGGTTATCGTTGTTCCGGATATGAATTGCCACCAGATGATTATTATCGTGTTGTTGGTCGTTGCCTTTTGGTTGTAGTGACTCATTATCGCGCTCCAATAACTAAGCCCTATTCACAACATCTGAATATAAACAAAGTTTATGAGAAATGAGGTATTGACGTATATCAGGTTTCAAATCTCGCAAAAACATTCGCGTCATTCGCTCCTCATTATCGACCAAATGGGATGCAAACCGGGATAACTCCGCAAACTTAGCCTCGTCATCGCGACATACTGGTCATATTGTTTTGCTCTAGCTTGATGAATTCTACCTCCTTCATGTGACGAATACTTTCAGGAAAGTACTTGTCGTTGAATAATTCTTGGAACTTCTCCCAAGACATCTTGAGTGCGTCAGTCAAGTAAGTGCTTTTCTGATTCCCACCAATGATCTCCTTCTTCACGCAACATAAAGGTGGCAAATGGAACCTTTTGCTCCTCTAAGCATTCCAAGACATCAAATATCTTGGTAATCTACTTTAGCCATGTCTCCGCCTTAAGTAGTTCGCTTTTCCAAAACTCCGGTGGTCCCAGCTCCTTGAATCGCTTAGCGATGACCAAACCGTGGGTTAACATTGTTTCCACCGCATTATGGATGGAGCTACCTTCGCTTGTTGTTGCATGAATTGCTCCTTAAAGCGCTTAGCGGTGTGGTCCGAGAGTTATCGAGATTTCTACCGCATTTTGGGATGAGTTGCCTTCTTTGTTGTTGCATGAATTGCATAAAGCCTCGACCATCCCATCATTCACCATTTCGCCGGTGTTATTGTTTTCATGAGGAATATTGTCCTCTGGTTGCACATTATCTCGATTATTGATGCGTGGAGACTCAACGGTCTCTGTGCTCCATTGATAATCTCAACAGGTCTCGGATGCCATTTTCAAACACCGCCACAAAACAAGGGTTAATTAACATATCACATATTATCCCTATACTTTGACCGACCAATTAAATACCAAATAAACTTTGGTAGGTCATACTAGTGAAGGAATTCCCCCGCTCTCCCTCCTAGTTCTTATCTCACATCTTAGCCAGGATCATATCCTAAGCTTTGATACCAACTGTGGACGCCCCCAAAATTAGGTATACATCACCCATCTTGGGTCACCAGATACATGGTATGTAATTCAAATACAACTTACTAATACAACTGTCGTGTATAATACGACAAAACATAAACTGTGAGTTTGAATATAATTATTGTCTACTAGAGATTATACAAACTCAAAAGGAGTCCTCATTACAATTATTATCACACTATTTCACAAAATAGTGAGGACTACTAATGCTATCCTCTCGACCATCACTCCGCTCCCACTCGCTCTCAAATTTATATTCTCATTTCTCAAGAAAACAAAGTGAAAGAAAGGGTGAACTCAACTAGCCCAGTAAGAAATATTATGACTAAGATAATGTAGAATAAATTATCATTAGCCTCCAACAATGTTAAACTGATAAAATACAATAGACATCAAGTTTAACTGCAGCGGAACAAGCAATCCATTAAAAGAGTCAAATAGAGAATAGAATCTACTATCTTTTATGATTTAAAAAGTTTTTCATCACTTTTATCGCTGAGACTCAGCTCCATAAATAATCCACATCATTAAATCATCCCTGCACTACAGGCTAAGGATATTCTTTAGTATCACGACCACGAATTATTCATGCACTACAAGCCAAAGATAATCGTGTTTTCATCAACGGTCCTACTCATGCCATAAAACAATTCATCTTTGCTCCTTTGGCCAAAGATAATCCATAGCCATAATCATACCAAAAACTATCCAACAATGCACTACGGGCCAATAAGGACTTTTAATTTTCACATCATTTGTAACATTACAAATCATGATTATACCGAATAATCCTCGGTCATAATCATACCAAGTCCATCTATGCACTATGTGCCATGATGACTTTCAACATAACATAAACATGAGGATGATGACAATGATATAAGAATTCAATTAAACAAGTTCAAGAATTAATTTGTCCAGAACCAATAACGTCCAAATTGTCAACATGATACTTCTTTTGTAGAATAAAATTCAAGAATGCTCGTAAGAATATTTCCATGAAAATACTCGATGAAGCTTAAACATCAAGGATATTCCACTAATTTCATGGAGTATAGAAGTCAAAATTTTAATCGGTCGAGTATAATACCGAATGGAATAACAAAAGATATCACCATGCATGCAGATTGCCAGATAGATGGTTATTCCAATGTAATAATAATAACGGAATCAGTCGGTGAAATTCACACACCCATGAGGATGTTCCAATGAATAATAAATGCGAAATAATAAATGATGGAACCAGTCCGGTATATAGCATGCATGTGATATTCGACAGTAATAATAAAGACGGAATAATAAAAATGGAACCAGTCCCACAGATAGCACGATGTGGATATTAAGCGAGAATAATAAAGACGGAATAATAGAAGAATGTCACCAAGTATATGGTAGCACAGATACAAAAGTTATTCCAACAGAACAATAAAGAAATGGAATAACATAAGTTCTCTTCTTGAATACAAAAGAATAATATCCCTTACCGTAAAATAATACTTGATATAAGAGTAGTGAAGTAGCAGAAAACTTTTCTTCTATCTCTCTATAGTCTCTCTCTATAGTTTCTCTCTCTAGAGTTCAGTGAATTCGTAAGAAAATAATGAAGGAATGAGCTTCTATTTATAGGAAAATGGAATGCATAGTAACTAATCCATGAACGGTCCAGATTGATTTACTTTAATCTGACGGTCCATATTTAAAGAAAAATCTTTTAAATAAAATATAATATATTCTATTTATATAAAAAGATTTTTACTATGCAAACACTATATGGGCACTATGCAAATACTATGCATAATAAAATATAATATATTCTATTTATAAAATAACTTTAATAAAGTATTCTGTTTTATATAAAAAGATTTTACTATACAAAACACTATGCATAATAGAATATAATATATTCTATTTATAAAATAACTTTAATAAAGTATTCTGTTTTATATAAAAAGATGTTTCTATTTTATTACGTTAATAATACGAATAAAATAAAACTTCTAAATTAACAATAATTGAATCAAATAATGTGAGATACTATGCAGCAACTATTGTAGCAATAATTGAAAAAAATCTGAGTGACTTCTCACATAAATATCAATAATCAATATCGTGTGCTACTATGCAACAACGCATATTACTGTACTTTTACTACCGAGTAGTTCAACAGTATCAACGGTAAAACTTCCGCCGTTATTTTAAATAAAATATTTTTGTCGTTTTCTCAATCAAATAAATACATTATTAGGGGTCCACTAATGATTGTGCCGTCGTATGAATATTTCCCATTTAAAACGAATATTCCCCACCAATCGAATATAATATGACAACTTGCATACTTTGCAAAATTTATAAATATTACCCACAACTATAACAATATCTCAAATTCACACCATAATATAAAAAAATTATTTCAAGAAAATTAATTCTTTATTCATAAAATCTGGGGTTTCACACCTAGGAATGTACAATGGTCTGGTACTTAGGATGAAGGCTCTTGTACAAAGAATGAACACTAAACCAGTTTCCCCTAGGCTGAGTAAAACCAAAAACCTTCATTGGAAATCAATTTTCAACCATTGCCAAAAATTGGAGAAAAAACAAGTCAAAAATTTGAAAATTTCCAGTACCTCATTAGCATGGAGATGAAAGAATGGGTGGCAGCTCAAATCGCTTATAAGATCAGGAATCGTCATATGTATGCCAGGAAGATCCTGGCAGGAGGTAGAAGAAGAGGAAGCTGGATCCGCAATGTGAATATCCTTCTCCTCATCAATAACATCCATCCTATCAACCCTAATAAGACGAATCATAAACTCGGTCATCCAACGCGCCTATCGGGCCGGTCTAGGAAAGGGAACATTCAAAGCCGCCCTTCTAACACTAGAAGAGACTTTGCGAGAGGTAGAACTGCTAGGCCTGTTAGAATCCATGCCTGAAGACAAAAACTCCAAATCGCCTCAGAAAGGGTGAGGTATGTTTTATTTATGGTCAATTCAATTGAGCATTTGCATACATTTAGGACAACAGACTCTTAAGGATATGCTTAGATCACCACATCATGTCTGGCATAATCATGTCAACTCATGCTATTTTAACATACATCCCTTGTAGATTTAAACATGCATGGGCATTTAAATGCCCAGACTCGTGAATTTTTTTTGCTAGAGTCTCCTTTGTAAAATGGACTATCCACATGCACATAGGCATGACTAGGTGGCCATTCAGTAGCATACCAACCCAAATTATGAACATTTCATGTATTAAACATTAAATTGAGCTCGATGGTAACTAAATTGCCATATCCATTTGAAAAACATTCCATGCTCATTTGTCCTAAAATGGGATAACTACACTAGCCAAAATGGGTGCAAATTGACTTTTAAAAAATAGAATTTTTTTCACATCGTAACATTCAACATGGTAAAACACAAGCATTTACTAGGCCCGTTCAATTTATCAAGTCATATAAGCATACATATTTGCTATAATGTGTTTAACTTACTAAGCATGAAATATAGCGTTCTAACTGTCAAAACTTGAAAAGAAAGGATGTAAACATTACCTAAAGTCTGCAGAAAGTTTATACGATGACATATTTTGGGAAAAGCAGCTTGAACTGAGTAGATCTGAGTGAGAAAATTTGGTTTTTTTAGAGGGAATCAGGTTAAAAGTGACTTGTGAATGGGCCAGGGGTATAAAACCACTTGCGACCTTCCATGGGTCTACCTGTATAATTCTCAAGTCTACATACGAAAGTCTATGGTTAGTCCCACCCCCTCTAGTTTGATCCAATTTGAGGTCTAGCAGGTCTCTCGGAAGCCAAAAAGTCAAATAAAAAAAAAGGTTCAGCGCGATTGAGCGGAAAACACCTAAAATCCCAAAAAACTTCAGAAATATGAAATTCTCAGTTAAGCCATTGGTATCATCTCAATGAAGCATTAGAAAAACCATCAAGTATAACTTTGAAAAATTGTTTTCATCAGAAGGAATGATGATGTAATCTATTATAGAAGACATCCCCGGTAGAGCCTCCGAAAGGGTTCGCTTATGTAAGCCGTTGAAAACTACTTCATCGAATATATCGTTCTATCTGATATTCTAAACCGTTAGCATCAACCCAGCGAAGTATCGAGGAAGGTTCCGATGATTTAAACCGTTGAACAGTACTTCAATAAAGATATCGGTATGTCTGATATTGTAAACCGTTGGCATCAACCCGGCGTAGCATCGGGGAAGAGTCCGATGATGTAAACCATTGAACACTACTTTAGCGAAGATATTGGTCTGTCTAATATTGTAAACCGTTGGCATCAACCCAGCATAGCATCGGGGAAGGGTTCGATGATGTAGGTCATTGAACACTACTTCAGCAAAGATATCGTTCTATTTGATATTGTAAACTGTTGGTATCAACCCAACGTAGCATCGAGAAGGTTCGGTGATAACAGCCTTTGTAAACTACCTTTTTGGTAGGCATCGAGACAAGTCAGTGGTGACAACCATTTATACTCCATCCTCAGGGGAGATATTAAGAATGTTTGAAGAAACTGTAAGCCATTGAAAACTACTTCAACGAACATATCGAGATATTCGATATTGTAAATCATTGGTGACAACCCTAGTATAGCATCGACATCAACCCCGTGATAAAACCTTGAAAACTACCGTTCGAGTAGGCATCGACATCAACCCGATGATAAAACCTTGAAAACTACCATTCGACTAGGCATCAACATCAACCCGACGAGGTGAACTTTGTAAACCACCATTCTAATTGCATCGAGTTAATGATGCATCATTGTAAACTACCAGCAGGGTAGGCACCATTGTAAACTATCAGCGTAAACATCAGGAAGGTCCAATGATTTCAGAACATCATCCCCAGCACAGATGTAAAAAACATCTCAGCATATTTTCATTAGACAAACATCGGCAACACCGATGAAAATTAAAACCGTTGGAGTTAACACCAACGTAAGCATCAGGAACACGGATGTAAAGTCAATCGTTGGGGACAACGTACCCCAATGTAAGCATCACATCATTGTATCATATCATTTCGTTTTAATTGAATCATTCCATTTAATTTACATTGTATCTTTACGTCATGTTAGGTTTTAAGTGTCTAGTAATCTTTATTTTGTTCATTCCATTGTATTGTAAAAATATGATAAAGAGGGGCATCTGTAGATACTCAAAATATTGTTTCCTGTTACTAACCCATGCAGGAAAGGAAAAAGTGTCTTTTCCCACTTTGGAGATAACCCCAGAGTTTCACCCATTCATTTTAGAGACAACCCCAAATAAAATATATCAAATCAAATCCCAAAAACATCCCTGGGGGATATCAAATCAACCTCAGAGATAACCCTAAGGAAAAATAGAGTTGACAGCAGTCAAAGCCCAGTAAATAATCCTGAGGGATAACTAAAAGCCCCATCAACCCTAGAGACAACCCCGAGAGGGAAAAAAGGTCTTTTTTACAAGATAACATCAACAACCACAATACAACTGTAGATAAGGTCATAAAGAACCATTGCAGCACTTCTGAGTGCAAACTATGCAAAACAGCTCAATGGACTACCTGCGAAGACCCGATAATTCCAGTTTGTTCATGGACCCATCTTCTTGAATTCAGAAAAAGGTAAGTCCTATGTCATTGCATAGCTCTCAAAAAGAGCTTTCTGAAATGGTATGTCACATCTCCATCGAATTCATGGATTGCAAGTTACGGACGTTTCAGCGGACTTCGAGGTGCATAAATTTCGAGGTGCACGAACTTTGAGGTGCATGAACTTCGAGGTGCATGATAACTAGTGTCTAAAGGCACTCTATAGACTATAGATTATTGACTTGTGAAAATAAATTTCATACATATTAGTAATACTTTAAAACAGGTTATAATAATTATCATTAACTAAAATTAAATGAATATAGGTTAATTATGAATTTAAATATGTCCCAACTAACTTTAAAAAATCAATATTAATATTATATGTTGAAGGGGGGGGGGGTATTAGTTTAAGAAGAAATTATAAATGAAATAATTAAAATAAGAACATTTATGTCTTCAAATTCTTAATCCCAGTGTCATTTAATAATAAAATATATACTCCCAATGTCACTTAAAAATAAACCAAATGATAATGATTTATTATTTTTATAATTTTTAATAATTCTTAACAGTTTTGAGTTTAAAAATGTCTCACATTATGTCTAAAAAAGATAAATCAATTTCTAAGATAACTAATCCTAAAAGACAAAAAGGAAAAAAACTCTATTGTAGTTGTCACATTTTCCTCATTTAGCCATTAAACTTTAAAATATGGTAATTAGCCATTCTGTTAAATTAATTAGATGTCCGTTTATTTATTGTCTACTTAACATTTCTATAAAAAATAATAAATCTTAACAAATGATATGAAAAAAAAAATAGTAAGCCATTTTTAGATATTAAGGTGAATCTTGTGAGATGAATTGATATACTTATATATATATATATGTCACTTTTTTTATCTTTTCTTTATCTCTCTATTGTCACTTTATCTTCTTCATCTTCATCTTCTTAATGTATTAGTCTGCCAGATCTCTTCAACCATCATCACCCGTGTTTTTTAAAGATTCATCGCGATCGAACATCACCTCCCTAGCCATTGTTTAAACTCCATAGCCAACGTCCGTAACTAAAATCATATGACTCATTTCTACATATTTGTATAATTATAGATCTGAAACTAAAAAATTATAACTTTTTTCCATAATACATATATATATGTGTGTCTGTGTGTGTACATTCATCTATCTTTACCCATTTGAATTTCAAAGACCGTTGGAACTAAAGAAACAAGTTTTGGGAGTTGTGCATGTAGTTTGAGTTCAAATTAAAACCCAAATTAACTTTTTCACCAAATTAATTATAAGGAAACTTGAGAAAGAAAATGAAGATTTGAATTTTGATGGTGGAAAGTGGTAAGATGAAGATCACCTGTAGTAGACCCAGATGCAGGGAGATGGTGAAGAGAGAGAAAGAATAGGTAAAGTGAGATGATGGATGTGGGCTTGAATTTTTGAGAGATAATTTCTTGGTCGTCAGATGTTGAAGTCCCAAATAATTTTAGATTATTGGATGTTGAAGCCTAAATTGATTTGATACCGTTTGGGGCAGGTACACCGGCAGCCAGCCGTGGGTTGCCTTTAAGGCAGCTGTGGCTTTCATAAGTCATTTTCAAGTTGCGCCGCACATGAAATCTGAGAGCTCTTCTTCAGATCTGCTGAGTTCGGGCGTCTTTCTGCAAATTCTGTCACTGTATAAGTGTTCTACACTGTCCTAGTAACATATGCATATCTTCTTTTCTAGTTTCTATCCGTTGGAAAATGACTTTTTTATATGAAATACGTCTAAACACATAGTAGTGAATATGCATGCTTATATGTCTTGATAAAAAATATTTAACATAGTAAATGTTAGTATTAAACTATGATGAACATAATGATGTGAAAAAAATTAACTTTTGAAATAGTCAAATTGGTACATTTTCCCTGCTATTTCTTATCCTATTTGAGGACAAATGAGCAAATGTAGTAAAGCAAAGTAATCCTAGTAATTAGTCTATCATCATGGATTAGGACTTTGATATGTTTATGAATTATAGGATGTTTATGACTGTGGGTAGGTGTGCTACTTAATGGCCACCTAGCCATGCCTATGTGCATGTGGATAGTCCTATTTACAAAGGAGACTGGCAAAATTTTCCAAAAGTCTAGGCATTGGGTAGACATGCATTTTTTACTCTACTATAGGCGTATGTTAAAGTAATACATGCATGCATATAGCCATAAAAATGCATAAAAATGCTCCAGGTTAGAATTTACCACACCCTTTTCTGAGGTGATTTGGAGACTTGTGTCAAGATATTTTGGATCTGGATCAATCGATTAGTTCCCGCAGGGCCACTTCATGTGTGCGGAGGAGGGCTTCTGATTTGCCTCAACCCCGTTCAGTTAGACAGCCTCATCGTTTGGATGAGGCGGTGATACGTCCTATCCGGGTTGATGTATCGGATGTCGAGGATGAGTAGGAGGATGTACTGGTAGCTGCTCCAGCTCCTACTGCTAATGTTCCACGTAGGGATTTTCTAGGCATTCAGGCGGCTATTCCAGAGCTTCTGGGTTATTTCAGTCGCCACCCCTCAGTTTACTTGCATGCAAATGAGGTAAAAGCTTGATTTGATCTTTCTTTTTCCTATTGAGGAGGAGCAATGATTTTGACATTGATTTTCATGTGATGTAGGTTCCTGGTTTTACCCAGCCTCGAGGGAACTGGTTTAGCATACACTCTCTGTATCAGGCTCTGCATCCAGATTACCAAGGTATTATGCATGGTTGGGGCTTTGGGGGCGTTCTTTTCCATTCTTCCTCATCGTTGTCCCTAGGGTTACCTCAGGGCATTGTTTGAGCGTTGGTTTCACTAGATTAAGTCTCTTCATTTGTTGGATTGTGAGGTGATGATGACGCCGATGGATTGGCGGTTTATCACTGGTATGGAGTTTGAAAGGGCGACAATGCCATGTACGATGAATATTACCCCGACTGCCGTCAGATCCTTGCTAAGAGTTCCAGCCGAGGCACTCAAGGGCAGGACCATTCGTACGGGTCCTTTGAGCATAGATGCTATGAGTGGGCAGTTGAGTGATCCCATACCTGCTGATGTGAGAGTCAGGGATCGCATTCTTCGGTGATTGTTCCTGGTGATTATCAGGGGTTGTTTCATATCTGATAACTCTTTTACGGTGTCATTCGCTTTAATTAGCGTCACTCGGTTGGTGGACTGTATTGGAGAGTATGATTGGGGTTCCTACACCTTTGCCTATTTCCTTAGGGGAATGCGCATGCGTTCGTAGGGCTTGACCCAGGCTTGGATAGGATTTTACCCATTTCTACTGGTGAGTATTTCTCTTTTGATTTCCCATGTATAGGTTAAGAGTGTTCACTAACATCAAATGCTTGCCTTTGTGTTGGCAGTTTTTGGCCTATGAGAGGCTTCCATGTTTACGTCATGTGAGTTTGTTAGGTTTAGAGACCTATCCACGAGGACGACGATGGCATCACTCCATTTTGGCAGAGGTTCATATAGCTGAGGGTTTCACCCATTGTCTCTTAAAGTTGGAGTTGTTGACAGCTAATGTCATCACTTGGGTTCCCTACTTTGGGGAACATTTGACCATTGTATTTAAGGATGGATTCCCGACTTATGTCGAGCACGTGATATCCATCCGTAGGATTCCTCTCTTCACAGATGGAGGGTGGGAGCTCTATTTAGGAGAACGTGCTATTAGGAGCACCACATGAGAGATTCGTGTGCCGATCTTGCCTCCTGCCAGGCATTATTGGCCTGTGTTGCAGTCGCTCGTCGATGACATCCTATTGATGGGTATTGACGACTACATTTTGTCAAAGGGTTCATATACTCATGATACGTTCTATCACTGGTGGTCCCCTCGTACCATCAGAGCCCAGACCCGTTCCACTAAGTTTATGGGGGATATGGTTCCTAGATCCGTGATGATGATGGATTAGCTGACCTGTGTCTGAGATCCAACTCATTTGACACAGATTGACAGTTTGACCTGGCACTTGGGCAAAGATCCTTCAGAGGCAGATACTTTTGATCCTTCCAGCTCAGGCGCTTGCCCCTCAGGTGACCCGTATGGCTTTGCCAGTGTAGATCTTCTATTGTATAGGCCTGACATCCATGTTGATAGAGATCCAGTGACTCAAGAGGAGTTACATCAGGTAGACAGGATTGATGATGTAGATATTGACACCATTTTCTTCTTCTAATGTGTATTCTTGTCATCTCTTTTGATAGGCCTCTGTTAGATATTGGGTGGCTGTGCCCCATTCTCGCTATATCTTTTGATAGGCCTCTGTTAGTAGTAGGGCGTCTGTGCCCCATTTCCCTGTATTTTTAGCTGTACAGAGATGATGTATGTAGATGATGATGTACTTAGGAATGTATGTATTATTTTCCATTCCCTACATCATATTGTCATCTATTGCTTATCATGCATTTATCATGTTATGAATATGTATGTATGTCCAAAGATATTCAGCATTGACCCCAGGATGGTCTTATGATATGGACCACACAGATGTCTTCTTCGATAGTCAGCCGCATAGATAAAACCCCACTAGTATTGGTGGTATCTCGTCTGAGATCCTGGTGTGATAGTAAGTCACCCCCAGATAGGGTGACCGTAGATCAGCTATTACATTATTCCATGACCCTCCTGATGTTTCAGGTTTCCGTAAGCTTTGTGGAGGGTATGCTAGAGCATTGGGTACCTGAGAGGTAGGTTTTCTGGTTTGGGACCCAAAAGTTGACTCCTTCCTTGGAGGAGTATGAACAGTTGACGGCTTTACCCTTAGACAGACCTTACGCTCGGATGACTGTCGGAGATATGCGCCGGTAGTTCATGACCCTCATCGAGTTGTGACATAGAGTAGTAGAGGATGAGATTACATCCAGCCATTTATTGTCCAGCGTTTTCTGATAGACTGATTTGGCTCAGTGGACAGCTATGTACGGCACTCTGGGATTTTACCACACCATAGGATCAATGTCATGTGTCTAAAGTGGATGCTCTCGTGATGTGCATATTGGCGTATGTATACATGCCATGGTATATGGATGAGCTGGACATCGGTGTTATCATGGCAGTGAGAGCTCTCAGGGAGGGTCATACCATTATTCCGATGATTGTGGCGGACACGTTGAGATCAACCACGTTTTGTCACACCTACCCTCAAGGGGTATTTACAGGCAACTCGATCATGTTATATGTATGTCATGCTTGAGACCGATTGTCAATTTTCGATGACACGGGTACTGCTTTACCCATGATATAGCTATGTCTTTCTCCTTTTAGCCATCGGAGTGTGCAGACGCTATGTCTTGGTTGGTATTTTTGGCAGGGATCGGAGATCCATTTGGCATCCTGCCATGTATAGGGCTAAGTTCACCCTACAACTTCATTACTCACGCTCCTGGCATGGATTATCTCCCTCTGGCTGGTTTGAGGGGCATGACTACCTACCACCCACTAGCTGTGATATCACAGTTTGACCAGTTCCAGGACTTCCATCATTTTGAGGGGGCGTTAGGTCAGCGTGTGGCTTCTCGCCATCTACCAGTAGAGGACCGATCCCGGGTGTATGTCTATTAGGATCAGCATGAGAGAGCAGATTTTTCTGTTAGCCATCCGGGCTGTTCGTCAGAGTATTCTGCGTGGATGGAGACAGAGACTTCATCGGCTGCGTTAGTATCCACAGTGTCGGGTATTGAGTATGTCAGTGAGGAGCCCACGGAGGACATTGATTCTCCCACCGAGGAGGAGCCATTCACTGGGTTGCCAACAGCTCTTGTAGATTCTCCCAGTATGAGTACTACTGTGATCCAGCATTCAACACAGTATTTTGAGGAAAGTCTCCATCTGATGACCTTCGAGAGAGATCAGGCTAGAGCCCTGATGTTGACAACTCTTGATAGGAGATATGTTGCTCTGTTAGAGAGGGACGGTGCTTTAGCTCATATAGATACCGCTATTATTAAGCGGGATGAAGACAGATCAGCCAGAGATGCCATGATAGTTGAGTGGGATAGCGCCATATTTGCCTGGGATGTAGCCGTCACAAATAGTACTACAGTGAGGTCCTTTACTATTGGCATCATTGCAAAGATGAGCACGTATATTGATGAGCATAATGTTATTATGCAGATGGGTGTAGATCTGTTAGCTCGCGTAGAGACCCTTGTACAGGAGATCACAGCGTTACCATCTTCCTCCAAGAGAGATGCTATGTTGGACTTGATAGCTCGTATATACACTGATTTGTAGATGAGATTATGTTTTCCTACACAGACTAGCTTAGCCATTTTGTCATGTACAATTTATATTGTATATATCAAACAACATTATATATAGCAGGAAAATATATTTTGATCACTTCCCTTTTAGCTATGCATTGCTACTTACTTGATATTTGCCTGTTTCTTCAGGGCTTGTGATCTCGATTTATTCTGAACTCCTCCTTGATGGATGGACATTAAAATGTCTCAGGATCTTTCAGAATGGATCGTTGATCTGTGTATATCCCCTACCCTCTTTGGTGTCTTGGGACTGGTTTTTGTATGTAGATGTGGAGAGGAATGTGGCTTTCCTCTCTGAGGTTGACCGCACCACAAATGGTCACCAATACTCCTTTGTATGGGGGATCCCAATTAGTTCCATCTCTTATGGATTGGTGTTTCTCTTTGAGAAGTTAATCGTAGCTTAGATGGTCGCCGATTCTCTAGTTTATGTGGGGGGGTCAGGTAGTTCCATCATTTTGGTCTGAAGTCGATGAAATGTGGTGGATTGAAGGTTGATCCCAGTACCGTTGACATGTTTTTGTCTTTTGGTAGGGGGTAAGATTGAACCATGAATAGTTGCCTACGTACTCCTATTGAAGAGGAGATAAGTTGTGCGTAGTTTGAACTTGGCATAGAGGTTCAACGCTGTATGTGAAATGGGTGCAGAGATGTTTTTGGTGTTTTTTGTTTTGGTAATACGAAGGGTGTACAAATGTTTTTGTTATTTTTATTTTATTGCAACCGGGCCATATAAAATATGGTTTCCTACGTACTCCCGTGTATCAAGGAGATCAGATCGGCGTAGTTCGCCCCATGTTCAGGACGGTTTGCAGCTAATGAAAAGTTTGATCCCATGTTTAGGACAAACTGCGGGGGAGAAAGTTTAATCCCATGTTCAGGACAAACTGCAGGTGTGAAAAGTCTTATCCCTATTGGGGTAAAACTATGAGTGTGAAAGGTTCAATACCTAGTGGGATACCCGAAGTTGTGTAATGGTTCAAAACCAAGTTGAGAAAAGGATCTGGCGATAAGAAACCAGGCTGCTGGTTAGAAAAATGTGTTTGTCCCTGATGGGGGCAGATGAGTGTGAAGAGAAGTTGTATGTAGTGAAGGGTTAAAAACCTAAAATGACTGGGGATCTGATGATCCAAAACCAGGATGTTTTCTTGATGGTGATCTCAGACATAGTACCGCTTCACGGTGTCCGAGTTGATAAGCTGTGGAAATTCATCGCCGTCCATTTCCTGTAATCTGATAACACCTCCTGTCAATACCTCCTTGACAATAAACGGGCCTTCCCAGTTCGGGGCGACTTTTCCTTTGGACTGATCTTGGTTGTCAATGATCTTTTTCAAAACCAAGTCATGTTGTTTAAACTTCCGTAGCCGGACATTTCGCCTTTCGTCTATTAGAGACAATTAGTGATACCTATCTTGTACCCATTGGTCTTCATCCAGCTGAGCGTCTATTAACACTCTGAGGGATTCTATTTCCACTTCTATGGGGAGCACTGCTTCCATCCCATAGGTTAATGCGTAGGGGGTTGCCCCAGTGGAAGTACGCATTGATTTTCTGTAGGCTAACAGAGTTAGAGGCAACATGTCATACCATCCTTTGTGGTTGGCGGACATCTTTTGCATGATCTTCTTGATGTTTTTGTTAGCCGCTTCAACAACACCATTCATTTTTGGACGGTAGATGACGGAGTTTGAGATGTTTGATGTGGAATTTATTGCACAACTCCATCATTTTGTTGTTGAGGTTCTTAGCATTATCGGATACAATTACCTCTGGTTGTCTATATCGACAAATGACATTGTTTCTGATGAAAGCAATGATGACTTCTTTGGTAACCCTGGGGAAGGAGGCTGCTTCTTTCGACTTGGTGAAGTAGTCGATCATGGTGAAGATAAACCGATGCCCATTACTGGTTTTGGGCTCGATGGGCCCAATCACGTCCATTCCCCACATTGAGAAGGGCCAGGACGAACTCATATTGTGGAGTTCCCTTGGAGGGGCGTGGATAGCATTTCCTTGAATTTGGCATTGGTAACATCTCTTGACGTGATCATCACAGTCCACTTTGAGAGAGAGACAGTAATGCCCTGTTCTGAGGATCTTTTTAACAAGTAGAGGACAGCTCATGTGTGGGCCACATACTCCACCATGGATTTCATCTATGAGCCTTTGAGGTTGGTCCTTGTCCAGAAATTTGAGGAGACCTAGTCCTGTATCTCTTTTATAGAATGCATCTCCGCTCAGGTAGAATTTCATAGTCAGTCAATGAATCTGCCTTCTTTCAGTCAGGCTCGCCTCAGCGGGTGTAGATCCATCTTGTAAATACTTATTGATATGCTAATACCAAGGGTACTGGATGGGAGGTAGCTCATTCGATACTTCTCCAATGTAATTCCCATAGGCTGGAGCCTTTTATTGGGCAAATGTGATGGTTGGCATGTTTTCCTTGTCAGGTATATAGATCAAGGATGCCAAAGTTGTTAGCGCATCCGCAAAGTTATTTATATTCCGAGGAATGTGGAGGAAGGATATTTCTTCAAACTCCGAAGCCATCTGTAGAACCTGTCGATGTTAAGGCAACAAGTGTAAACCTTTGGCGTGATAGATTCCTGTGGTTTGTCTGATTACCAACTCGGAATCCCCAAAGACAATTAACCTCCTGATGCCCATTGAGTGGGCAAGGTTTAGCCCCATGATACAGTCTTCATACCCAGTTGTATTGTTGGTGTTGGAAAACTACAATTTGATGGCGACGGGGTGCTACTCCCCTGTAACGGACACTAGAACTGCTCCAGCTCTAGAACCTTCCATATTTATAGCTCCATCAAAATACATCTTCCATGTTTAGTGTGCATTGTACTGATGGTGTTACTGAATTTCCATTACCCCTTCATCGGGAAGTATGTTTCCAAAGGTTTGAAGTCCCCTAAAGGTTCGGCAGCCAGTTGATCAACAATTCCTTGACCGTTAATGGATTTTTGCATCACGTGGACGATGTCAAATTGTTGTAGGATCAACTGCCATCTGGATAGTCGGCAATTCAGCATGGGTTTACTGAACACGTTCATGAGAGGATCCACGCGGGATATAAGATGAGTTATGTGACCATTGAGGTAATGTTGTAACATCATGGAAGCCCATGCCAAAGCACAATAAGTTTTCTCAATCAAAGTGTACTTTTGTTCACTGCTGCTAAATCTTTTGTTGAGGTAGTAGATAGCTCGCTCTTGGCCTCTATCGTCTTTCTATCCCAACATGCAGTCCATGACATTATCCTTTATGGACAGGTACATGAACAAGGGAACATCATCCCTGGGTGGTACCAAAACAGAAACTTTGACTAGATACTCTTTGATTGTGAGGAAGGCCTTCTGGCACTCATCATTCCACTTCATGAAGGAGTTCTTTCTTAACAACGTGAAAATAGGCTCACAGGTTGCTGTGAGTTGAGAAATGAACCTGTTAATAAAGTTAATTTTTCCAAAAATCCCCATATTTCCTTCTCTGTCTGAGGAATAGGCATTTATGTAATGGCCTTGATTTTAGTGGGATCCAGCTCAATCCCCTTATTGCTGACTAAGAATCCTAGTAACTTGCCTGATTTAACGCCAAAGGCGCACTTGGCTGGATTCAACTTCAAGTTGTACTTACGCAACCTGTTGAAGAGCTTTCTGAGATGGTCTAAGTTGTCTTCCTCCTTACGAGAATTGACAATGATATCATCCACGTAGATCTCTATCTCCTTATGCATTCAATCGTGGAAAATAGCCATCATGGCTTGCTGGTAGGTAGCTCCGACCTTGATGAGGCCGAAAGACAACCGTGTTTAACAAAAGGTTCCCCAAGGCGTGATGAATTCAATTTTCTCATGATCCTCTTCAGCAACCATACTTTGATGATACCCCGCAAAGTAATCAATAAAGGAGTACATGTCGTATTGAACAGTATTGTTAACGAGAGAGTGGATAAATGGCACGAGAAAGCTCTCTTTAAGGAAAGCTTTATACAGATCTCGGTAATCTACGCAAACTCACACCTTTCCTCCTGGTTTAGGCACAGGGACTATGTTCGATAGCCATTCAGGGTATGTGGACACCATGATGATGCCAGCTTGAAATTTTTTCACAATTTCCTCTTTAACCTTTAAACTCCACTCAGGTTTTAATCGCTTGAGCTTCTGCCTGACTGGCTTAAATCCCTCTTTAATGGGCAGGCGATGAATGACAATGTCAGTGGAAAAACCCACCATGTCTTCATGAGACCATGCAAACACATCATAGAATTGAGTTAATAGTGTAACCATGTCATTCCTTTGGTTTGGGGTGAGGTCTGTACAAATCTGGATTAGTTTAGGGCTTTTTAAGGTTCCGAAATTGAATGAAGTGGTTTGATCAAGGTTTGGTTTGGGTTTGTCTTCGACCCATTCTTTGATCTTCTGAGGTATCTCAATATCCTCTTGTATTTCCATTAAGTCTGAGTCCAACTTTTCATCAAAGTTACAATCCTTGTGGAGAAAAGGCACCTTATCAGCAAGTATAGGCACATCTAAATTAAGAGTCCTGAAACAAAATATGCTTTCACTTAATATATGAAACTATTCAATCACACAAAGTGTTAGCATGTACTGACAAAACAACTGCTAATACTGTACATAAAAGTAAGTAGTTATTATTATCTACAGGGCAGAAGGTGTTTCTGCCCATTTTACCCTTGTCGACCAATAAAAGAAGTGTTGCTCCAATTGCCAAGGGTGAAGTCCTGATGGAATGCAACGATGGAGGGGCTGTCATCGTCCTCCTTCTTTCAAATGATGACCATTACGTCTGGATAATCATCATCTGGGGTGTATCTATTTGTCTGATCATCATAGACAATGATGCATAGGTTTGACATCATCCTGGCGATGTCTTGTTTACATCTCCATTCCTTTTCTTCCACTTTGGGATCTGGAACCATGACTTCTTTCCCCTTTACTGGTATCAGTTTAGGGAATAACATAGCCATTACATGGGTAGACACCTTTACCGGAGACCGTATAGGCTCAGGAACTGTAGGTGCAGGCAATCGCCGTATGACTGAAGATGAAGGAGCCTGTTTGTGCTTATGAGAATTCATGCGACTGGAAGTGGCAATATAGCCTTGTCCGGCTGTCCCTGTTTGATTTGGAAGTTAAATTGGGCACTTAATGACCTGATGATCTTTTCCCAACCCTTGTTTAGGTTGATAACCCAATGACATCATTTCTTGAGTGGCAGACATTACTTCGACAAAAATCTGGGGTATGAGAGGTGGCACCCCAATAGGATGGTAGTGAGTGTTGTTCACCTCCAGGGCATGAAAATTGACTGGTTTAACTTCTGAATTGAAGCTGATGAGTGGTATGTCACCTTGTTCAGGACATTCCGGCTCAGCATCGACAGTGACTAGGCTATTGTTGATAATGTATTTAAGTTACTGGTAAAGGGTGGATGGGACGGCTCTGGCCATATGAATCCACGGTCATCCCAAGATCAGGTTGTATCCTATATCTATTTTGAGCACATGATATACAGAATGTATATGGACCAATCTCTACTGGCAGCTCAATCTCTCCGACAGTGTTTCGTCGAAATCCGTGGGAAGCTTTAATGATTGTATTGATTCTTCAAAATTTGTTGAGATTGATATTCATCTTCACCAAAGTGGCATAAGGGCAGATATTCAAGGATGATCCTCTATCTATCAAAACTCTTCCCACCATGTATCCGAAAGACAAAACCGCTATGTGCAACGGCTTACAATGACCGGTTCCTTCAAGAGGTATATCATCGTCAGTGAAAGATATCAAATTGTTGTTGAAAATGTGATCCACCAGATGCTGGAATTTCTCAACATCTACTGACTTAGGCAATTGGGCTTCTTCCAACACCCTAAGAAATACCTTCATATGATTTTCGAAAGAGAAAACTAAGTCCATTATGGAAACTTGATGTGGAGCTTCTTTTAAGCTTGAAACCACCTTTACTTCATTATGGCCCATAGTATAGAGAAATTCTTCCACTTTTTCTATAGGAATCTTCCCCTTTGACTTGATGGTAGGCTTCATCACTCGTTGGGGAAGATATAGTGGATTATCCCTCGACACTGCAACAGTTATATGAGATGTGGATCCTTCAGCCCCTCCATAATTCCATGGAACTTTCTATAGGCTGACAACATGATATTGTGGTCTGAATGGCAAGATAATTGGCTCTGGCGCAACCACTTTCAAAGGATTGTCAACTCCTTTGAGTTAAATTGGTTGGATTATATGTGAGGGGTAGCATCATCTGTCTTAGAAGATATGACTGCTATGACTTCTTTCCACTTTGTAGGAAACGCGTCCTCACTCTCTAGTACTACAACATCATCGTCTTCCATCTGCAGGACACCACTGTCAATTAAATTTTGAATAAGGTGGCGGAGTGCCCAACATTCTTATGTGATGTGACCGCGAGAGTGGGAGTGATATTGGCACACCCTATTAAAATTAAACCATCTTAAACGCGGACTGATTGGAGGTAACAGAGCTATGATTCTTCCTTTATTGATCAGCATCTACAATATTTCTTCCATCGGTTGGCTTAGGTACGTAAATTCCCTTTTATTGGCGAAGTCCCGACGGGCTTTGGCATTTGCTCTTTTTGTAATTTTATCCTCCAGTATTTCATTTTATAGAGTATGCGGTGGAGTGTTTGTAACAAGAGTAAGGACACTAGCATGCTCTTGACTAAATAATTGGCGTGTGACTTGGTGCAGATGGACCACCAATTCTGCCAATTGGTTAACTTGCTCACAGAGAGTCTTCATTTTCCGTTCCATCATAAACTGGAACTGTGCAAAATCCCATTTGTCGGCACTATTTTTGCTGGTTTGTGAGGATCCACCACCATGATTGGAACTCTGTCCTCTACTCCAATTAATCATATTAACCTTTTCTTCTTTGTTTTGAGGAAAAGGGTTATCTTGCACATGGGGTTTGTCGGGTTTAGCTACCACGATCTCATCATTATCAATCAAATCCTGGATCTTGTTTTTCAAAGCCCAGCAATCTTGAGTATCATGTCCTGGAGCTCCAGCAAGATAAGCACATTTCCGACTAGCTTTGAAACCTCTCCAATTCGGATTTGCTGGTGGAAGAAGATGAGTAATTTTCTTTTGAGTGGTCAGAAGATTGAGAATGTTCTCGAGTGAGTCCCCTAAGGATGTGAACACTCGAGTGCGTCTGACTTCTCCACCCTTTGGCAATGAAGGGTTCGAAGGATGTGCTTAAAAGGGGGAGTAATTTCTCCTTTGGATAGGCATATTCTGACTGCCCTTTTGACCTTGTAGTATCAAGGAAACATCCTCCTTATTCTTTTTATGGACCCTCCGGGGGTTGTTTCCATAATTTCCAGACTAGATGTGCTCAGCAACAGCTTTAAGGGCCGCTAGGTCTTGAATCTTTCCTGACTTCAATCCCATCTCAGCCATCTCCCCATGCTTAATCATTTAAGAGAATGGTTTGCCAATTCCAGCTAAGACTCTCTCGTAAAAAGGAAATTCTTGTATGTCTATGAAAGTCATTACCATCTCAGACTCATTCATAGAGGGAACAACTTGAGCAGCAAGGTGCCCCCACCTTTGAGCATACTCTCTGAAAGATTCATTGGTTTATTTCCTGACTTTAGTAATTTGGTACCGGTCAGGGGCTATCTATGACTAGAAGTTGTACTGACTGAGGAAGGCATGAGCTAGCTCCTCCCAGCTATGGATCTTGGAGTTGTCTTATCTGGTATACCACGATCTGGGTTCTCCAGTCAGACTTTTCTGGAACAACTTCATTCTGAGCTTCTCATCCTCGCCATAAGATCCGAGTTCTCCGATGAATACCTTCAAATATGTGTAAGGATCCCCTAACCCGTCATATTTTTCAAAGTCAGGAGTCTTGAACTTCTCTGGATAATTCATATCAGGGAATATACAAAGGTCTACATATGAAACACTCCCATGTGCTCCAATCCCTTTGATATAACGGATGGTCTCTTCCATCTGTAAGGCTTTCTTTCTGATATCTGTTGGGTAAAATCTAGTTACGCACAGCACGCAAATATACGTGGTCAACAAGTAATATAATAGTAAGTAGAGTATCGTTCGCTTAGAGACTTAGTAAGAATTTAAACCTCATAATTACCAATTTCCTATTAATCCCAATTTTATTAAACTAATCAACTTCTAGTTTGTAACTAATAGTATTAAAACTATTAATATCACCACACAATCAATAAACGCTAAAAACTGAATTTTCAAAAAAATAATGGAGAATTAGGCTTCTGACTTCACTCTAAGTATCACTCAGATTATTACACCCTTATTCCAGTTTAACTTACTATCCCAGTTTATTAATCAAGAACACGTAAGTAGAACTAGCTACCTCTCGATGCACTAATACCGTATTAACCCAAATCCATAATTAAGATAGAATTACGTTAAACACCTTAATTAACTAACTCACTATATCTCTATGCGAATAACAATTAAAGAAGGTTGAAGTTCAAGTTCTTTATCTGATTACATGCGATGTCAAACATATCTCTACCCTAACATTCATCAAGATTTTGTTTATTCACAAAAGTCAAGAACACATGCTATATTAACTAAGTCTAGACTGTATTTCATCTCTCGAGTTCATACAAGTCCACAAAGAATCATTCATCAGGAAATTCATAAATTCATGCTCAAATTAATATAGATAAACCGAGAATAGCTTATTAAACTGAAATCAAAGTTTACATAACCATCGTTCCATTTAAAGATCCGTCTTAAGCCTAAAAAGTAATTAGTTCATAACGAATGAAATAAAAACTGAATACATCAAAGATATCATCTTTTTAATTACAGAAATAACCTAAAGTAGAAGAATAACGCAGAACACCCTTCACTTTAGTCGTAATCCGCAATCAATACAATCGTTCTTCAAAATATTCACTCTGTTGCTCGCTATGAAAATCTGTGATTAATCTTTGTTAGTTTCTTTGCATGATGATTAATTCATTGTTTGTAGAGCCATATATATCTCCCCTGAAGTCTGGTCGAAATCCCATGTCATATAGAGTTCAAGTGCCATCCAAAATACTAACAAACCATGTCCCAGCAGAGTTATAAGAAAAACAGAACTACCAGAATCGGGACCCCCCCACCCCGGCGGGGGTGTATAGGCATAATAGGCCCGCCCTGGCAGGCATGGCCACTGTTAGTTGACTTTTGCTTGCTTCATGTTTGCTTCCAAAATTGCTCCAAATGACCACCTTTCTTCACTACTTGCCACAAGAACCACCCTGCACATAAAAGAACACAAAACGAGTAAAAACGAACATGAACACAAGAAAGTAACAACGATTAAGCTTGGAATGGACATCGATTCATGGTTATAAAATCCACTTATCAAAATCCCCCAAACTTAAACCGTGCTAGTCCTCGAGCACAAAACACCTACATGCTATGCAATGCAATGATATGTAATGTATCTAACTAAATGACATTGAATCCAGCAGTATCACATAATCAAAGTTATTCCTTCGGCCTCAGAACAATAAAGCACACACTACAATACTTCATAATAAAAACCATCAATAACTTCTCATCAATTCCTCGAATCTGATACGCCTCATCACTAATATTGTGTGTGTGTGGTCAACATCTATGCTACTGATTTAAATTCAAATTCAACACATAACAAATCTCTTATTAGGATTCATACAAAATAAACTCGAAAATTTCAAAAACAAACAAGTTCCAACTCAAATCAAACAATTACCAAGATTAGGGGTCCGAATAGGGTATTCATGCTCTCTTTTTTCAATGATGGTGGTTCTTTGCCCTTATTTTCCGTCTTCTCTTTATTTTTCATTTCCTTTTTTTTCTTTTTAGATAGATGGTTGGTGAGTGTGTTTTACGCTCCATCTCACGCTTGTGTTTATGGGGTGTATTTCTCCTCAACCCACCACAAGACTGAACTTGTTTCTATTTTCTTTTTCTTTTTTTTCTTGAAGCTTATACCCCCTATGTTTTCCCCCAAACTTAGGTTCTTGCCTAATTTGTTGTCTTCACTACCTATTCTTGTCATTCTCATATCTATACTAGCACTATCCTTTAGAAACTATTTATGTATCGATTTAAATCAATCAATCAACACAGATGTCATTAACGTGCTAACCTTTTTATACCAGTTTAAAACACACACAAAATTCGATTCATGATTCGAAACTACATCATAATTCTACTACTGAATACTGTATTTGTTTACTTAATCTCAATTTCATCATTGGCCATAATAAACATTCTACAAAGACTGCTGGATAAATGCAAAATAACACAATTCTAACTTTTTTTTTGTAACATGACTGCAAACATAAAATAACATAATTAAGACTAAATATGCTCCTAAGCTACTATGCAACTATATGATTACATCAATGCTAAAACTAAATGCAAAACTAACATGCAATACTGAATGCAAACCTAACTAATGACAATATGCATGTAACATGAAATGCAAAATAAAACTAATTCCCCCAAACTTAATAACAACAATGTCCTCATTGTATGGATATAGCAATAAATTAAGTGAGTACTTCCATGTAAGTGCCTAAGTCTGGAGTGGTGGTGGTTGATCTTCTCCCTCAGAGTCACTTGGGGGAAACCTTGGCATTGGCATGGGCTACTGATATGGAAATTGTGCAACTGGATTAAAACTCTAGAGTGTGGTATTCAATGACGCAAATGACATGTTCATAGCATCAAACATATGGTCTTGTCGCATTGCAAGTCACCTCATCTCCCTTCGTGCTGCCTTGTTATGCTCCTCCATGTGCTGTTGAAATGCAAGAAACTGAGGGTTAGATATGGCATCAGAAGATGGTTCCACCTCAGTCCCTTGATCTCCCATAGTCTCGTCCTCACCATCGGAGGTATCTTCAGCGTAAGCTTCGTCCTCCGAAGTTGATTGAAATATAAAACCTAAACCTCTAGGATGAGATTCACCCTCGGCCCACACTGAATACCGCACGATCATTCTGTTGTCTAGTAGCTGCAGTGGCATCTGAGTGGGCTCATCATCTGACCATCGAACTCCTACTTGACGACACAACCCACAAATGAGGGATGGTTGTGGCAAGCCGCCCGAAAAATTGCCATGTAGACATTGGCGAATGGAAAAACTGACTATGGCCCCGACGTCGATGATGAAGTCTTGTACAATAGCATTTAGGAGTAATGCCTTCTCTTTGGTCACGTCTGAGGTGTGCGTGGATGGCAACAATTTCACACATAAGAAGGCGTACCAAATTTTCCTATACTGACTGAGATCTTTGCTATAAAACACCGTACCGCCTTTTCTACCCTTGATCTACATTATTCCCAGCTTGGTCATTTCTTTGAGAACCTCCTCAAAGTCATGGTCAAAATCCCGCAAATGAGCATATTGATACTGTCTAGTCAGCCGCAATTGATAATACGTGTTGATGGCATCGACATTGAATGGGACCATTCGACCCCGCACAAAAGCATTGAAAGGTGCCTTTTCCTTGGTGTTAGCATAGAATTCTTTGACCACGTTAACCGCGGTAGGCTCGGGCTCCTCAGTGAACTTGACCTATCCTTTCTAATAAATCTGTTACATTATTTCACCGTCGTGAGCTTCCGGTGCCAACCCCCACTCTGGTGTAAGAGCCTTTGTGACCATGTAGTCGTACCGGTCGGCGGCAGCGGCACTTTTGAATTTGCGGTGGTCGAATGTGCAGGATGGTGGTGTTGGCCTTGAGCTTTCTCCCCATTATCGTTTGGATGTTGGTTGAGGTTCCATTGAATCCGAATGTTTTAGACACAATATCTCCCCCCAAACTTGGATCACACATTCTGTCGAACACTTGGTTTGGACATTGGTTTATCCTCCCCAAATTGAAACTTTGATATATTATAGTACTTGGAGGTGAGGAATTGGATCACAAAGTACTCACTTTAAATTGCTCTATACTCACCTCTATGGAAGCCATAATTCGTAGCCTTGTGAGATGTTGATGAAAGTTTGTGATGAATTTGGGTTGTGAGGGTGTGACTATATATAGATGGTGATGTGAAGTAATGGAGTAGTGGAAATCGTGGAGTAATGGAGTAGTGGTGAAGTAGGTGTAATGGATAGATGTTGCCCCTTCAATTGAGGAATAAGTAATGAAAGTGGGAGTTGGATTTGTAGTGTAGGAATAAGGAGAGTGGTAGTAGTGTAGTGTTATGTAACTACCGAACATGACTACCCAGATTCAAGGACCCCTGCCCCGGCGGGGGGTACAAAGCCTAAAAGGCCCGCCCCGGCGGGCTAGCCCCCTGTTAACTGAGCTCTTTTGTTCTTCTTTGCTCCATGCTTTTCACCTTAATGAATCTTTAAACAACCTGCAAGCCATGAAACCTATATGTAAGTATAATGAGGATCAATTTGAGCATGGTTGAGATATTATCAAGAATTAAGGAACGAATAAAGTACCTAATGAAATTATTATTTCCTAACTATTATTCTAAGCTATAATCTAAATAGCACGTATATCGATAAGAAATAAAATAACAAAAATAATAATAAAATAAACTAAAAAGAAATGATTGGGTTGCCTCCAATTTAGCGCTTTATTTTAAGTTATTCAGCATGACTACTCCCTGTTTCATCCCGGATCGGTTGGGCTATTCGCGACATGATTTTTATTTGTCGTATAACACCGACACTGTTGTAATACGTGTCCGTTCACGTGAATGTTAGGTGATGAATGTGAAATTTTATCCTCAATTGATGACCTAAGACTACTATCCTCTTTGCAATCCCAGAACTTGAGACGTGTAGATTTCTCGATCCATTCGCACTCTTCGTTATCAGTCGGGATTGGGATTTCTTTAATCACCTTCACCTTTATCACCTGATCAAACACTGATAGTTGTTAGCAGACATCGTCTCTATCAACTAATATGCCTCCTCATAGTTCTTTTCCATAAAAGCTCCTCCCGATGCCGCATCAATACTCGTCCTGAGATTCCCATGTAGTCCATTGTAAAATGTATTCATCTGCAACCACTTAAGAAATCCGTGACGTAGGCATTTCCTGAGCAATTCTTTGTATCTCTCCCATGCCTCATACAATGGCTACCCATGTTGCTGATCAAACATGGTAATCTCGTTCCTCATCTTTTCAGTTTTCGCTGGCGGGGAGAATTTTGCTAGAAATTTTTGAGCCAGGTCATCCCATGTCGTTATCAAACCCGCTAGTATAGAGTGTAACCAACTCTTCGCCTTGTCCCGCAGAGTGAATGGGAACAAGCGAAGTCTAACTGCTTCGTCAGACACCCCATTGTACTTGAAAGTGTCGGATATCTCCAGAAAACTGATCAAATGCTCGTTAGGATCGTCATTTGCAAGTCCCACAAACTAAACCGAGTTTTGTATCATCTTAATTGTCCCAGGCTTGATTTCAAAAGTATTCGCAGTTATTGCGGGCCTGGTGATACTCGACTGCAGCTCAGTCACCTTAGGTGTTGCAAAGTCCCTCAATGCTTTCTGGTCTTCGGCAGCCATTGCTTCTTCTTTGTCAGAGTTTTTGAATTTATTCCTTGTTTCCTTGATCCACTTACTTAACCTCTGAAATCGTCTCTCAATTTCATCCTCAAAAGGAAGCAAGTCAGGATTTTTGGATCGTGTTTGCATAAACCAACGTCAAAAACCTGAAATAAGAAGAACCAAACAAAAACAAAAAGTTTTTAAGTAAAACTGGACTAATTAAACTGATATTGCAAAATAATAAAATCTATACTAAAGTCCCCGACAACGGCGCCAAAAACTTATTGGGTAAAATTTAGTTACGCACATCACGCAAGTATACGTGGTCAACAAGTAATAAAATAGTAAGTAGAGTATCGTTCCCTCAGAGACTTAGTAAGAATTTAAACCTCACAATTACCAATTTCCTATTAATCCTAATTTTATTAAACTAATCAACTTCCAGTTTGAAACTAACAATATTAAAACTATTAATACCACCACACAATCAATAAACGTTAAAAACTGAATTTTCAAACAAATAATGGAGAATTAGGCTTCCGACTTCACTCAAAGTAACACTCAGATTATTACACCCTTATTCCAGTTTAACTTACTATCCCAGTTTATTAATCAAAAACACGTATGTAGAACTAGCCACCTCTCGATGCACTAATACTGTATTAACCCAAATCCACAATTAAGATAGAATTACGTTAAACACCTTAATTAACTAACTCACTATATCTCTATTAGAATTACAATTAAAGAAGGTTGAAGTTCAAGTTCTTTATTCGATTACATGCGATGTCAAGCATATCTCTACCCTAACATTCATCAAGATTCTGTTTATTCACAAAAGTCAAGAACACATGCTATATTAACTAAGTCTAGACTGTATTTTATCTCTTGAGTTTATACAAGTCCACAAAGAATCATTGATCAGGCAATTCATAAATTCACACTCAAATTAATATAGATATACCGAGAATAGCTTATTAAACTGAAATCAAAGTTTACATAACCATCGTTCCATTTAAAGATCCGTCTTAAGCCTAAAAAGTAATTAGTTCATAACGAATGAAATAAAAACTGAATAAATCGAAGATATCATCTTCTTAATTACATAAATAAACTAAAGTAGAAGAATAATGCAGAACACCCTTCACTTTAGTCGCAATCCGCAATCTATACAATCGTTCTTCAAAATCTTCACTCCGTTGCTCGCTATGAAAATCTGTGATTAATATTCGTTAGATGCTTTGCAAGATGATTAATTCGTTGTTTGTAGAGCCATATATATCTCCCCTGAAGTCTGGTTGAAATCCCATGTCATATAGAGTTCAAGTGCCATCCAAAATGCTAACAATCCATGTTCTAGCAGAGTTGTAAGCAAAATAAGACTGCCAGAATCGGGACCCCCCGCCGGTGTATAGGCATAATAAGCCTGCCCCGGTGGGCATGGCCACTGTTAGTTGACTTTTTTTTGCTTCATGTTTGCTTCCAAAATTGCTCTAAATGACCTCCTTTCTTCACTACTTGCCACAACAACCACCCTGCACATAAAAGAACACGAAACGAGTAAAAACGAACATGAACACAAGAGTGTAACAACGATTAAGCTTGAAATGGACATCGATTCATGGATATAAAATCCAATTATCTATATCACCGGTGTCTAGATCTTCTTTGAGATGGGTGGTATCATGGAGTTTGTTGGTTTTATCAAACTGAGAATCAGATACGGGAGCTTCTTTGTCCGTACCTTGTGTTCCTCCATGTGTAGAGGATTTAGTATGTATGGGTATCTTAGCACCTTGAGTAGATTGGTGTAGTTGTTTAAGTAGAACAGCTAAATCTGTGATTTGATTACTTAATCTGTCGAATTCTTCGCGGGAGACAAGATTAGGATTAGTCTGGTCAGATGAAGACATAATTGGATATAGGCTCATGGCCTTTTTGGATTTTGAACGGGTAATAGGTCCAATTGTTTCCCTACAGAAAACTGAAGTAGTTTAGTTTTAGGGAATGTATAAATGTTTACATGTTATATGATGTATCCGTTTAGGAGTATTATCCTGCAAAACGGATGTTAGTTGTTTGTAATACATGATAGCATGTTAATATTTGTAAATATGCGTGTACACATATTTCTTCATATTTCTCATTACACGGAGATCAATATTGAATGAAATTATAAGTAATTGACTTTACGAGTAATTTGAAATGGGAAAGTATGAAGAAACTTTCCTCCGCGTTTGGTTTATCAGAGACTGACCTATCTTAGGCTACTCTCGCAACTTTTTTGCATGAAGGTTTCCAAATCATCGCATTTTACTCGACGGGAAGTTAATCCGGTCATTCAACTGGAGCGAATTAGGGTGGTGCCTTTCCTGAGCCTCGTTGGAATTAGTCTCCCTACGAGTCCAATAATTAAACACCGACAGGATAGCCTCCTGATGGAGGAACCACACAACATACATTCACATGCAACGTGTCTCACTGTCTATGCAAATGATGACATGTGGGAAGCACTAATATCACAAGTAGATATAGTGTAAAGCATTAAGTACAGTAAGTAAATGCATTCGTACACATCCATTAAATGTAAATACAACATCCACACACAAGCATATAACAGTTTTGAAAAGCTTGTAATAGCGTCTTAAGTCCTCTTACTGGAAGTGTCCCTAGCAGAGTCGCCACCTGTCGACGTTGGGATTTTTATTTATCTCGTTTCTGTTCTTATCTTTTGCTGTTCTCATGTTAGGTGAGATTTATTTGAAAAAAAAAGTTCTGAAAAGGTCCGACATGTATATGTCGACGATTTGGACTGTAAGAGTCGCAAGTTGGTTTTTTAAATGGTTGTACCAACACAACCGAGAAAAGATTTGCACATTTACCCAGTGATGAGACACTGTTTAATGGGTTTGTGAAACCGAGATTCGTTCGGGTCCGGGGACTTGGTTATGCAGAGGGAAGGTGTTAGGCACCCCTCGACATCCGTGTTTCCACGATGATCATCAATTTTCATTTAAACTGTTATATGAATGTGTGTGTGTATGTGTGTTGATCAATGTGCAATTATCTGGAAGGAGTGCTATGCCTCATTCGCACCTATATACAAAGGGTTTAAATTTTTGTATAAAAATTCAGTTTTAACAAGATATAGAAGTTATGTTTTGAAAAAAGAGGTTTTTCAAATCATTGTGCTCAATAGTAATTGAGGCCTTTGATACTTCCATTTTATTATGTTTTCGGCTTGATTGCTTTTATTTTGGAGATGCGAAGCATCTTTGAGAAAATAAAATAAAAAGCAGTGCCGAACTCCTTGTGGGCATGAGAGCCATCTAAGGAAATTCAAATACCATGAATAATTTACATGCCGTGTACAGCTGAAAATGTCCATCACGGGAACAGAATCTAGATTTAGTAGACTGAATATGTGATCACATGGTTTCTAGGCTCATATGATATAGCAATTTGTATGAAAGATGTAAACAGTTATATATATAAGCAGTATATATATATATATATATATATATATATATATATACAGATAATCAACCACCACGAAGCACCTCCATGGGGGATTAAAAAATGTAAATAAAGCAGTAAAAACCAATGAACCACCACGAAGCACCTCCATGGGGGATTGAGAAAATATAAATAAAGCAATAAAATGATCAACCACCTCGAAGTAACCTCCAGGCGGGACAAAATATAAGTAAAGTTGTAAAAGGCCACGAAGTAAACTCCAGGCCTGACAGAAATGTAAATAAAGCAGTAAAAGGCCACGAACCATGAATGGTTGCCTACGTACTCATGTTGAAGAGGAGATCAGGTTTGCGTAGTTCAAACTTAGCGCGGAGGTTCAACGCTATATGTGAAAGGGGTGTAGAGATGTTTTTGTTGTTTTTTGTTTTGGTAATGAGAAGGGTGTACAAATATTTTTGTTGTTTTTGTTTTATTCCAATCGGACCATATAAATTATGGCGGCCTGCGTACTCCTGTGTATCAAGGAGATCAGGTCAATGTAGTTCGCCCCATGTTCAGGACGGTTTGCAGCCAATGAAAAGTTTGATCCATGTTCAGGACAAACTGCGGGGGAGAAAGTTTAATCCCATGTACAGGAGAAACTGCAGGTGTGAAAAGTCTTATCCCTAGTGGGGTAAAACTGTGGGTGTGAAAGGTTCAATCCCTAATGGGATAACCGGAGTTGAGTAAGGGTTCAGAACCAAGTTGAGAAAAGGATCTGGCGATCCGAAACTAGGCTGCTGGGTAGAAAAATGTGTTTGTCCCTGATGGGGCAGATGAGTGTGAAGAGAAGTTGTATGTAGTGAAGGGTTAGAAAACCTAAAATGACTGGGGATCTGATGATCCAAAACCAGGATGTTTGATTGATGATGACCTCAGACATAGTACTGCTTCACAGTGTCCGAGTTGATAAGTTGTGGAAATTCATCGTCGTCCATTTCCTGTAATCTGAGAGCACCTCCTGTCAATACCTCGACAATAAACGGGCCTTCCCAATTCGAGGCAAATTTTCCCTTGGACTGATCTTGGTTGTCAATGATCTTTTTCAAAACCAAGTCGTGTTGTTTAAACTGCTGTAGCTGGACTTTTCTATTGTAGTTCCTGGTGATCCTTTGTTGGTATAACTGACCGTGGAAGATAGCAGAGGCTCGCCTTTCATCTATTAGAGACAATTCATGATACATATCTTGTACCCATTGGTCTTCATCTAGCTGAGCGTCTATTAAAACTCTGAGAGATTCCATTTCCACTTCTATGGGGAGCACTTCTTCCATCCCATAGGTTAATGCGTAGAGGTTTGCCCCAGTGGAAGTACGCATTGATGTTCTGTATGCTAATAGAGTCAGAGGCAATAGGTCAGACCATCCTTTGTGGTTGGCAGACATCTTTTGCATGATCTTCTTAATGTTTTTGTTAGCCGCTTCAACATCACCATTCATTTTTGGACGGTAGATGATGGAGTTGAGATGTTTGATGTGGAATTTACTATATAACTCCTCCATCATTTTGTTGTTGAGGTTCTTAGCATTGTCTGATACAATTACCTCTGGTTGTCTATATCGACAAATGACATTGTTTCTGATGAAAGCAATGATGACTTCTTTGGTAACCCTGGTGAAGGAGGTTGCTTCTTCCCACTTGGTGAAGTAGTCGATCATGGTGAAGATAAACCGATGCCCATTACTGGCTTTGGGCTAGATGGGCCCAATCACGTCCATTCCCCACATTGAGAAGGCCCAGGACGAACTCATATTGTGGAGCTCCCTTAGAGGGGGCGTGGATAACATTTGCATGAATTTGGCATTGGTACATCTCTTGACGTGATCAGCACATTCCACTTTGAGAGAGAACCAATAATGCCCTGTTTTGAGGATTTTTTTAACAAGTAGAGGACCGCTCATATGTGGGCCACATACTCCACCATGGATTTCATCCATGAGCCTTTGAGCTTGGTCCTTGTCCAGACATCTGAGGAGACCTAGTCCTACATCTCTTTTATAGAGTGCATTTCCGCTCATGTAGAATTTCATAGCCAGTCAATGAATCCGCCTTCTTTAAGTCATGCTCGCCTCAGCGGGTGTAGATCCATCTTGTAAATACTCCTTTATATGATGATACCAAGGGTGCTGGATGGGAGGTAGCTCATTCGATACTTATCCAATGTAATTCCCATACGCTGGAGCCTTTTATTGGGCAAATGTGATGGTTGGCATGTTTTCCTTCTAAGATATGTAGATCAAGGAGGCTAAGGTTGCTAGCTCATCTGCAAAGTCATTCCTATTCCGAGGAATGTGGATGAAGGATATTTCTTCAAACTCCGAAGCCATCTATAGAACCTGTCGATGTTAAGGCAACAAGTGTAAACCTTTGGCGCGATAGATTCCTGTGGTTTGTCTGATTACCAACTCGGAATCCCCAAAGACAATTAACCTCCTGATGCCCATTGAGTGGGCAAGGTTTAGCCTCATGATACAGCCTTCATACTCAGATGTATTGTTGGTGTTGGCAAACTATAAATTGACGGCGACGGGATGCTTCTCCTCCGTAACAGACACTAGAACTGCTCCAGCTCCAGAACCTTCCATATTTACAGCTGTATCAAAATACATCTTCCATGTTTGGTGTGCATCGTACTGATGGTGTTGCTAAATTGATATTACCCCTTCATCGGGGAAGTATTTTTCCAAGGGTTTGAAGTCCCTTGAAGGTACGGCGGCCAGTTGATCCGCAATTCCTTGACCTTTAATGGACTTTTGCGTCACGTAGATGATGTCAAATTGTTGTTGGATCAACTGCCATCTGGACAGTCGGGAATTCAACATGGGTTTACTGAATAAGTACTTGAGAGGATCCACGCAGGATATAAGATGGGTTGTGTGACCATAGAGGTAATGATGTAACCTCATGGAAGCCCATGCTAAAGCACAAGAAGTTTTCTCAATGAGAGTGTACTTGTGTTCCCTACTGCTGAATCTTTTGCTGAGGTAGTAGATAACACGATCTTGGCCTCTATCGTCTTTCTGTCCCAGCATGCAGCCCATGACATTGTCACTTATGGACAGGTACATGAACAGGGGAACATCATCCCTGGGTGGTACCAAAATAGAAGCTTTGACTAGCTACTCTTTGTTTGTAAGGAAGGCCTTCTAGCACACATCATTCCACTTCATGGAGGAGTTCTTCCTTAACAACTTGAAAATAGGCTCACAAGTTGCTGTGACTTGAGAAATGAACCTGCTAATGAAGTTGATTCTTCTAGAAAATCCCCGTATTTCCTTCTCTGTCTGAGGAATGGGAATTTATGTAATGGCCTGGATTTTGGTGGGATCTAGCTCAATCCCCTTGTGGCTGACTAGGAATCCTAGCAACTTGCCTGATTTAACGCCAAAGGCGCACTTGGCTGGATTCAACTTCAAGTTGTACTTACGCAACCTATTGAACAGCTTTCTGAGATGGTCTAAGTGGTCTTCCTCCCTTAGAGAATTGACAATGATGTCATCCACGTAGATCTCTATCTTCTTATGCATTAAATCGTGGAAAAGAGCCATCATGGCTCATCGGTAGGTAGATCTGGCATTGATGAGGCCGAAAGATAACCGTCTATTACAAAAGGTTCCCCAATGCGTGATGAATGAAATTTTCTCATGATCCTCTTCAGCAACCATAATTTAATGGTACCCCGTGAAGCAATCATCAAAGGTGTACAAGTTGTATTGAGCAGTATTGTCAATGAGAATGTAGATAAATGGCACGTGAAAGCTATCTTTAAGGCAAGCTTTATTCAGATCCTGGTAATCTATGCAAACTCGCACCTTTCCTCCTGGTTTAGGCACGGGGACTATGTTGGATAGCCATTCAGGGTATGTGGACACCATGATAATGCCTGCTTGAAATTGTTTCACAATTTCCTCTTTAACCTTTAAACTCCACTCAGGTTTTAATCGCCTGAGCTTGTGCCTAACTGGCTTGAATCCCTCTTTAATGGGGAGGCGATGAATGACAATGTTAGTGGACAAACCCACCATGTCTTTATGAGACCATGCAAACACATCCTAGAATTGGGTTAATAGTGTAACCATGTCATTCCTTTGGTTTGGGCTGAGGTCTGTATCAATCTGGATTATTTTAGGGCTTTCTTAGGTTCCAAGATTGAATGAAGTGATTTGATCAAGGTTTGGTTTGGGTTTGTCTTCGACCCATTCTTTGATCTCCTGAGGTATCTCAACGTCCTCTTGTATTTCCATCAAGTCTGAGTCCAACTTTTCATCAAAGTTATAATCCTTGTGGAGTAAAGGCACCTTATTAGCAAGTATACCTTCCTGTGATCTTCGGAAGAGAAAACGAAGTCCAATATGGAAACTTGATGTGGATCTTCTCTTAAGCTTAAAACCACATTGGCTTCATTATGGCCCATAATACGGAGAAATTCTTCCACTTTTTCCATGGGAATCTTCCCATTTGACTTGATGGTAGGCATCATAACCCATTGGGGAAGATATAGTGGATTATCCCTAGACACTACAGCAGTTATATGAGATGTGGATCCTTTAGCCCCTCCATAATTCCATGGAACTTTCTGTAGGCTGACAACAAGATATTGTGGTCTGAATGGAAAGATAATTGGCTCTGGCGCAGCCACTTCAAAGGATTGTCAACTCCTTTGAGTTGAATTGGTTGGATTGTATGTGAGGGAGTAGCTTCATCTGTCTCAGAAGATATGACTGCTATGACTTCCTTCCACTTTGTAGGAAATGTGTCCCAACTCTCTAGTACTACAACATAATCGTCTGCCATCTACAGGACACCACTGTCAATTAAATTCTAAATAAGGTGGCGGAGTGCCCAACATTCTTATGTGTTGTGACCGCGAGAGTGGGAGTGATATTGGCACACACCATTGAAATTAAACCGTCTTGAATGCGGGCTAATTGGAGGTAGCAGAGTTGTGATTCTACCTTCATTGATCAACATCTGCAATATTTCTTCCATCGGTTGGCTTAGGTACGTAAATTCCCTCTTTAGAGAAGTCCCGGCAGGCTTTAGGATTTGCTCTTTTTGCAATTTTATCCTCCAATGTTTCATTTTCTAGAGTACATGGTGGAGTGTTTATAACAAGAGGAAGGAGACTAGCATGCTCCTGACTAAATAATTGGCGTGTGACTTGGTGCTGATGGACCACCAGTTCTTCCAATTGGTTAACTTGCTCACAGAGAGTCTTCATTTTCTGTTCCATCGTAAACTAGAACTGTGCAAAATCCCATTTGTCGGCACTATCTTTGTTAGTTTGTGAGGATCCACCACTATGATTGGAACTTTATCCACTACTCCAATTAATCATATTAACCTTTTCTTCTTTGTGTTGAGGAAGAGGGTTATCTTGCACATGGGGTTGGTTGGGTTTAGCTACCACGATCTCACCATTATCAATCAAATCCTGGATCTTATGTTTCAAAGCCCAGCAATCTTGAGTATTATGTCCTGGAGCTCAAACATGATAAGCACATTTCCGACTAGCATTGAAACCTCTCCCATTCGGATTTGCTGGTGGAAGAAGATGAGTAATTTTCTTTTGAGTGGTCAAAATATTGAGAATGTTCTCGAGTGAGTCCTCTAAGGGTGTGAACACTCGAGTGCGTCTGACTTCTCCACCCTTTGGCAACGAAGGGTTCGAAGGATGTGCTTGAAAGGGGGGGGGGGTGGTAAGTTCTCGTTTGGATAGGCATATTTTGACTGCCCTTCTGACCTTGTAGTATCAATGAAACATCATCCTCTTTCTATTTATGGACCCTCTAGGGGTTGTTTCCATAATTTCTGGACTGTATGTGCTCAGCAACCTCTTTAAGGGCAACTAGGTCTTGAATCTTTCCTGACTTCAATCTCATCTCAGCCATCTCCCCATGCTTAATCATTTTAGAGAATTTTTTGCCAATTCTAGCTAAGACTCTCTCGTAGAAAGAAGCTTCTTGTATGTCTATGAAGGTCATTACAATCTCAGACTCATTTATAGAGGAAACAACTTGAGCAGTAAGGCGCCTCCACCTTTGAGCATACTCTCTGAAAGATTCGTTGGTTTGTTTCCTGACTTTAGTAATTTGGTACCGGTCAGGGGCCATCTGTTATTGTAAGCTGTACTGACTAAGGAAGGCATGAGCTAGCTCCTCCCAGCTATGGATCTTGGAGTTGTCTAATCTGGTATACCACGATCGGGGTTCTCCATTCAGACTTTTCTGGAACAGCTGCATTCTGAGCTTCTCATCCTCGGCATAAGATCCGAGTTCTCCGATGAATACCTTTAAATGTGTGTAAGGATTCCCTAACCCGTCATATTTTTCAAAGTCAGGAGTCTTGAACTTCTCTGGATAATGCACACCAAGGAATATACAAAGGTCTGCATATGAAACATTCTCATGTGCTCCAATCCCTTTGATATAACGGATTGTCTCTTCCATCTGTAAGACTTTCTTTCTGATATCACCGGTATCTAGATCTTCTTTGAGATGGGTGGTATCATAGAGTTTATTGGTTTTATCCAACTAAGAAACAAATAAGGGAACTTCTTTGTCCGTACCTTGTGTTTCTCCATGTGCAGAGGATTCAGTATGTATGGGTATCCTTGCACCTTGAGTAGATTGGTGTAGTTGTTTAAGAAGAACAACCAAATCTATGATTTATTTACTTAATCCGTCGAATTCTTTGTGGGAGACAAGATTAGGATTAGTCTGGTCAGATGAAGACACAATTGGTTGTAGGCTCGTGGCCTTTTTGGATTTTGAACGGGTAATAGGTCCAATTGTTTCCCTGCAGAAAACTGACATAGTTTAGTTTTAGGGAATGTATAAAGGTTTGCATGCTATATGATGTATCCGTTTTAGGAGTATTATCCTTCAAAACAAATGTTAGTTGTTTGTAATACATGATAGCATGTTAATATTTGTAAATATCCGTGTACACTTATTTCTTCATACTTCTCATTACATGGAGATCAATATGGAATGAAATTACAAGTAATTATCTTTACGAGTAATTTGAAATGGGAAAGTATGAAGAGACTTTCCTCTGCATTTGGTTTATCAGAGGCTGACCTATTTTAGGCTACTCTCGCGGCTTTTTGGCATGAAGGTTCCCAAATCATTGCAATTTACTCGATGGAAAGTTAATCCGGTCTTTCAACTGGAGAGAATTTAGGTGGTGCCTTTCCTGAGGCTCGTTGGAATTAATCTCCCTTCGAGTCCAGTAATTAAACACCGACAGGATAGCCTCCTGATAGAGGAACCACACAACATACATTGAAGTGCAACGTGTCTCACCGTTTATGAAAATGATGACATGTGCGACACACTAATATCACAAGTAGATATAGTGTAAAGCATTAAGTAAAGTAAGTAAATGCATTCGTACACATCCATCAAATGCAAATGCAACATCCACACACAAGCATATAACAGTTTTGAAAAGCTTTTAATAGCGGCTTAAGTACTCTTACCGGAAGTGTCCCCAGCAGAGTCACCACCTGTCGATGTCGGAATTTTTATTTGTCCCTTTTCTGTTCTTGTCTTTTGGTGTTCTCATGTTATGTGAGATTTGTTTGAAAAAACAAGTTGTGAAAAGGTTAGACATGTATATGTCGACGATAACTCGAAAAGCTGTGAAATTTGTTTTGACGGATAAGTGTGAGGAAAGCTTTCAAGAATTTAAGAAGAGGTTGAGTACGGCACATGTGTTATCTCTTCCGGATGATACAGGAAATTTTGTTGTTTATAGTGATGCGTCGCATAAAGGACTTGGTCGCAGGTCGATGCAAAACGACAAAGTCATCATGTATGCATCATGACAATTGAAAGATTACGAGAAGGGATATACCACCCACGACTTGGAGTTAGTCATGCAGCTTATTTTTGCTTTGAAAATTTGGAGGCACTATCTATACTGGGGAGAAGTGTGAAATATATACGAACCATAAGAGTCTGAAATATATTTTCACGCAGAAAGATTTGAATATGCGTCAAAGAAGATGGCTGGAATTAATTAAGGATTACGATGGTGAGATTTTATACAATTCGGGGAAAGAAAATGTGGTTGCCGACGTCTGAAGTAGAAAGTGTCGTGAGAAATTGATGATATTGACTGCTCAGGAGGAGCTAATTGCAGAAATGGAGATACTAGAGTTGGAAGTGAAGTATCCTATGGAGATTGATGAGAAGCTATTTCAGATGCAATCTGGTACAACTCTATTAGATAAAGTAAAGGAGGCTCAACTTTAGGACGATGAATGTAAAAAGGTCACAAAGAAGATATTTGAAGGAACCGAACCAAGATTTAAGATGGATAAGGAAGGAATACTGAGATTTGAGAGTAGAATTTGGGTTCCACCAGTACAAGAGATTAAGGAAGAAATTTTGAGTGAGGCTCATAGTTCACGATATTCGATTCACCCTGGTAGTACCAAAATGTACCAAGATCTTCGACAACTTTTCTGGTGGCCAAAATTAAAACGAGATGTTGCAGAGTGTGTTGCCAAATGTCTGACCTGTCAGAAAGTAAAAGCAGAGCATCAGAGACCGAGTGGATTGCTATAACCGTTGGAAATCCCAGAATGGAAATGGGAACATATTACAATGGACTTCATGGTCGGCCTTCCGACGACTCAGAAAGGCTACGACGCAGTATGGGTTATCGTTGACCGACTGACGAAATCCGCACACTTCCTTCCGATCAAAATCAGATTTAACTTAGATCAGTTGGCGAGACTATACGTAAAAGAGATTATTTCGAGGCACGGAGTGCCGGTGTCAATTATTTCTGATAGAGATCCGCGCTTCACATCGAACTTCTAGAAACGTCTACAGGAATGCATGGGTACACAATTACGAATGAGTATGGCATATCACCCTCAAACAGACGGACAGAGCGAAAGAACAATTCAGACATTAGAAGATATGCTAAGAGCCTGTGTGATGGACTTTAAAGGAAATTGGGATGATCACTCATCGTTAGTAGAGTTCTGGCTACAACAAAGATTACCACGCTAGTATAGGCATGCCGTTTTATGAAGTGTTATACGGTAGAAAGTGCAGAACTCCACTTTATTGGGATGAAGTTGGCGAAAGACAATTGCTAGGGCCATAATTGATACAAAGAGACAAACAGAAATAGTCAAAGTGATCCCGCACGATTGGTAGCGTACTCAAGATCGACAGAAGAAAATACCGATCCACATCATAAAAATATCGAATTTGAATCGTGTAGTTATGTTTTCTTGAAGGTCTCCATGGAAGGGAAGATCGAGTTAGGAAGAAATGAAAATTAAGCCCAAGATTCATTGGACCCTTTGAAGTACTGCGAAGAATCGGGGAAGTTGCGTATGAGGTAGCCTTAACTCAATCACTCGAGAACGTCCACAACGTCTTCCATATTTCTGTGTTATGACCCTACAAAGCCGATTACAAGCATGTAATTGAATACGAACCCCTACATTTTGAAAAAGACTTATCTTACGAAGAAATTCTTGTTCAAATAGTCGACAGAAAAGAACAAGTCCTCAGAAATAAAGTAATACCTTCTATTAAGGTAATTTGGAAGAACCATAACGCTGAAGAAGCTACGTGGGAACTCGAAGAGAATATGATGAAGAATTACCCTCATTTATTTACTTAATTTATGTAAAGCGATTCTCGGGGATGTAATCTTTGTAATGGGGGAGAATGTAACAGGTTGAATTTATTGAGTCGTGATTCTGGGGACAAAATCCTTTTAAGAGGGGAAAGATATGACAAACGAAATTTTTATAATTTAATTTTAATATTTATTAAAGTAAATAAATATTTTCGATGATTTAATTATTAGATTTAATAATTAAAGAGAATTTTTATTATTGAAGTATGTGATTATGTGAGCTTATTGTATTAAAAAAATATTTAATAAGCCTATTGGTATTTTAATTAATTTAATTATTAATTAGAGAGTTAATAATTTGACATTATTTATTAATGAGAAATTTAATTATGTGACTATGTGAATTTATGAGAAATTATTATATTTTATTTAAAGTTAATTAAATAAAATATTGGATTTATTTTATAAGGAGTGTGACATTAATTAAAGTATATGATAAAGTTTTATTAAATTAAATGGTTTTTGAAACCTATTCAAGCTAGCTAAACATGGCCTTAGTGGGAGTTATTAGCAGTTACCCATGACTGGGTTAACTGACCATTATGCGATCAGTTCCTTTTTCCTTTATTATATTATGTATTCTTTTCTTTTCTTATTATTCTAAGTTTGGCAGAACAGAGAGGGAGAGAGTTTGAGAATTGTCAGAGAAAAATTGTGAGATTTAGAGAAATTGTGAGTGTGTAATCAACAAGTTATTGTGAAAGAGTCATATGTGGTCATCTCTTCTAAATTATCCTCTGGGTAATTTCTCCAAACCAAATTTCTATTTCACGTCATTTAGTTTTTATGAAAATGGCTTTCAAGCTTTTGTAAAGTCTCTATAATTGGGAAAGGGTATGATTATGAGTTTATATATGTGTTAAATGTTACCATATCTTATTTGATTATATATATTTTATAAATTATGTCACTAGTTTCATGAAAATACGTTGTATATGTTGATCAAAACTTACAGAGAATGGGTTTTGGCCATATGGCCCTTATACGTAAATTTAATGTGTCAAACATAAATGGTTTTGTAAAATTTATACTCATATATTATTATGCATGTTAATATGAAGAGACCAAACTTTAAATGAATGGATTAGGTGTTATAACGAATCCGTAGTATTAAATTTCATGATTTATGTTCAAAACCTTCAAGAACATCAAGAATAGTACAAGTTACATATTTTAATTCTATAATTATGTGTTTTAAATGGTTAAAGTCACTCAATAAATGTTGGGTAATGATTATATACGAATTCTAACATATAGGTATGATTAAATTCGTGTAGTGATAATTTAATTAGAGTTTTTTGGCTGTGTTCTGCAATTTTCGCGAATTACGTAGCAGTTTACGTTCATTGCCAAGATAAGCTTAAGAGTCCGTACAATACCGTAGCAGTATTAAGATAAAAGTGAAGTATACAATACCACTCTCCGTAATGTTCGTAAATGAACTATTTTTAAATGTTCAAGTCTAGCAATGTGATAACAACTTAATTGAATAAACATAGAAATATGTTAGAAGTATAATGAGATGTTAAAATAGTTGCTTAACATGTAAATAACATAATTGCATGTGGATTGAATTATTGAATACATAAGTAGCTTGTTATTTATGAAGTGTAAAGTATGAGACAATGAGTGTAGTAATTTGATTAAATGTGGTCATTATCAAAGTTAGACAAAGAGAATGAACTTGTGAGACTAGTATGTTATAATTGACTGGTATTATGAAATTATATGATATGTAGGATTTAAATCAAAGAAAGAGTTTAATTAAAGTGTAATCTACGCACAAGGCAAGTTTCCTACCCCTACTTGTTATCATTGTTCAAGTTTATTATCTACCTTGAGTAAATTCTCATTACTATTATTCAAGTTCGAATTGTTATATTAAAGATTTATTATCCTTTCAATGTATGAATTTGTTATACAATATTTGTTCTATTGTATACTTCTTGAGATTATTATTCAATTTGAATATCATTATTGTTGAACCTTGTTAGACTAGTGAACCTTATTGATTCGACTAGTCCATAGTTGATGAACGTTCTAAATTTCAGAACCCTTATTCAATTATCCAAACCAAACTTCCTTCGGTGCGGACTCGAATGTCAAACTGAGATGAACAACCCTGCAAAGGGATTTACTTATGCGTTAGCGTTAAGATATTGTGCACAGTATGGTACTAAGGGCTGATCCCCCTAAGTGCAAGAAGAAAGGTCCATAGTCTTATGACTGTTAAAGGTTTCAAGTATAACCCTTGATAACCTAGGACATAGTTCAAGGTCTTATGACCCTCAGAAATATTTTGATTCTTGTTATTCATTCTTGATTCAAAAGTTGAGCTTGTATTTCAGAAGTCTTTGATTCACTCGAATGTTATTATACATTATTATGTCATTATTTTACTTGTGGGCAATAGTGCTCACTCTTGCTTAATAATAACATTGCAGTTAAGAACGAAAGAACCGATGAGCCTTCTACTACTAAAGGCAAGGGCAATGTTAACAAATGTTGAAGACTTATATTTATGAGATGTTGAATTTATGTGTTAAGACTTAATGTTGTTAAGACTTATTAATTGTTTATGTTTCCGCACAGATGTTTAAGGTTAGTTTAACCTAGGATTGTATTTATTATTTGGATGTTGTAACCCCATAAGGGGAGGATTGTTATTTCTATCTATTGCATGGTTTGCATTTTTTATGGGTACATAGATAGATGATATTTGTATAGTGAACACCAAATCCCGTGGAATTGAAGTACCTGAATTTGGGGGTGTCACAAGTTGGTATCAAAGCTGTAGGTTATGAACCTTAGGTGGGGGGAACAACCTTAAGTAATAGCCTTATAGAAAGAATATAGTGATGGAAAACTCTTATCGAGTTCTAGGAAATGAATTTTTGTAATTCATTGAAGATAATAAAATACTTTATGTGCTTATGTGTTAAATTATGTGCTCACTAGTACGACTTAGTAACTAAAACTCAAAATTTTGTTGTCAGGATGTCTGACGTTGGAGGAACTAGTCGAACTGGGGAGGAGGAACCCCGAGTACCTACAGTACCTACATAGGAGGAGCCCAGAGACATTCATATCGTTAAGGAACAGTTGGTACAGAGGGAGTCATCTCCATTGATCACCATTGTTGGTCAGGAGCATGAACCTGAGACTGATCCTGAGGAGGATCCTGAGGAGGAATTTGAAGAGGAAGAGGAAGAAGAGGAATTTCCACAGCCCTCCATTGATGCTGAGATGTACGACACATTATACGACCATAACGTGGAGTTACGAGATGAGGTGCAGGATCTCGACCGAATTCAGGCGATTATTCAAATGAGACACTCGAAAGCGAGAAGGAGAGGGAGATTTCGACTCTTCACTCACGACTAGGAAATGTAGAATGGGATTTGGTCCACGAGAAGGGTCAAACCGAAGATAAGTCCGCTGAAATAGAAAATTTGAAGAAGGATCTGAAAAAGAACTCAGAGAGGCTTGCCATAGCAGAGGAGGGCTAGGTAAGAGAGTCACGTCGTGCTGATCTTGCGGAAGAGGATGGTCGTGCAAAGAAGGCAAAGCTTGGAGAGACATACTCTACACTTAATCATGCAATGGATGAGGCCCAGGATCGAGTTTTGAGGTACCCAATCCAGTTCGAAGGACTTCCATCGTAATGCTGGATCGCAGGACGATGTCTCGTATCATGGAAGAAGAGTGTAGCAAGGCTATTCAGCGCCTTGACAGACAGTGATAGTATTAGTTTAATTATGTGAAAACTATTTGGTAGTTAATGATGTGAATTCCGATGTGATTATAAACAAAGGATTATTTTGATGTTTTAAATCCTGTGGATTCTTTATCTCTGGATAGTTGATGTAAATAGCAGTGATGCTATCTTATGATGTTAAAACTTTTGAATTGAATGAAATGTCAAAGTTCATTTAAATTGAGGTGTTAAGTGAATTATGATTAAATGTTCTAGCTAAGCCTTTAATGTTTGAGGAATTGAATAAAGACCTAATAAGCGAATATTCTTAACAGAATTATGCCACCAAGAAGAAGACAACAATGTCAACCAGCTCAGGAAGAGTCTACGAATAACAATAATAATGTCAATGCTAATCCTGTTCAGCAGTTGGTTAACTTACTGACTGGAGCAATGAATAATCAACCTCAAGCTCTACCAAATACTACATTTAAGGATTTCAAGGCGGTGGGACCGCCAGAATTTAAAGGTTCCATGAACCCGATCGAGGCTCAAACGTGGGTTATGGAGATGGAAAAGGTTTTCGACGTTGTTAGGGTTAGAGAAGACTAGAAGACCGCTTTTGCAATATTTATGTTGAAGTCTGAAGCTAGCTATTGGTGGCAAGCAGACAAAGTTAGAGGAGGTGAAGGTGTAATTAATTGGGAGAGATTTAAAGAGATGTTCTTCTAGATGTATTTCCCAACCAGATCACAGAACCAGATGGAGATTCAATTTCTGGAATTGAAGCTGGGAAATATGAGCTTACCTGATTATGCGGCTAGATTCAACGAATTAGCGAGGTTCGCCCCGTATCAAGTACACACGGACGAGAGAAAAGCCAGAAGATTCGAACAAGGAGTAAAGCCTTGGGTATACAGTAAAGTATCAATGTTTCAGATAAACACTTTTGCTGGAGTACTGTAAAAGGCCATCCTCGCTGAAGGTGAAAGCGATGCGGTGACCAAGTACAATCAAGATCAGAAGAAGAAGAAGACTGAAAGTGAAGGAAATAACAAGACTAGTGGAAGTGGCACAGAAGGTGGCCAAGACTAGTCTCAAAGCTGACTGCAATGACCACATCAGGAGATGTTATTAGTGCCAAATTCATGGGAATGTTATCCACGCCCCTCCACGGGAACTCCACAATATGAGTTCGCCTTGGCCCTTCTCAATGTGGAGAATAGACGTTATCGGGCCCAATAAGCCTAAAGCCAGTAATGGACATCGATTTATCTTCACCGTGATCGATTACTTCACCAAGTGGGTAGAAGCAGCCTCTTTCCCCAGGGTTACCAAAGAAGTCATCATTGCTTTCATCAGAAACAATGTCATTTGTCGATATGGACAACCCAAGGTGATTGTATCAGACAATGCTAAGAACCTCAACAACAGAGTTATGCAGTAAATTCCACATCAAACATCTTAACTCTGTCATCTACCATCCGAAGATGAATGGTGTTGTTGAAGCAGCTAACAAAAATATTAAGAAGATTATGCAAAAGATGTCCGCCAATAACAAAGGATGGCCTGACTTATTGCCTCTTACTATGTTAGCCTACAGAACCTCAATGCGCACTTCCACTGGGCCAACCCCCTACGCATTAACCTATGGGATGGAAGTAGTGTTCCTCATAGAAGTAGATATGGAATCCCTCAGAGTGTTGATAGACGCTCAGTTGGATGAAGACCAATGGGTACAAGACAGGTATCACCAATTGTCTCTAATAGACGAAATGCGAACCGCGGCTATCTTCCATGGTCAGTTATATCAACAAAGGATCGCCAGATCCTACAACAGAAAAGTCCGACTACGATAGTTTAAATAACATGACTTGGTTTTGAAGAAGATCATTGACAACCAAGATCAATCTAAGGGAAAATTCGCTCCTAACTGGGAAGGTCTGTTTTTTGTAAAGGAAGTATTGACAGGAGGCGCTCTCAGATTGCAAGAAATGGACGGCGATGAATTTCCATAACTCATCAACTCAGACACCGTGAAACGGTACTATGTTTGAAGTTACCATCAAGAAAACATCATGGTGTTGGATCATCAGATCACCAGTCATTCCGGTTCTTTAACCCTTTACCACATATAACTCTTTTCCAAACTTTGCCCCTCAGGGAAACATACTTTTTAAGCCGCCACTGGCTTCATCATGCGTTCTCACGACTTGGTCATCCCACTAGGGATTGAACCTTTCGCGCTTGCAGTTTGTCCCCCCAAATATGGGATCAAACTTTCCACACCTGCAGTTTATCCTAGACTTAGGATTAAACTTTCTCTTCCCCGCAGCCTGACCTGCACATGGGATCACGCTTTTAAACTCGTCCTGAGGGGCGAACTACGCCGACCTGATCTCCTCTTCTATAGGAATACGTAGGCAACAATTTCATATGGGCCGGTGGCAATAAAACAAAAACAACAAAAACACTTCTACCTCCTTCTCCTTACAAAAACAAAAATAACAAAAACATTCCTACACCTTTTCTGCCACACACAGCATTGAACCTCTTACACTAGGTTCGAACTACGTAGGCCTGATCTCCTCTTTAATAGGAGTACGTAGGCTGCCATTCATGGTTCGGTCTCACCCCCTACCAAAAAATAAACACTTGTCATCTGGTACTGGGATCAAACTTTACTCCACTACATTTCATTGGCTTCAAACTGCGATTGTACCTTGAAGAGCAACACCAATCCATAAGAGATGAAATTAACTAGGCTCCTCCTGAATAGGGGTATTGGCGACCATCTGTGGTGCGGTCAATCTCAGAGAGGAAAACCACACTCCTCTCCACATTTCCATACAGAAACCAGTCCCAAGACACCAAAGATGGTAGGGATACACACAGATCAATGATCTATTCTGAACTGTCCAGAGACAACTCAATGTCCATCCATCCAGGAGGAATTCAGAATACATCAAGATCACAAGTCCTGAAGAAGCAGCCAAAATATCAAGCAAGTAGCAAAGCATATCTAAAAGGGAAGTGATCAAAAATATATTTCCCTGCTATATATAATGTTGTTTGATATACACAATATAAACTGTACATGACAAAATGGCTATACTAGTTTGTGCAGGAAAATACAAGCCCATCTACAAGTCAGGGTATGTGACAACCCGATATTTTCTATATAAATAAATCATAAATTTTGCGTATAAATTTTTTTTATTTATTTATTAAAATAAATATGAATGATATGTGTCAAGGTAATGTGTAATTATAATTATATGTGTGATAAATAAAATTTATTTATTACATTAAGTATTGCAAATAAATTTATTTTAGAATTGTTGACTATTATCAATTATATTTTTATACTAACTAATTCCTTATTGGGAACGCGTTTTATTAATTATTTTTCAAGGAAAATATAATCTTATATTATTTAAATAATATATGAAATGATTTTAGAATATTTATTTATTTTAAAGATAAGAATGCGTGAAAGGTATTATGTAAGTAATTATGTGATGAATATAAAATATATTTATTACATGAATGGTTATGAATAATTTTCATTATAAATTATATTCTTATAATAATTAATTTTCCAAGGAAATAGGATAATTAAATTATTTAAATAATATATGATATGATTATATAATTTTTATAATACTTATTTTATTATATGAAATTATTTTCAGAATAGTTAAGTTAATTATTTTAACTTAATTATTAAGGTTATATATGAAAGATAAATCAGATATGGAATTCAAACCCTAATTTCGGGTTTTGATCAAGGAATGAGAATAATAATATTATATTATTATTTGTCAGTGTTACAGATATGTATGATTATATGTGTAATGTTAATGTGTGGAACAGTTTTATTGTATTACGACTAAACCCTAATAATATTTTGATAAACCCTAATTTTGATTCCGGGATAAGGAATAATGATAATAATGTAATATTAATTATATTTTTGATTTTTCAGTACTATAAACAAGTACTGTATAAGTGTGGACTGATAATGTTGGTCAAATTATGTGTACAATATCAAAACCCTAGTTTAAGCTGTTAAACCCTAATTTAAAAGTCAAATGTCAGTTTAATACTGTTATGCAATCATGTTAAGGTGAATTATGTTGTGTATTGGGGAAATTAAAGTTAATTAGGAAAAACCCTAATTATACTGGGAAAACTGAATTAATTAGAAACCCTAATTAATTGGGAACCCTAATTACTAAATTCGGTAATCTAATTCTGAATTTAGAAACCTTGATTAGTAATTATAAACCCTAATTATTAATTGTATCCTCTAATCGTAAAATTAGAAATCTTAATTTTAAAGGTTAAAAACCCTAATTATTAAATTATAAAACCTTATTAATTTTTTTCTAAATTAAAACCCTAAAGCGAAAGTCGTTCACGACTTTGAGAATTTGTTAAAGCCGTTATGTAATCACAATAATGTGATTAACGACTGGTGATATAGAAATTAAAACCCTAATACATAGAATTCTATTTTGATAATTAGAAACCCTAAATGCATTTTTGTAACCCTAATTTTTGGTATTATAAACCCTAATTGCTAAATTAGCAAAGTCAATGATAATTATATGATCTAAACCCTAATGTTACTGTATAAAGTAATTAGAAAATTAATCTAATTAACAAACCTAAATTGTCTAATTTTAGAAACAAAAATCTAGTTATTTTATATTATTATTTTTGTAATAAACCCTAATTGTTAAATCCTAAATTTGGAAATTTTTGAAATTCTAATTGCTAAATCTTTAAGGGTTAAATGTTAAACCCTAAACTTTAAAATGTCTAAACCCTAAACCCTAAGGCAATTTTCTAGAAATTTAAGGAAATGACAAAAATGTCCCTCTTGTATTATTAAGCTAGAATGTGTAGGTTTTGACCTTAGGGGAAGTTGGTGACCAAATCCAACCACCCCATGTGACCAATTCCAGCAGATCAGCAGCAAAGCTCAGCCATTACATGCATCTAGACTTGTATAAATAAGATCAAAGAGAGAGAAAGTCACAATTGAGTCTCATTTTGTACAAACCCTCAACCAAATGCTCTCAAACACAAGACCCACGAAATTATCAGGCTTTATATTTCCTTTATCAAGCCCCACAAAATCCCATACCAAATCAGTAACATAGGAGCAAGGAATCGAGCAAGAAAGGTATAACACTAAACCTAAAAAATTATGTCCATAATCGGTTGTTTGATGTTATGATTTGTTGTTAGAATATGTTGCATTTAGCCTCTAGTGATGATCTGGGTTGGTATTACATAGATCCATAACATCTAAATGCTCAAATCAATGATTTTTAAATTTTTGGAAAAATTTCATGTTATGGTCTGACAACGAATGTCAGACCTTGTAGATCCATTTCTGTAAATGGGTTTTGTGTTTTAAAGGTTAATATGTGTAGCCTGTAATGCTGTTTTTAATCTGAAAAGACAATTAGAGTCATTGAAGGTATAGATCTGTAGTTATTAACGGTCAAATGTCATTGACCGGCATTGACCAGGTACTTTCTGGGCAGCCCAGAAACCATGAACATAGGTCTGACATGATGTTTGACGGTCCAGATCTTGCATTCTGTTAGATGTTTTGTTGTTTTGTTGCATCAATGTTATAGACTGATATTATAACTATAATATTATGCCTTACAATCTCTTAAATATCAAGTAATCGAACTACAGTGGTCGGTCAAAGTAGGGAAAACGACCACGATTTCTGTTTCTGGAAAAATTTCCTGAAAATTTTTGGGCTTGTTTCTGACAGGCTTTGACCAAGGCATATCTCATGAATCTGTTGTTATTTTGTTGATGTTATGGTATATATATGTACACTGGTATGTTGTCTACACACTACAACTTGTAGATCACAAAATTATTACCAGGATTAATCTTGAGAGTAGCTTAAAAGTGACTGATCGACTGTTCTTCATTTCTGGAAATGAAGAACAGCTCTGACAGCAACTTTGGTTGCTTAGATCTAGGTTGTGTTATGTTGTTTGATCGTGTTGTTTGTTAGAACCTGTACTCTTGCACGTTGTCTACAAGATCTAGTTTTGTAATTCCCGAAACACACTACACAAAGATTTAAAGTTGGTCAAAACTAGTCCACTTTCAGAATCGGGTATGAAGGTTTCTGGCAAACTCAAGAACACCTATAGCGATAGTTACGCCACGCTATATAGGCCCTTTAGAGAGACAGAAAAATTCAAAAATTAATTATTTTATTTAATAATTAGTATTAATTAGTTTTAATTACGAAAAATACAAAATAAATTATTAAAAATTATTTTAAAGTTAAAGAAAATTATATTTTATTTATTTTGAATATATTTCATAAATATTTAATATTTTTGGAATATTAAAAGTAATTAATTTATTTAATGATAATATTAAATAAATTATTTAAAAATGATTTTAATTCATGAAAAATCATTTAAAATTATATTATGATATAAGAAAAATATTTTAAGTTATTTTTATAACTTTTAATATTATTTGATAATTTTCATTAATTAATGAATATTAATGATAATTAAGTTATTTGTTAAATGAATTAAATAATTAAATTAAAAATGATATTATTATTTTAAAAAATATTTTAAATAATAATAAGGTATTTAAAAATATTTTAAGTTATAAAATATAACTTTTAATATTTAAAGAATAATTTCATTAATAATTTAATATTAATGATATTTACTTAATGATTAATGATATTAAATTTATTTAATAATTATATTAAATAAATAGTTTAAAAATGGTTTTATTTATTTAAAAATCATTTAAAAAGGATATTAATGATTTAAAAATATTTTAAGTTATAATTATTGACTTTTAATATTTGGATAAATAGTTCATTAATATTTAAATATTAATGGTAATTATTTAATAATGATTTTAAATGTTTTAAAAATCATTTGAGGGTAATATTAATACTTTAAAAATATTTTGAGTTATTATAAATAACATTAATATTTTGGCAATGGTTTCATTAATAATTTAATATTGATTAAATGTTAATGATAATAGAATTATGTGATACTTAAATCACTTAATAATGATTCTGATGTTTCAAAATTATGATAAATGGTAATAATTAATTAAAAATTATTATAAGGCCATGAAAAATAGTGTGACTAATGTTTAAGTTATCCAAATGGATTTGAACTGCGGTTTAGAGTCTTAGACTCGATAATTACCCGAAAAAAGCTGTCGGTAGACCGACATGTTTCAGAAATTGATCTGGACTTAGATAATTTAATTGGATATGTGTTTATTTGTGATTCAATGGTGGTTAAGGTTGTATGACAATGTGATTAGGAAGGTGTTGATGTTTGATTATGAGTCAACGATTGTTAAACATGTGTGATAATGTGAATAGGTTATGTGCTGACTGCAATAGGCAGTGTTATGTGTTACGTTATGATATACTAATCAGTAAAATGATTTGATTAATGATAGGTCGTGATAGAAAAGATAAATCTAAGTTGCGTAAAGTGTAAGCGGTACAAGATCGTGCAAGTATCCTAACTTTGCATTTTCTTTATGCAATGGACAAGGGTAAGAATGTTTCAAAATTATATTATTATTATTAATGTATGATTGTTAAAGCTATATTATATAAGCCCATTGATTATCAACATGTTAGTATATGATAATTTGGATAAATATATTACATTCGTTAATTTCTATAAATGATTATACAAGTGTCCCCACTTGGATAATCATTATATTAATCGCATGTTGATACACCTTTGATATACATATATGTTGGATTATATAAGACCTTTGTTATGAAAACCCGACAGAAATGAACATCCCGATAATGGGAAAATTTTTATGCGCTACGGCGGACAAAGGATGAACGATAATATCGTTCTAGCAATGTAGTATTGATCATCACAGGCCCATGGACATACACCCTCGAGGCTCGTAAGAAATGCCGGTTTCTGAGATGAATTTCTGTTTAACCTTTTGAAAATGAAAACAATGTTCATGATATGTCACGAAACCTTATAAATAGACAATACAGTTCAAAAACTTGAGCGAGGGTTGTTATGCTATTATTATTGGTACAGATTACTTCACAACTATTGCTCGGTTGTAGAAGAATATTATAAAGAAAGCGTTTAAATTCTTTCAAACTTATATATATATAATACTTCTTTGGGCACTCAAATGCTCATCCTTTCTTAATTTAAATGTTTTCACTAAGTGTGAAAAGCTAGAAGGCTCGCCAGAACAAGTGAAAGGGAAAGCAAACGAAATGTTATTGGTATCTTTTGTAATAGATAGATCAGTATTAAGTTAATGATATGTATTATATATCATGTAAAGAATATAGTAAAGGTCACGACTTGGGATTAGACTCGATAAATGTAAGTTAAGTTTGAAATTTATATTATTGTTATTATTATTAGTAGAATTCCGCTCATAGAAATGGTATCGTAAAGTACCGAGTTTGGGTTTCAAGTATCCGGATTCGGGGACTCTACAGGGTATATACGAACTAACAAGGCCAACATGGCATCCCTCTCAGAAGAAGGAGGCGAAGCTGTGGTCTCCTGTACGAGATTATCCACATGACCCAATAGATCTACATCCATCTGCATGGTGACCATATGCTCATTAATATAAGTTCTCATCTCTGTAATCATGCCAGTGGTAAGGGACCTCACTACAGTACTATCTATGATGGCTACATCCCGGGCAGATATGGCACTATCCCGCTCAACTATCACTACATCTCTGGCTGATCTGGCCTTATCCCGCTCAACAACAGCGACATCTCTACGAGCTAATGCATCATCTCTCTCTAATAGAGTTGCGTCTCTCCCATCAAGGGCAGTCAACATCAAGGCTCTAGTCTGGTCTCTCTCGAAGGTCATCAGATGAAGACTCTGCTCAAAATACTATGCTGAATGCTGAATCACAACAGTACTAGTACTGGGAGAATCTAAAGGAGATGTTGGCAACCCGACAACAAGCTCCTCCTCGACGTGGGAATCAGTGTCCTCCATGGGCTCTACATCGTCTGAATAACAACTCAGCAATGTGGATACTGTCGCAGCCGACGAAGTCTCTGTCTCCATCCATGAAGAATACTCTACAGAACAACTTGGATGACTAACAGAAAAAGTAGCTATCTCACGTTGATCCCAACAAGCATACACACGGGATCGATCCTCTACTGAAAGTTAGCAAGAAGCTAAACGCTGCCCCAGCGCCCCCTCAAAAGGATGGAAATCCTGGAACTGGTCAAACTGCAACATCACGACCAGCGGGTGATAGGTAGTCGTGCCCGTCAAACCAGCTAGAGGGAGATAGTCCATGACTGGAGCATGAGTAATGAAGCTGTAGGGTGAGCTGAGCCCTGTACACGGCAGAATGCCAAATGGATCTCTGATATCCGCCAAGAACATAGACCAAGACATAGCGTCTGTACACTCCGGTGGCTGGAAGGAGTATGGCATAGCTATATCATGGGTGAAACAATACCCATGCCATCTAAAAGTTCCAATCGGTCTCAAATGTGACATGAATCACACGTATATCATGACCGAGATGCCCGTAAACACTCTTGTCGGATAAGTACAGTAGCATATAGTTGACCTCAGAGTCTCTGCTATTATCATCAGTATGATGGTACGACCCTCCCTGAGAGCTCTCACTGCCATAATAACTCCTATGTCCAACTCATCCATATACCGTGGCATATAGACATATGACAGTATGCACAATAGCAGTACATTCACCCTGGCCAGACGCCAATGATCCTCTGGTATGGTGAAATCCCCAAAATGTCGTGCATAACTATCCTCAGAGCCAAATCTATCAAACAAAAAATACTGGGATATAACATTGGCAGATGTAATCTCATCCTGCACCACCCTACGCCTCAATCCAGTAAAGGTCATGAACCGTCGACTCATGTCCCCTAGAGTTATATGTACGCAAGGTCTATCCAATGACAGCATCGTCAACCGTGCATACTCCTCTAGAGTGGGAGTAAACTCATGGGTACCAAATCGGAAAACCTGCCACTCCGATACCCAGTGCTCCAACATATCATCCACGATTCATGTGGGAACCTGAAACATCAATAGGGTCATAGTATGCTGCAACAAGTGATCTATGGTCACCATATCTGATGGTGACATGCTATCATACCACGATCGCACACCAGATACCACCAATAATGGTGGGGTATGATCAATATGGCTAACTGTCGAAGAAGACATCTGTACGGGCCGTGTCATAAGACCATCCAGGGGTCAATGTTGAATATCTCTTGAAATACATACGTATGCATAACATGATACATGCATTACAGGTAATAGATGGCAATATGATATAGGGAATGGAAAATTGTACATACATTCCTAAGTATATCATCATCTCTGTACAGCTAAAAATACAGGGAAATGGGGCATAAACGCCCTACTACTAATAGAGGCCTATCAAAAGATATAGCAAGAATGGGGCACAGTCACCCAATATCTAACAGAGGCCTATCAAAAGAGATAACGAGAATACACATCAGAAGAAGACAATGGTGTCAATGTCTACATCATCAATCCTGTCCACCTGATGTAACTCCTCCTGAGTCACTTGATTTCTATCAACAGGGATATCAGGCCTATATAAAGGAGGATCTGCACCGGCAAAACCAAATGGATCATCTGAGGGGCCAGCGCCTGAGCTGGAAGGATCAAGCGAATCTGCCTCTGCCGGATCTTTGCCCAAATGCCGAATAAAGAAATGTGCCCGGTCCAGGCACTGGGTCAAGCTGTCAATCTGTGTCACATGAGTCGGATCTCGGACACAGGCTAGCCAATCCGTCATCATCACGGATCTTTGAACCATATCCCCCATGAACTGAGTGGCGCGGGTCTGGGCTCCAATAGTACGAGGACCACCAACGCTGGAAAATCTCCTGAGTACAGGGACCCTCTAACAGTGAAAACCGTCAACCCCCAACAATGGGATGTCAGTGATGGGTGACTGCGATACAGGCCAATGACGTCTGGCAGGAGGCAATATTGACATACGGATCTCTTCTGTGGTGCTCCTAATAGCACGCTCTCCTAAATAGAGCTTCCATCCTCCATCTATAAAGAGAGGAACTCTCCCGGTGGAAATCACATACTTGACACTAGTCGGGTACCCATTCTCAAATCCAATGGTCAAGTGCTCCCCAGAATAGGGAATCCATGTAATAATGTCAGCTATCAACAACTCCAGCTGTAGGCGGCAATGAGTGAAACCCTCAGTTACAGGGACCTCCGCCAATATGGAATGATGTCATCGTCGTCCTCATGGATAGGTATCTAAACCTAACACTCACCAGACGTAAGCATGGGAGCCTTTCATAGGCCCAAAACTGCCAGCACAATGGCAAAACATCTACAGTCAGTAAACACTTTTAACCTATAAATGGGAAATGACAAGAGAAATACTCACCAACAAAAATGGGTAGACTCCTAACCAAGCCTCAGTCAAAACCTGCGAGCGCATACGCATGCCCCTGAGGAAATAGGCGAAGGTGTAGGAACCCCAATCATACTCTCCAATATGGTCCACATGACGCGTGGCGCGGATCAAACCAAACAACACTGTAGAAGAGTTATCTGCTATGAAGCAGCCTCTAATAATCATCGGGAACAATCGCCGAAGAATGCGATTCCTGACTCCGACGTCATCTTGCATGCGCTCGCTCAACAGCCCACTCATAGCATCTACGCTCAAAGGACTGCTTTGTAATAAAAGTCGAATTCATCGAGTCGTGATTACGGGATGAGAATCCTTTTAAGGGGGAAAGATGTATTGAACGTGATTTATGTAATTTAATCTTAATATTTATTGAAGTAAATAAATATTTTCGATGATTTAATTATTAAATTAAATAATTAAGTGATGCAATTGTGGTAGATTAATTTAATTATATGTGTTACATTTATTAATTAATGTGGAGAATTTTTATTATCGAAGTATGTCATTATATGAGCTTATTGCATTAAAAAAATATTTAATTAAGCATGATGTTATTTAATTAAATTAATTATTAATTAGAGAGTTAATGATTTGACATTATTTATTAATGAGAAAATTATTTATGTGACTATGTGAATTTATGAGAAATTATTATATTTCATTTAAAATATGTTAAATAAAATATTGGATTCATTTTATAAGGAATGTGACATTTTTAAACTATATGATAAAGCTTTATTAAATTAAATGGTTTTATAATCTACTCTTGTTAGCCAAACATGGCCTTAGAGGGAGTTGAGAGCAGTTACCCATGATGGGTAACTCACCACAACGCGTCAGTTCAATTACGACGTCTTCTTTTTCTTTCTTCATTTTTCCTAAGTCTAGAAAAGTTGAGAGTCAGAGAGAATTCAGAGAGAAAAGTTAAATTTTTGAGTGTATGATTGAAGAAGAGTTTCAATTCATCTCCTACATTACACTACGCTTTGAGTAATTCTCTCCAAACCCAATTTCTACTTTTACGTATTTAAGTTTTTATACAAATGGCTCTCAAGTTCTGTAAAGTCTCTATGATGGGAAATTGTAAGGCTTATGTGCATATATAGGTTAAGATGGTATCAAAATCGTATTTAATTATATATATTTTGTAAACCATAACATCAGTTTCATGAAAACACATGTTGTATATGTTTTTCAAAATTACATAGTATGGGTTTTGGCCTTATGGCCTTATACGTGATATTTTATGTATTGATCGTATATTATCCCTAAATTTTACACTCGTATATTATTATGCATGTTGATACGAAGAGACCAAAGTTTAAATAAACGGATTCGGTGTTATAACGAATCCGTAGTGACAATTTTCATGTTTTATTTTCAAAACCTTCAAGAACATCAAAGTCAGTGAATTTATAGGTTTTAATTCTGTTATTATGTGTTTTAATGGATTTAAATCGTTCTATAATTGTTGGGTAATGATTATGTATAAATCATAGCATGTGGGTATGTTAATTTATTGAAATTAATGATCCTTTATTGTCCTTTTCATTTGAACTCTGTTGTTCTTGTGAATTGGGAATCAAAGTTCGAGTTTCAGGCCATGCATGGCCAACTCGTAATCAAGTCCCTTCAAAGCGCTAAGTCTCGAGTCCATGAGTATACGGCACCATAGCGCTTAAAAGTCCCAAACATTGCCATCGCCATCGCGCAGCTGCTGTGAAATGAAGATCATTATATAAAAAGAAATGGCAGCATACCACTCTCCAAAAAGTTCAGAAATGTATTTTTAAAATTTTAAGTCTAACAATGTGTTAGTAAATTAATTTAATGAACATGTAAACATGTTAGAAGTATAATATAATGATAAAAGAGTTGTTTAACATGTTAATAACATAATTACATGTGGATAGAATTATTGAATACATAATAAGCTTGTTATTCATGAAGTATAAATTATGTGACAAAGTGGTAAATTAACTAAGTATAGTTAAATAATCAAAGTAGACAAAGAGAATGAGTTTATGATGATTAGTTAAGTTATAATTAACTGGTATTGTGAATGTGAATGATATGTAGGATTTAATTCAAAGAACATGCTTAGTTAAAGTGTAATCTACGCACGAGGCAAGTTTCCTAACCCTACTTGTCATTATTGTTCAAGTTTATTAATTACCTCGAGTAAACTATCATTACTATTGTTCATGTTCAAATGTTATATTAAAGATTGATTATCTTTCAAAGCATGATTCGGTTATACAATAATTGTTCTATTGTATACTTCCTAAGATTATTATTCAATTTGAATATCATTATTATTGAACCTTATTAGACTAGCGAACCCTTATTGATTCGACTAGTACATAGTTGATGAGCGTTCTAAATTTCAGAACCCTTGATGAATTATCCAAACCAAACTTCCTTTGATGCGGACTCGAATGTCAAACTGAGATGAACAACCCTGCAAAGGGATTTACTTATGCGTTAGCGTTAAGATATTGTGCATGATGATGGTACTAAAGGTGATCCCCTAAGTCACAGTAGAAAGGTCCATAGTCTTATGATTATTAAAGGTTTCAAGTATAACCCTTGATAACCTAGGACATAGTTCAAGGTCTTATGACCCTCAGAAATCTTTTGATTCTTGCTATTCATTATTGATTCAAAAGTTGAGCTTTTATTTCAGAAGTGATTATTTCTCTCGCATGTTATTATACTGTTATTTCATTATTATACTTGTGGGCAATAGTGCTCACTCTTGCTTAGTAATAACATTGCAGTTAAACGAAAGAACTGATGAACCTTCCACTAGTAAGGGCAAGGGCAAAGTTAGCAAGTGATGAAGACTTGTTATTTTATTAGATGATGTATTTATGTTTAAGACTTGAGTTAATGATGTTGTTAAGACTTATTTGTTTATATTTCCGCATAGATGTTTAAGGTTAGTTTAACCTGGGATTATGTTTATGATTCAGATGTTGTAACCATTTAAAGGGAAGATTTTATTTCTATCTATTGCATGGTTTGTATTTATTATGGGTAGATAGATAGATGATATTTGAACAGTGAATACCAAATCCCATGGAATCGAAGTACCCAAATTTGGGGGTGTCACAAGTGGGTATCAGAGCTGTAGGTTATGAACCTTTGGTGGGGGAACAACCTTAGGTAGTAGCCTTATAGAAAAAAGATAGTGATGGAAAACTCTTATCGAGTTATAAGAAATGAATATTTGTAATTCATTGAAGATAATAAAAGACCTTATTTGTTTATGTGTTAAAGTATGCGTTAGATAATACGACTTAGTAACTAAAACTTAAAATTTTGTTGTCAGGATGTCGAATGTTGGTGAAGCTAGTCAAGCTGGGGAGGAAGAACCCCGTGTACCTATAGTACCTACTGAGGAGGAACCCCGTGTACCTATAGTACCGACAGAGGAGGATCCCCGAGACATTCATGTCGTTAGGGAGCAGCTGGTACAGAGAGAGTCATCTCCATTGATCACCGTTGTTGGTCAGGAGCATGAACCTGAGACTGATCCTAAGGAGGATCCTGAGGAGGAATTTATTGAGGAAGGGGAAGAGGAAGAATCGGAGTTACCACGGTACACCGTTGATGCTGAGATGTATGACACACTATATGACTGTAACGTGGAGTTACGAGATGAGGTCTGAGGATCGACCGAGCGAAAGCTATTATCCAAAGATATTACTCTCAGAAAGCGTAGGAGAGGAGATTTCGACTCTTCACTCACAACTGGGAAATGTAGAATGGGATTTGGTCCATTAGAAGGGTCAAACCGAAGATAAGACCGAGGAGATAGAGAAGCTGAAGAAGGAACTGAAGGAAACCTCTGAAATACTGAAAATAGTAGAGGAAGGCTGGGTAAGAGAATCACGTCGAGCTGATCGTGCAGAAGATGATTATCGTGCAAAGAAGGCGAAGATTGGGGAGACATATTCTACACTTAACTAGGCAATGAATGAAACCCAAGATCGAGTTTTGAGGTACCCAATCCAGTTCGAAGGACTACCATTGTATATGATGGATCACAGGACAATGTATCGCATCTTAGAAGAGGAGCGTAGGAAGGCTAATCAGTACCTTGACCGACAGTGATATGATTTATTTAATTATGTGAAGAACTTAATTAGTTTTTAGATGTAAATTCTGACGTGTTTATGAACGAAAGAATATTTGAATGTTTTAAATCCTGTGGATTCTTTATTCCAGGATAGTTGATGTAAATAGTAGTTATGCTATAGTTTAATGTTAAAACTTTTGATTTGAATGAAAATATATCAAGTTGTTTGAGATGATGTGTTAAATGAGTATGTTAAATTGTTAAGTAATGCCTTAACTATTTAGAGAAATAAATAAAGTTCTAATAAGCGTTTATTTAACAGAAATATGCTTCCAAGGAGAAGACAACAGAGTCAACCGGCTCAGGAAGAGTCAACCAATAACAACAATAATGCCAACGCAAATCCCGTTCAACAGTTAGTTAACTTACTAACTGGAGCAATGAACAATCAACCTCAAGCTCCACCAAACACAACGTTTAAAGACTTCAAGGCGGTGGGACCACCAGAGTTCAAAGGTTCCATGAGCCCAATCGAGGCTCAAACGTGGGTTATGGAAATGGAGAAAGTTTTCGACGTTGCTAGGGTTAGAGAAGACAAGAAGACCACTTTTGCAAAGTTTATACTGAAGTCGGAGGCTAGCTACTGGTGGCAAGCAAACAAAGTACGAAGAGGTGAAGGTGTAATTACGTGAGAGAGATTTAAAGAAATGTTTTTCGAGATACTTCCCAACTAGCTCGTAGAATCAGATGGAAGTTCAATTTCTAGAACTGAAGCAGGGAAACATGAGTGTACCTGACTACGCGGCTAAATTCAACGAGTTAGCGAGGTTTGCCCCGTATCAAGTACACACAGACGAAAGAAAAGCCAGAAGATTCGAACAAGGACTAAAGCCTTGGGTGTACAGCAAGGTATCAATGTTTCAGATAAACACGTTTGCTGGATTACTGGAAAAGGCCATCCTCGCTAAAGGAGGAAGCGATGCGGTGACCAAGTACAATCAAGATCAGAAGAAGAAGAAGAGTGAAGGTGAAATTAATAACAAGGCCCGGTGGAAGTGGCATAGGAGGTGGAAATTTCAATCGAAGAAAAGGTGGAACAACTGACTCATCATCGGAAATCGGCAAGGTAATCGAAGAAAAGAATCAAGCATGCCCGACTTAGGGAAAGCCCATCTGGGAGTTTATATGAAAGGAAAGAGAGTGTGCTACAATTGTGGTCGGGAAGGCCACATAGCACCAAACTATCCAAACCAGGCGGGTGCTTGTTTTACTTGTGGTTCAAAGGACCATCGGCAAGAGGCATCCCAAGAAGGGATCGGGAGGTCGGGATCGAGGAGGAAACCAGGAAATAACGGTGGAAATACCTTAAGCATCACCGAAACCAACAAAGAAAAACCGACCAATACCGGGACTTTCAACATGGCGGTGCAAGATGCGATTCAATCCGTGATGTGGTGCGGTATCATTCTGATCAATAAAGTTAATGCTTATGTTTTATTTGATTCGGGTGCTACTTATTCCTTTATATCCGATGACTTTGCCAAGAATTTAGATTTTCCTAAGGATGAATTGGATTACCCCATGAACATAGAAATTGCGAATAGAGAAATAATCCTAGTTAAATACGTACATAAGTATTGTAGAGTGGATATTAAGGGTAATATCATGAACATAGATCTTATCCCTATTCGACTTGGGGAATTTGACGTTATTTTGGGAATGGATTGGTTATTCAATTATGGGGATGTAATTGATTGCCAAAAGAAGCGTATTAACCTTATGACTCTGTCAAAGGTTGTATTTTATGGTAGCAAGTCGCCTAGATAAGCGAGTTGTCTAACGATGATGCAGGCCAGGAAGTTGTTAAGTAGAGGCTGTGTAGGAAACTTAGCTTACATAGTCGACAGTCGAAAAGAGAATCCGAAGGTCGAAGAGATACCGATTGTGAGGGACTTCGTCGACGTATTTCCAGACGATTTTCCAGGACTTCCACCGGATAGAGAGGTAGATTTTGTGATCGATCTGGCACCCGGAACCGCTCCAATATCGAAGGCACCATACCGAATAGCACCAGTAGAGATGAAAGAACTAATGGTACAACTACAAGAATTGTTGGACAAGAAGTACATTCAACCGAGCGTATCGCCGTGGGGGAGCGCCGATGTTGTTTGTGAAAAAGAAGGATGGAACGATGCGGCTCTGTATTGATTATAGAGAACTGAATAAGGTCACGATTAAAAATAGATATCCTTTACCGAGGATCGACGACCTGTTTGATCAATTAAAGGGAGGGATATTCTTTTTCAAGATAGACTTGAGAAGTGGTTATCATCAATTGAAGGTGAGACCAAAGGATGTACCAAAGACAGCGTTCAGAACGCGATATGGTCACTACGAATTTTTAGTAATGTCGTTTGGTCTTATGAATGCTCCTGCGGCATTTATGGGACTAATGAATGGTGTGTTCAAGCCGTTTTTGGATAAATTCGTGGTGGTATTTATAGATGACATTTTGGTATATTTCAAAACCAAAGAAGAACACGAAGAACATTTGAGATTAACGTTGGAAGTATTGAGAAGAGAGAAGTTGTATGCTAAGTTTTTAAAATGCGAATTCTGGATTGAACGAGTATAATTTCATGGTCACGTGATCGATAAAAACGAAATTTCGATAGATCCATCTAAAGTAGAAGCCGTGATTAACTGGGATCAGCCGAGAACGCCGTCGGAAGTAAGAAGTTTTCTTAGATTGGCGAGATATTATAGAAGGTTCATACAAGATTTTTCCAAGATCGCAACTCCGATAATGAATTTAACTCGAAAAGCTGTGAAATTTGTTTGGACGGATAAGTGTGAGGAAAGTTTTCAAGAATTGAAGAAGAGGTTGAGTACGGCCCCTGTGTTATCTCTTTCGGATGATACAGGAAATTTTGTTGTTTATAGTGATGCGTCGCATAAAGGACTTGGTTGTGTACTGATGCAAAACGGCAAAGTCATTGCATATGGATCACGATAATTGAAGGATTACGAGAAGGGATATCTGACCCATGACTTAGAGTTAGCTGCAGTTGTTTTTGCTTTGAAAATTTGGAGGCACTATCTCTACGGGGAGAAGTGTGAAATATATACGGACCACAAGAGTCTGAAATATATTTTCACGCAGAAGGATTTGAATATGCGTCAAAGAAGATGGTTGGAATTAATTAAGGATTACGACTGTGAGATTTTATACCATCCGAGAAAAGCAAATGTGGTTGTCGACGCCTTAACTAGAAAGGTTCGTGAGAAATTGATGATGTTGACTGCTCAGGAGGAGCTAATTACAGAAATGGAGAAACTAGAGTTGGAAGTGAAGTATCCTATGGAAATTGATGAGAAAATATTTCAGATGCAATCTGGTACAACTCTACTAGATAAATTTAAGGAGGCTCAGCTTCAGGACGAAGAATGTAAAAAGGTGACAAAGAAGATGTCTGAAGGAACTGAACCGAGATTTAAGATGGATAAGGAATGAATACTGAGATTTGAGAGTAGAATTTGGGTACCGTCAGTACAAGAGATTAAGGAAGATATTTTGAGCGAGGCTCATAGTTCACGATATTCGATTCACCCTGGTAGTACCAAGAAGTACCAAGATCTTAGACAACATTTCTGGTGGCCGAATTTAAAACGTGATGTTGCTGAATGTGTTGCCAAGTGTCTTACCTGTCAGAAAGTGAAAGCAGAACATCAGAGACCGAGTGGATTGCTACAACCGTTAGAAATCCCAGAATGGAAATGGGAACATATTACAATGGACTTCGTGGTTGGCCTTCCGACGACTCGGAAAGGCTACGACGCGATATGGGTTATCGTTAATCGGTAACCGAAATCGCAGACACTTCCTTCTTATCAAAATTAGATTCAACTTGGATCGGGTTGGCAAGGTTATATGTGAAAGAGATTGTTTTGAGAGGCACGGAGTTCCGAGATCAATTGTTTCATTATAGGGATCCGCGCTTCACATCGATTTCGAAAAGCGTCTTCAGGAATGCATGGGTACGCAATTGTGAATGAGTCAAAGATACCACCCTCAAGCAGAATGACGGAATGAGGAGAGAACGATTCAAACGTTAGAAGATATGCTAAGAGCCTGTGTGATGGACTTCAAAGGAAATTGGGATGATCACCTACCGTTAGTAGAGTATGGCTACAATAATAGTTACCACGCTAGTATTGGCATGCCGCCTTACAAAGTGTTATACGGCAGAAAGTGCAGAACTCCGCTTTACTGGGATGAAGTTGGTGAAAGACAATTGCTAGGGCGTAATTGGTACGATGAGCGGCGAGAAATAGTCAAAGTGATCCGAAACACATTGGTAGCGACTCAAGATCGACAGAAGAAATACGCTGATCCACATCGTAAAAATATGGAGTTTGAATCAGGTAGTTATGTTTTCTTGAAGGTCTCTCCCTGGAAGGGGAAAATCAGGTTCGGAAAGAAAGGGAAATTAAGCCCAAGATTTATTGGACGTTTTGAAGTATTGCGTAGAATCGGAGAAGTCGCGTACGAGGTAGCCTTACCTCCATCACTCGAGAACATCCATAACGTCTTCCATGTTTCTGTGTTACGACCCTACAAGGCCGATTACAAGCATGTAATTGAATATGAACCCCTACATTTTGAGAAAGACTTATCTTACGAAGAAATTCCTGTCCAAATTATCGACCGAAAAGAACAAGTTCTCAGAAATAAAGTTATACCTTCTGTTAAGGTAATTTGGAGGAACCACAACGCTGAAGAAGCTACATGGGAACTTGAAGAGAATATGATGAAGAATTACCCTCATTTATTTACTTAATTATTTGTAAGCGATTCTGAGGACAGAATCTTTGTAAGGAGGGGAGAATGTAACGGGTCGAATTCATTAAATCGTGATTCTGGGGACAGAATCCTTTTAAGGGGGGAAAGATGTGACGAACGAGATTTTTGTAATTTAATCTTAATATTTATTGAAGTAAATAAATATTTTATGATTTAATTATTAAATTAAATAATTAATTGATGCAATTGTGGTAGATTAATTTAATTATATGTGTTACATTTATTAATTAATGTTGAGAATTTTTATTATCGAAGTATGTCATTATATGAGCTTATTGTATTAAAAGAAATATTTAATTAAGCATGATGTTATTTAATTAAATTAATTATTAATTAGAGAGTTAATAATTTGACATTATTTATTAATGAGAAAATTATTTATGTGACTATGTGAATTTATGAGAAATTATTATATTTTATTTAAAATATATTAAATAAAATATTGGATTCATTTTATAAGGAGTGACATTTTCAAACTATATGATAAAACTTTATTAAATTAAGTGGTTTTATAATCTACTCTTGCCAGCCAAACATGGCCTTAGAGGGAGTTGAGAGCAGTTACCCATGATGGGTAACTGACCACAACGCGTCAGTTCAATTATGACGTCTTCTTTTTCTTTCTTCATTTTTCCTAAGTCTAGAAAGGTTGAGAGTCAGAGAAAATTCAGAGAGAAAAGTTAGAATTTTTGAGTGTGTGATTGAAGAAGAGTTTGAGAAGAGTTTCAATTCGTCTCCTACATTACACTCTACGCTTTGAGTAATTCTCTCCAAACCCAATTTCTACTTTTACGTATTTAAGTTTTTATACAAATGGCTCTCAAGTTCTGTAAAGTCTCTATGATGGGAAATTGTAAGGTCTATGTGCATATATAGGTTAAGATGGTATCAAAATCGTATTTAATTATATATATTTTGTAAACCATAACATCAGTTTCATGAAAACACATGTTGTATATGTTTTTCAAAATTACAGAGTATGGGTTTTGGCCTTATGGCCTTATACGTGATATTTTATGTATTGATCGTATATTATAACTAAATTTTACACTCGTATATTATTATGCATGTTGATACGAAGAGACCAAAGTTTAAATAAACGGATTCGGTGTTATAACGAATCCGTAGTGACAATTTTCATGTTTTATTTTCAAAACCTTCAAGAACATCAAAGTCAGTGAATTTATAGGTTTTAATTCTGTAATTATGTGTTTTAATGGATTTAAATCATTCTATAATTGTTGGGTAATGATTATACATAAATCATAGCATGTGGGTATATTAATTTAGTGAAATTAATGATCCTTTATTGTCCTTTTCGCTGAACTCTGTGTTCTTCGTGAAATGGGAATCAAAGTCTGGAGTTCGGCAAGCCGCAACGCCGCCAACTCGTAATCGAAATCCCATGCCATAGGCACATGGCAACCTGTGATGCCATGTAGCCATGGCAAGTCTTGAAAGTCTCGAGCTGCGGCATACTGGCTGCAATAGGCGCTTAAGAGTCCGCCAAGCAGGCTTAAGATCAAATATAAAAGTGAAATGCAGCATGCCACTCTCCGAGATAGTTTGTAAATGTATTTTTAAAATGTTTAAGTCTAACAATGTGTTAGTAAATTAATTTAATGAACATGTAAATATGTTAGAAGTATAATATGATGATAAAAGAGTTGTTTAACATGTTAATAACATAATTACATGTGGATAGAATTATTGAATACATAATAAGCTTGTTATTCATGAAGTATAAATTATGTGACAAAGTGGTAAATTAACTAAGTATAGGTAAATAATCAAAGTAGACAAAGAGAATGAGTTTATGATGATTAGTTAAGTTATAATTAACTGGTATTGTGAATGTGAATGATATGTACGATTTAATTCAAAGAACGTGCTTAGTTAAAGTGTAATCTACGCACGAGGCAAGTTTCCTAACCCTACTTGTCATTATTGTTCAAGTTTATTAATTACCTTGAGTAAACTATCATTACTATTGTTCATGTTCAAATGTTATATTAAAGATTGATTATCTTTCAAAGCATGATTCAGTTATACAATAATTATTCTATTGTATACTTCCTGAGATTATTATTCAATTTGAATATCATTATTATTGAACCTTGTTAGACTAGTGAACCCTTATTGATTCGACTAGTCCATAGTTGATGAGCGTTCTAAATTTCAGAACCCTTGATGAATTATCCAAACCAAACTTCCTTTGGTGCGGACTCGAATGTCAAACTGAGATGAACAACCCTGCAAAGGGATTTACTTATGCGTTAGCGTTAAGATATTGTGCACAGTATGGTACTAAGGGTTGATCCCCCAAATGCAGTAAAAGGTCCATATTCTTATGACTGTTAAAGGTTTCAAGTATAACCCTTTATAACCTAGGACATAGTTCAAGGTCTTATGACCCTCAGAAATCTTTTGATTCTTGCTATTAATTCTTGATTCAAAAGTTGAGCTTTTATTTCAGAAGTTATTATTTTTCTCGCATGTTATTATACTGTTATTTCATTATTATACTTGTGGGCAATAGTGCTCACTCTTTTGCTTAATAATAACATTGCAGTTAAGAACGAAAGAACTGATGAACCTTCCACTAGTAAGGGCAAGGGCAAAGTTAGAAAGTGATGAAGACTTTTTATTTTATTAGAAGATGTATTTATGTTTAAGACTTGAGTAAATGATGTTGTTAAGACTTATTTGTTTATATTTCCGCACAGATGTTTAAGGTTAGTTTAACCTGGGATTATGTTTATGATTCAGATGTTGTAACCTTTAAAGGGAAGATTTTATTTCTATCTATTACATGGTTTGCATTTATTATGGGTAGATAGATAGATGATATTTGAACAGTGAACACCAAATCTCGTGGAATCGAAGTACCCGGATTTGGGGGTGTCACACCTGCACGGACAGTCTTGCCCTTTAGTGCCTCCGCCGAAACTCCTAGCAAGGATCTGACGGTAGTAGGGGTAATATCCACCATGCAAGGCACTGGTGCCCCTCCAAACTCCATACCTGTGATAAACCGCCAATCCATTGTCGTCATCATCACCTCACAGTCCAGCAAATAGAGTGACTGAGTCTGGTGAAACTAGCGCTCAGACAATGCCCTGAGGTAACCCCAGGGGCAACGGCGGGGAAGAATGGAAAAGAATGCTCCAAAAACCCAGTCATGCACATTTGCTCTATAGTCAGGACGAAGAGACTGGTACATGGAGTGTATGCTGAACCAGTTCCCTCGAGGCTCTATAAAGCCGGGAACCTACATGCAATGCAGATCAACATCAAAACACTTTAATCCTCATCAATAGGAAAGAAGGAAGATTAAGATCTAATGTCATACCTCGTTAGCGTGCAAATACATCGAGGGATGTCAACTCAAATCACCCAGAAGCTCTGGGTTTGCCACCTGAATACTCGGGAGGTCCCTACGGGGAACATGTGTAGCAGGAGCGGAGTCATCAACCAGAACATCCTCCTCCTCATCTGCAAATAGATTGGGGTCGAGGCACTTCAAAAGCCCTCCTCCATACACCAGAAGTGGTCCTGCGGGAGCTACTCGACTAATCCGGATCCATAATATCTGGACAACAAGTCTCCAAATCACCTCAGAAAGAGTGTGGTATTTTCTAACTTGGAGCTTTTCAAAAATGCATTTTTATGGCTAAATGCATTCATGCATTACTTTAACATACATCTACAGTAGAGTTAAAAATGCATATATATTCAAATGCCTACATTTTGGAAAATTTTTCCATAGTCCCCTTTGTAAATCGGACTATCCACCCACAGTCATATACGTAATAGTGTGGTATTTTCTAACTTGGAGCTTCTCAAAAATGCATTTTTATGGCTAAATGCATTCATGCATTACTTTAACATATATCTATAGTAGAGTTAAAAATGCATAAATATTCAAATGCCTACATTTTGGAAAAATTTTCCATAGTCCCCTTTGTAAATCGGACTATCCACATGCACATAGGCATGACTAGGTGGCCATTCAGTAGCACACCTGCCCACAGTTATATACGTAATATATGCATTAAAAATCAAAGTCATCAATACATAAGGTTAACCTCAATACAATGGGTACTTTGCCTTTTCACCTTTTGCTCATTTGTCCTCAAATAGGATAAAAAATAGCAGAAAAAGGTGCCAATTTGACTGTCTCAGAAGTCAAAAAATTTCACATCATTATGTTCAGCATAGTTTAATACTAACACTTACTATGTTCAATATTTTTTATCAAGTCATTTGAGCATACATAATCACTACTATGTGTTTAGATGCATTTCATATGATAAGTAATTTTCCAACGGATACAAACGGGAAAATAATACATGCATACGTTACCAGGACAGTGCAGAACACTTGTACGGTGATAGAATTTACAGAAAATCACTCGAACTCAGCAGATCTGAAGAAGAGCTCTCGAATTTCCTTCGCGGCACAACTTGAAAATGACTTATGAAAGCAACCTACTAGCCTTTAGTATCCACGGTTGGCCACAAGACCATCTACGGCTGCAGCAGGTATACCTGCGACATCCCTATGTGGGTCCCACCCCTCCGGCTCGATCAAGTTTAAGTTACAAAGGAGTTCTCACAGACTGAAAAGGTCGAATCAGGAATAAAAATGTTATGCGATTGAGCATAATAGCTTGTCATCCTGGTTTTCTCAGACCAAGCCGTGGGTCTGCACATTACTCATTGGTATTCACCCGAGCACAGGGAACACTTGGCCGATGATCTCAGCTATTACAAATCACACTCGAAAATACCTTGAGCATGTCCAGTGCCGCTAATTCCGGGTCGTCACCCGAATCTTCAACATGTTACCCCGACGGGGGTTACAACGCATGTTCATCCATTGACACACATATCAATGAAGGTCAAGCAGCCTTGACATCATTATAACCGTTGGCAAATAAATCTAACAAACCGTCGGAAGTCACCCGATGACCAGCCGATGATACACACGAGGTTCCCCGGCGGGGGTTACAACGCAAACTCAAGAAGAGAATCCCTGGCGGGGGTTACAACGCATAGCAGCCGTTGATTCACACATCAGCGAAGGTCAAGCAGCCTTGACAGTCTGCCCCCACAGGGTTTTTTATCCGTTAATTCACACGTCGATGAAGTACACGTCAACGAAGTTCAGGCAACCCTGACAGCATATGATGTTGGCAGTAAATCCAACAGAACCTTGACATATCCTGGCGATAAAAACCTGAAAAGGTCAACATCATCGAGGAGGATCAATGATGGAATAAGTTATACACATCCTCAAATAGACAAAGCTTTATCCCCGCAGATATCTTACATATAAGAGGCACCTCTTCAGAGTCAAGTTTGTATAAAGGATTAAGGACTTTGGTGATAACTCCAACGTCAACATCAAAGAAGATTTGGATCACACGTCCAATCGGGTCATAGTTGTCAATCCCTAGTAGAAGCAACATGGAGCCGGTAATCATCCCCAGTATGTTGGGCAACAACATCGCACACATGCATCATACAGTTGCATCATATTGCTACACATGGCATCATGTTTATCTTGTTGCATTTCAAGTGTCTAGGATTCTTTATCCTACCCATGCATTGCATTGCATTAATATGATAAAGAGGGACATCTGTAGACACTCAAAATTTTTTGCACACCTGTCACTAACATTTCAGGAGGGCAGGTTTGTCTTTTAGAGATATCCCTGGAAGACAGTTCACGTCAAGTCCGGATACTACGAAAGTTCAATCTCAAACTTTTAACACACACGAAGAATGTGAGCCCAAACTCGAAGATAACCCCGAGGCATGCAGATACAATACTGGAAATTCCACCAGAGAAGAGCGATTAATCTCGGAGATAACCCCGAGGTATCCAGTCTCAGTCCCAACACTCGGAATAGCGTTTACCCACCTTGGTGATAACCTCAAGGAAGGCAGTTGCAGTTCCGAAAATAACCCCGAAAATGCTTGTTTCAAATGAATGCAATCAGCTTCAACCTCGGCACTCACACCAAGGCACTCAGTACCAGACCCGGAGATAACACCGGAAAGACAGGCACACCTCAAAGATGACATCGAGGACCTTCAACACTTGCAGTAGTCCAATCTCAGTGATAACCCTGAGCAACGCATGCTTTATCAGCCCAAACCGGAGATAACCCCAGTGAGAGGCAAAGGCGTCATCTTGCCACCTTGACACCACATAGCACCGTCTCAACATTTCATACATACATTTCTACACAGCAATGTCCCAAAAGAGCCAAGGAAAACCAATCCCGAGTGATTATTACGCAGGGTAACGGATAAAATTTGAAGCTTGAAGACCGGAGGGCATCGTCCCATCTTCCTGACTTCATACAACCTTTAATCCCATGTCATTGCGTAACTCTAAATAACGGCGGTCCGAAATAGATCGTACATACCTCAATCGGATGCCCGAATTACAATTTTGAAAGTTCGAGCAGACATTACAGTGCATGTGTGCACGTACTTTGAGACGACATGACCCACGGCTTGGGGTAACTTCGCCACCGCAGTACAATCATGACTAGTCAGTAAGTACAAGCTCGCGACTCGGTGGTGGCTGAGTTGTACAAACCTTTGTATGGGCGAGGTTTTTGTGCTTGCACTCAATTTATCACATTGATAATCATTAGAATGTTTATGTCACGCTATTTGCTATATGCATGTTTAGAAGGTGATTCTTTTCTCATGTGTATAACAGATAGGTAGAGTATAGTTAGAGAATATTATCAGGTTATGTGCGAGTTCTTAAAACTCATACTTATGGTAGGTTCGTGACTCATAATTATATGGTATATTTTTGAACCCCTCAGCGAATGGACGCCTATGGTCTGACTAAGATAAGTTCTTAAACTCATATGATTGTGGCAAGTTCCTGAACTCATAACGTGTGGTAAGTTTGACGAACTGGGTATAGATAAGTGTGAATGGAGTATTGAGGATGATAGGAATAGATAGACCTATTAAGCAATGGATCATTATAGAAAGTGGAGTTGATGGTGGAAGCATAGGTATTCTAAATCTACTAGCTATGCTAGACTTTCGAAATTTATTGACTTCGTCATCGATGTTTACACTTTTATTTTCTTGAAAACATTGGATCAACTGATGGAACCAATGAGTTTTAACAACAATATTGTTATTTAAACGCGTCATGCTAATTGTTTTGGCTAGATAAAAATGATTTGCAATATATCAAAATGTATTTTATATCATTAATGCATCATGTAACTTCAGTGCAAAGATGATAAAACGATGGAGTCATCAATGCAGTATTACCTAGTGTTGGATGTGATCTAAGGATCGTCAGCCCACTATGGTATGATGTAGTATGATAAAATCACCAAATGACGGAATCCTCAACGGACTGTAAATATAGTGCGGTATCATAACGTCATAAAAATATTTTTGAGATTTCTTTAAGATATGAGAATACATATGTATGTATGTATATGTATATTTCGATTGATGTCCAAAATGTTGTAGAGGTCTATGCTATTTGATTCAGCTAGACAAATATTGAAAGATGTTCATGAAATTCAAGAGTTTCTTAAGAAGTTATGCCAAACCAAATTATTTTGGTGAGGATTCAGATGTTGAAAAGCTGAGATGAACAACCCTATTATTAGGGGTTGCGCTTAGTTTTATACTTTGCGCTGAAATGTTTGTATACAATACATGTACAATAGGTTGATCACCTAGAGTACTTGCGGAGGTTGTTTTCAGTCTTTGTGATTGATAAACATTCTGCCAAAGAGGGTTTAAAGTGTGAAGAACCGGGGGTGAAGCACTATTAAACCTAGAGAATAGAGTTCATGGTCTTGTGACCCTCAGCATGATTTGGAATCTTTTAAATTCCTGAGTTATTCATACTACTTCCCAATTATTGAACAATTGTGGAAGATTCTTGTTATATTGCAAGATGGAAGTGAAAAAGGAAAGTATTCCTTAGAAAGAAGTAAGTCGTAAAATGCGACACTGAATGATGGATATGTTGAATAAGTGAGAAAAAAAATTTTGAGGTGAGAAGGATGTTAGTTATCAAAGAATAATGTGAAACTTTTAATAGAAAATTTTAATAATTGTAGAATGATGTTTGTGGAAAGAAAGTGGTTATAGAAACCAATGAATGAATGAAGTAGTGACGTAAAAATCTACTTTGATAGATTGAATGAATAAATATTAATAAATAAATAAATAAAAAATTTGAGGACGAAATTCTAGAAGAAGTGGTGAATGTAATGTCCCGAGAGTTTGATCATATAATATATGATAATGATCCTTAGAGAAAGATAATGAACGGGTCAAAGAATATGTAATACTCAAATATAATTGAGTCTAAGTAAATGTTATGAAATAAAACTTATAAGAATTTATTATCAAGAATAGTGAGAGTAAAAAATATAAAACCTATATTAAGGTAATGTGTTGAAGTTATTCAATGAATAGATTTGAGGAAAACTTTGAGTAAGGTAGGGTTTCGGTGATTAGAGGACGGAATCCTTATAAGGAGGAAAGGATGTGACATCCAGTATTTTTAGAATTTATAAATGAGAATTTTATAAATAAAAGTATTATTTATGAGATATGTGGGTGTGAGTATGTGTATGTCATATATTGTAGAATATGTGAATTGATGTGAAGAGAATGTTATATATTAATTTTAATATATATAAATACTTAATTGAATTATTTATTGAGTTAAATAAATAAATTTTGTTTTGATTATAGAGTAATGTAATTAAGTGTAATGATTAATTAAATGAATATTTAGTATTTAATTTAATTAATATAATAATTTTATGTTATAGTTCTAATTTAATTGAGATAATTAAATTAGATGAGTTATGTGATGATTGTTACACAAAATTATAATTAACAAGTAAATATAATTATGTGACAATTTGATGAGATTGATTGATGTTAAGCTATTCATTAATTAAAATAATGAGTATTTGCCAAAAATGGTCTTAGGCCTTTCAAGTTCAAATTGGTGTAACATGTGTATTAACTAGTAATTAGTATATCTATTAATTACTAGGAGTTACATATATTATATATTACTAGTATTGTATATTATATGTATATACTACAAGTTAGTATGTTAGTTTTAGAAAACAAACCAAAGAAAAAGAAGAGAGTTAGAGAGAGTTGTAGGAGAAAAGAAGAGAAAAAAAAGAAGAAGAAGGAAAGCTTTGAGAAGACAAAACAAGCCCCATCATCATCATCTCCATCTCTCTCTTAAATTCATACTAATAAAGTCATAATCTAAATTCCTTGTTTTAATTATATTTTTATGTTCTTCATAATGTAGATAATTGTTATGTAGAAGTTGTATTGAGAAATTGAGAGAGATAGAGAGAAATAGAGGAATTGAGAGAAGCTAGAAGAAGAAGAAGAAGAAGAAGAAGAAGAAGAAAAACTAGAAGAAGGTAACTTCTAAACTCTTATTTAATCCTTGATTTTTTTGGGTAGATTTATGTTCTAGGGTAGTAGATCATGCTTAATCTGTTTGTATTGGTTTAATCTTGGATTATCAAGAATCAAACAAGAGGATTCAAGAAAGAAAATGAAATGGAAAGAACATTTGAAGAACAAAATTCGAAGGTTTTTAGTAATTGTGGACATATCTTGTGAAATTCATACCTCTTTGGGTATAATGAGTTAGAAAGTGAGCCTTATATCAAATCGAAGATATGGAAGTAAGATATATTCTGAAAGTGGAATCACATGAAAACTCTTTGTAGATTTCTTGCAATGTACTGTTTTAGTAAGGTTTGGTCAGAAGGAAAATAATCATTCATCGAGAAAATCAAAAGCATTACGGTTTTCGACTTTGAAAAATTCATATAAATTCGTGTGTTTTGAATCTGAAGAAGCTTAAAACTGTAAAGTTGTAGATATGGAAGTTTACTAGCTAGACACGCCAGATTGAGCCATTTTATGGACCGGATCATGTCCAAAATAAATTGTTTAGTAAGGATGTCCAGAAAATAAAATTTTCTAGACTAGTTGATGAATTACAGAATCTGGTTTAGATGGATAAGGGTCTGACTTTAAGGCCTAGATGAGGTTGTAGTACACTGAGTAAGGGTTAATTCTATATAAGAAGGAACAAAAACGGACATGTAACGAACGAGTTACGTTCAAAACGAAAACAACGTTTTGTTAAAGAAATTGTGAAGATGAGTTTTATAATTCTGTTTGAATTAAGATTTTGGGTGATGATATATTTTGATGATTAAAAATATGTTTTGACATATGTAATGAGTATAGATATGTTGTAAGACCCCGAATTTTATGAAATAAAAGTATTCAATTTTTCTTATAATTACAATTCAGTAAATGGTTAAATTGATAAAAAGTTAAAGTTAAGGGTGATATATGAAATATTTTTTCAAAAATACGCAAGTGGTTATAACATATTCATTGTTGTCGGAGAATATTCGTTTGGTCGTGGAATATTTGTGCTTGCTTGGGAATATTAAATATTGACAGTAGCTTGACTTTGTGGGGCCCTATAACGGAAAGCGATTGGATGAAGAAAATGACAAATATAAGTTGTTTATAAATGACGGCGTAGTTGTTACTGAATAATCTTTGTTAAAATACTAAATTGGTTAAAACACAAGTAATATTACGGTATTGCACCAATTATTGATTCTTACGTAAGAAGACACTACTCAATAATTGTTACGATGAATTCTTTATTCGAGTATTTTATTTTATTGATTCAATAATTGTTGCGTTGATATTTTATTTTATTTCAATAATTGTCACTATACAAAGATCTTCCATTATCGAAGCAATAATTCATATTATCTCGAATAATATTATTAGAAAACATTATTGGCAATGTCTAGAAAGTTACATCTAAGGAGAGGTTTGGTCACCTAATTGCTTGAGAAGGAGAAATTCTTATTGGAAAGCCCCTCTTCTCAGGAACCTATGCAGTTGTCAATAATGTGTTTACATAATATTATTTATGAATAATTAATTATTGATTTATATGATGAGGAAAATATTGATTTTTAAGGATATAGATGGAGAAAATTTTTAATGTGACAATTGTTGAAAATTAATATTTTATCTTTTTACGATAAAATAATTCAATTAAATATATTATTTTAATAATATATTAATGATGATATTTTTACGATGAATGTGGGATATATGAGTATATGTGGAGGAGGAGTATTTTGTTACCAAAAATATTTAAAGCATGTTTTATGTGTCGGTGGACCCCATTTCTTGACTGAAATTTGATTATAGCCTGTAAAATTATCCGTTTGTGGATTTCGGTCAATTTTTGTTTGGAATTTGGAAAAACTTTCTTCTGTAAAGTTGTAGAAAATTGAATTTCCTATAAAAACTCGCATAATTCAAATTTTCTGGCAAGAAGTGCTATTTATTATGAATTATTGAAGTTTTGAAGCTCCGAAATAATTGATTTTTGGAAGTTTAAAATAATTTAAATAACAAAAACGTTTTTTACATTTTGTTTCCCTCATTTAACATGTGTTAGGGCTGAGTTACGATGTTGAGAGCATACGTATGAAGTCTTGGAAAAAAATATAATATTATTATTTTAATAAATTTTACGCTTTGGTGTTCTAAGCAATTTCCTATAAATAGGGTGCTTAGGTTATAATTGAAAATCACATTTAAACTGAAGTTTTCTCTCTCTATATTATCGAGCGTATTCTTGTGAGTATTTTGAGTATACTTTGAGTATTACTATACGGTGCAAGTTCGTTCAACGTTATTCCAGTTAGAAGTACTGCTCTTTTGAGGTAAGGGATAATAAGGAATTTTAAGGGTTATTATTTTGAAATTCTTCTGAATCTTCAAAAATTCTGTAAAAATTTGAAATGATATTTTGATGAGTTTTGTAGATTGTGTCCAAAAATGACGATTTTTGGATGTATAGATTAAGAGTTATGAATTTTATGAGGAAAGACTATTTTAAAAGAAAACCCTTATAACTCCTTGTGGTTATTTCCAAAATTGATGAAATTTTTATTAGGAGTACATCTATATAATATCAGTATATCGTGTAAATTTCAGAATTTTTGGATAAAATTACAATTTATGATAAATGTTTAAATATTCGGTGGTTTTGGCCATGTGAAAAATAGTAAATGACTTTTAAAAATTCTAAGAAAAATATATGTTCAATATAGGACTATATTCTGCTAAATTCCAGAAAAGAAATATTTTTGGAACTGAATGAATTAAATATGTTATGTGAAGTAAGAAAATTAGAAAATAGGATTTTTGATGAGGATTTTGGTTATTGGTGATGAAATCTTATGAGTTTCGCATTTTAGAATGATTAAATGCATTATTTAGTAAAGTGTAAACAATTAAAATAAATTATTTATAAGCTTAAAAAAATATTATTCTTTCAATATCATTATACCGAAATATTGGTATGGATTTTATTGTGGAATTTCTACCTTTTTGAGTCGGGTTTACTATTCATGAGATACTATTCACGAGTTACTATTCATGAGTTACTATTCACGAAGTTACTATTCATGACAAAATTGGTTTCTTTTTCTAACCAAATTATAGTTGATTTATGAATATTACTCTGGAGATTAAAACTATATATTGATTATATTGATTTTATTATCATATATAACATTTTTATAATCGATGTTGAAATTCTCTTTCTTTGGAGTATAAAGATGGGTAGATTATTGGTATGATCATGACTAGGGTTCTCTTTTGGCGAGAGTGAAAAGTTGAATTGTATTTGGTATGATCATGACCATTGAATTTATAATTGAATATCTTTAGTTTAAGTGCAAAGGTGAATTGATCAACATGGTTATAATTATTGTTTATATAAATTCTGAAATGATTATATATTTCTTTGAGATATTAATATATTTGGCCTGTAATGCAAATATGAACTATTGAGGAATATCTTTGGCCTGTAGTGAAAAGATGAATTGTTGATGAATATCTTTGGGTCGTAGTGCAAAGATAACCTATTGTTGAATATCTTTGGCACGTAGTGCAAAAGATGAAGCTGTTGATGAATATCTTTGGCCCGTAGTGAAAAGATAAATTTATTAGTATGATTATGAGCAGAGGGCGTGATTTGGTATAACCATGATCTTTGATATTTCGGTAAAGACAAGTGATGAAAATTATCTTAAATCACGAATGAGAAAAGGAATTTAGAATAACAATTACGATTATGAGTTATACATGTGATTGTGGACAGGAATTGTTGATTGATGTTACAGGGATAAAACATTGTTGATGGACTTTTAACATGGAGAAGATAATAGACTTTATGGTCTATTTGACTCTTCTAATGGATTGCTCGTTCCGCTGCAACTATGGTTGAAATATTTTTATCATCTACAATATGTTCTAAATCTCTGATTTATTATTGATGAAGGCTATTGATAATTTAATTATCTTTAGTCATGATATTTTTTTTACTGAGCTAGTTGTGCTCACCCTTTTGCTTCATAATTCTTTTCAGGTAATAAGAGTGTAGCTGGGTCGAGCGGGGAATAACAAGGGAATAGAACGGTGGTCTATAGATGTTGAGGGTGAGGTGAATTTAACTTGGAAGGGTGTTTTGCCACTATCATACAAGATATCTAATGACATACAACCTCGTGTCATCATAAGACAGGGTTGTGCTAATCCACTTGCTGAGTATATCTACCAGCACTATCTATATGATCTTGGAGTCTATTTGAAATATAACTCTCAATTAGAGACAGTGGAGATAATGATATGTCAAGAGAAGACTCGCCATTGGGAAGAATATGATAGTAATCTTCTCATTTTTCTTTGGGGTCTATTGGGTCAACCAAGGATAATTCTGTGGCCATATGATATCTATAATAACCTAGACGCATGGCCTCCCATGTACGAAGGTTTCCTTGAGCACTTCCCAAAGATTCTAATTTCTAAAACAGTTTTTGACTATACCTTTATGTAAGGTGTCACTGTGAGGTGTTGTCCACGGTTGGGACATGTGTCACATTTGGTATATATTTGTATCCAAACTCACAGTATATGTGTTGCTGTATTTTGTACGACAATTGTTGTAATAAAGTTGTAGTTATTTTCTGTACCATGTATTTGGTGACTCAGAATGGGTTGGATTGAATGGACCTATTTTGGGGTCGTTACATATGTGTTATCAAATTCTATGCATAATTAACCATTTAAGATCAAGAGTTGAGATAAGTTAATGTGTGCACATAACGTGCTCGATAAAATGCCTAAGAGTAATAGTGTTTTCTAAACTTTGGTATACAAAGTGTCTAACTAATGGCTAATATTGGATATCTAAGTATGAAAAGATGATAATACAAGAATAATAATGGAAAGAAATCGAAAAAGGTAATTTTTGATTTATGAAGGAAAATTAAACATGTAAACAATGTGTTGAATATGCATTTTTGAAACCAAAGTGGTATAATAAAATGGTGTGATATACGCACATTAAACTACAAGTGTGATAGTCTAGCATGTGTGGTAATGAAAATGAAAAATAAAACTGAGTTGCATATAAAATAGTTAGATGTCTATAAAGACATTATAAAGGATAATAAGATAAAGTAAGGTCTTAGAATAAATTTGACCATGAGATTGAGTATTGATTTTATTTATTATCAATCTCACATACAGTGTAGGTTGTGCAAGGACGCGATGTGACACCCCCAAAATAGGTATACATCACCCATTCTGAGTTGTCAATACACGGTACAGAAATAACTACAACTTTATTATTACAACAATAAAACTGTGAGTTTAAATACAGATATTGCCATCTAAACAATATCCACATACAAATAAATCCTCATCATAATTATTGATACATTATTTTACAGAAATGGTGAGGACTACTAAACAACTCTCTAAAACCATCATTCCATACCTCGACTCGTACTCACTACATTCTCGCCTCCTGAGAAGAAAAATGGAACAAAAAGGAAAAGGGTGAGCTCAACTAACCCAGTAAAGAATATTATGACTAAGATGTCTGTAACAAATTATCGTTATTCTTCAACAGGAACAAAAATCTAATAGAATACAATAGACAATAAGTTTTAAATCAATACTCGCAGCGTAAAATATTAATTCATAGAAGAGTTACGTAGAGGATGAAATCTACTAATATCTATGAATTTAACAGTCCATCATCAATATTTTTATCCCTGTAACATCAATCATTATATATCTGGAATCATATATTCATCCTTGCACTACAGGCCAAGGACATTCACCAGTTGGTCATGTTCATCTAAACACCTGTTCATCTTTGCACTACGGGCCAAAGATATTCATCAAAAATCATTCATCTTTGCACTACAAGCCAAAGATATTCATCAGAAATCATTCATCTTTGCACTACATGCCAAAGATATTCCATAATATCATCATTTAAGACCGAGGATGATGAAAATATATTTTTAAAGAAACAAATCCAATTGAATCAAAATGACAAGGATTAAGGATTAAGGATTAGTACTTTTGTTTTATCCACGCCCAAAAATACCTCAAAAAATAATCATAGTGGTGTAAAATTCAAGAATGATCAAAACATGGATACAATCAAAACTAGTATCCACAATAGATATTTTGGACGAAAAGGAAAATTTTTATTTTTAGATGAATAGTGCCGTATTCGTGAATAATCTCAGTATCACGTGAATAGTGCCAGATATCGTAAATAGTAACTCCGACACCAAAAGTTCCAAATTTGATAAAAACTTCAGATCAATATTTCAAAGATAATGATATTGAAGAAATAATATCATTACGAGAAAAAAATAATATCTCTTACCTCGGAAAAGACAAGCTTCTTAACCGGAATCTTTGGAGGCTATAACTTGAACTTTCACCGTATAGCAATACTCAAAGTATACTCAAAATACTCACAAGAATACGCTCGATAATATAGAGAGAGAAAACTTCAGTTTCTGGTGTGATTTTTAATTCTAACCTAAGCACCCTATTTATAGGAAATTGCTTAGAACACACGCCCACTTTGACAACTGATCTCAGATCATTAAACACATGCTAGGGCTTCCCACACAACAAAAAAAACGTTTTTATTAATATAAATATTTAAAACTTCCAAAAATCAATTATTTCGGAGTTTGGGAACTTCAATAATTCATAATAAATAGCCCTTTTATTAGAAAATTCAAATCTCGCGAGTTTGTATAAGAAATTCAATTCTCTACAACTTTGCAGAAGAAAGTTTTTCCAAATTCCAAACAGAAATTGACCGAAATTCATAAACGGACGATTTTAAAGCTATAATCAAATTTCGAATAATAAATGGGGTCCGCAGACATGTTTAACATGTTTTAAATATTTATTGCAACAAAATACTCTTCCTCCTCGATACTCATATATTCCACATTCGTTGTAAAATATCACAATTGTTATATTATTAAAATATAATAATATATATATTTAAATGAATTATTTTACCGGTAAAAAGATAAAATTTCAATTTTCAACAATTGTCACATTAAAATTTTCTCCATCTATATCCATATAAAATCAATATTTTCCTCATCATATGAATCAATAATTAATTATTCACAAATAATATTACAGAATCACAATATTGACAACCAGCAGGTCCCAAGAAAGAGGGGCTTTCAATAAGAATTTCTCTCATTGGCGCTGCAATTAGGTGATCAAACCTCTCCTTAGATGTAACTTTCTAGACATTGCCAATAATGTTATCTAATAATATTATTCGGATAATATGAATTATTGCTTCGATAATTAAAAATCTTGTAATGACAATTATTGAAACAACAACAATATAAAATATCAACATAACAATTATTGAACCAATAAAATACTGAACAGTAATTACTGTAACCATTATTGAGTAGTGCCTTCTTACGTAAGAGTCAATAATTGGTGCAATACTGTGTGCTACTGTGCAACAACGCGTATTACTGTGTTTTAACCACCGGGTATTCCAACAGTGTAAACGGTAACAATTACGCCATTATTTTTAAACAACTTATGTTTGTCGTTTTCTTCCTCCAATCACTTTCCGTTATGGGGCCCACACATGGTTGCGCCTCTGTACGAATATTCCCCGACAGTACGAATATTCCTCGACCAAACGAATATTCCCCGACAATAATGAATATTTTATAATCACTTGCTTATTTTAAAATATTTGCGTATTTTACCCATAACTAACCACATTAATCAAATCAACCCTTACTATTTCAAAATAATAATTAGAGGAAATTAAATTTCATTTATTAATTATTTGGGGTCTTACAACCTCTCCTCCTTATGAAATTTCGTCCTCGAAATTGACATACGTACCTGGTGTTTCGAAAAGATGAGGATACCTCGCTCATTTCCGTTTCCAATTCCCTGGTCATTTCTTCTATAGCATGGTTCCTCCACAAGACTTTAACTTGTGGTATGACCTTCGTGCGTAGGACATGCTCCTTCCTATCCAAGATCTTAACAGGTACCTCCTCATACGTTAAGTCTTCAGCTATCTCGTCCGGTTCTAACTCAATAACGTGGTTCGGGTCTTTCACATATTTACGAAGTACAGATATGTGAAACACATTATGAACACGAGACATACTTGGAGGTAAAGCGAGTCTATAGGTTACATTTCCTACTCGATCAAGAATTTGAAATGGACCAATAAATCGTGGATTGAGCTTTCCTCTCTTCCCAAATCTTGTAACTCCCTTCCATGGAGCAACTCGCAATAATACATGATCCCCTATACTAAATTCCACGTCCTTTCGATGAAGATCCGCATAACTCTTTTTGTCGATCTTGTGCCGCTTTTGTATCGTTTGTCGAATCATTTGGATCTTTTTGGTAGTCATACGTCTTAACTCGGGTCCCAACAATGTTGCTTCACCCACCTCGTCCCAACATATCTTGTAGAAGCGACACTTTTCGTCCATATAATGCTTCATATGGAGCCACACCTATACTTGCTCGATAATCTGTTATTGTAGGAGAATTCCACCAATGGTAAATACTTATCCCAAGCGCCCTTGAAGTCTAGGACACGAGTCTTAATAAATCTTCAAGAGTTTGAATAGTCCTCTCGATTGTCCGTCCGTTTGAGGATGGTATCTTGAATCAATAAAAATCCGTACCCATAGCTTTTTGCAAGCTAACCCAAAATCTTGAAGTTAATCTTGGGTCACGATCTGAAACTATAGATACTGGCATGCCATGCAACCTCACAATCTCATTTACATACATACTAGCAAGACGTTCAAGAGAATAAGTCTCTCAGACGGCAAGAAATGTGCGAGACTTGGTTAATCTATCAACAATAACCCAAATAGCATTTATGCCTTGAGAAACCGTGGGAAGACCCGTAAAGAAATCCATGGTAATGTGTTCCCACTTCTATTTTGGAATCTCAAGTGGTTGCAATGGTCCCTTAGGCACTTGATGCTCCGCCTTTACACGTTGACAAGTTAAACATGTTGAGATAAACTTTGCAATCTCTCTCTTCATATTGTTCCACCAAAATGTATGTCGAAGATCACGATACATTTTAGTACTTCCAGGATTGATTGCAAATGGTGTATTGTGTGCCTCCATCATAATCTTGTACTTCAAATCAGAGCGTTAGGAACACAAAATCTGGAGTTGACTCGAAGTATTCCTTCTTCATCAATTCTCGCTTCCAGAATAGCACCTTTTTGTACTTTCTTCTTCATATGCATCAGCTCCGGGTCGGTGGCTTGAGCAACCTTAAATTTTTCTATTAAAGTTGGCTCTATGCGTATACTTGACATCATCACACTCGTTCCTGCATATGATCTTCTACTCAATGCGTCAGCTACCACGTTCGCTTTTCCAGGATGGTATTGAATAGTGTGGTCGTAGTCTTTCAATAGCTCGAGCCAACGTCTCTGCCGCATGTTAAGTTCTTTTTGAGTGAAAAAATATTTAAGGCTTTTATGGTCTGAATATATCTCCACTTTCTCCCCATATAGATAGTGCCTCCAGATCTTTAAGCAGCGAAACGATCGGGCCGCCAACTCTAGATCATGAGTAGGATAATTCCTCTCATATTCTTTAAGTTGTCGCGAGGCATAGGCTATGACTTTCCCATGTTGCATGAGAACACATCCTAACCCTTTGCCCGAAGCATCGCTGTAGATAACAAATCCATCCGTACCAGATGGTATTGTTAGAATAGGTGCCGAAATGAGTCTCCTCTTAAGCTCTTGGAAACTCTTCTCGCATTCCTCGCTCCATGTGAATTTTGTATCCTTTCGAGTCAGATGAGTTAACGGAGTAGCGATTCGAGAAAACCCTTCCACAAATCTCCAATAATAACCAGCTAAACCCAAAAAGCTACGTACTTGACCACCGACTTGGTTCCTCAACTTTTGTATTGCTTCAATCTTCGCCGGGTCAACAGATACTCCATGTTTTGACACCACGTGCCCAAGGAATGCTACTTCCTCAAGCCAGAACTCGCATTTCTTCGACTTAGCATATAGCTTGTTTTCACGAAGCCTTTGGAGTACTAGCTTCAAATGGTGCTCATGATCTTCACGGCTTTTTGAATATATGAGGATGTCATCAATAAAGACAACAACGAATTTATCCAAATATTCTTTGAATACTCGATTCATCATATCCATGAAAGCCGCAGGGGCATTAGTCAATCCAAAAGACATGACAAGGAATTCATAATGCCCGTCATCTTAAGTTCTAAAGGCGGTCTTTGGAATATCCTCGGTTCTAATCTTGGTGATGATATCCGAGCGAAGATCGATTTTTGAAAAGAATTGTGCTCCTTCGGTTGGTCAAACAAGTCATCAATACGAGGTAGAGGATACCTATTCTTGATAGTGACATGGTTCAATTCCGATAGTCAATACAAAGTCGCATACTCCGTCTTTCTTCTTTACTGAATAAAGCAGAGCACCCCAAGGAGATACTAGGGCCGAATGAAACCGATGTCCAACAACTCCTCCGTAGTTGGACCTTTAACTCAAGTTCAATAGGAGCCATTCGATATGGGGTTTTAGAAATGGGCTTTGTACCGGGTTCAAGGTCAATAAAGAATTCAACTTCACATTCGGGGTAGGCAAGGAAGTTCTTTGAAATACGTCGGAAAGTCAATAACAACAGGAATATTATTCAAATTTGACGTGTCTTTATTCAAATCCATAACATGGGCTAAGAAAGCTTGACATCCATTTTTAATAAACGAATAGCTTTATGATTAGATATGAGCGGTGATTGATTTTAATGGTTTAGTTGCTTGAATTGCATACAAAAGGTTGTTTAGGAATATGAAAGCTAACAACCTTACGAAAACAATCAATTTTGGCATGATGAGTAGTTAACCAATCAATCCTAAAATCACATCAAAAGCAAGTATCTTTAAAGAGATAAGGTCAACCAGGTAAGGTGATGGTGCCAACTTGAATCAAACAAGATTTATAAATAGTGGATGTGATGAAAGTTTCTCCTAACGGAGTTTCCACAGATAGGTCAAAGTCTAATTTCTCCGGAGTCAAGTTTAAACGTTGAGCACAAGCAGGAGAGATAAATGAATGGGTAGCACCAGTATCTAGTAAAGTATAAACTTCACAAGAATTTATAAATAGCTTACCCGTGATCACCTCGTTTGGGTTCCTCGCATTTTGACCAGTCACAACAAACGCTCTTCCAGGAACCGTTGACTTTGACTTTTTTGGGACAGTCTTTTGAGTCACCGTCCCCGCTGAACTAGGTTTCGCTACCGTGCAATCTCGAGCGATATGTCCTTCCTTTCCACAATTATAGCATACATACCAGGCTGTTGTGGGTTTGGTGATATGTCCCTCTTTCCAGATTTATAGCATATAATGGATGGCCGTTTCTCCTCCCTTGGAACCCGATTCTTCTTTGTAATGTCGTCTTCACATGGTCGTTGTTGAATCTCCTCTTTTTAAAATCTCCTCCTGACTCGCTTCTTCTATTTTCATGGCCATGATTACCACCAGAGTGGTTACCATTTTTGTCCGTCTTTTTCTTTCTCCACTGATTATTGTTGTTTTGTTGACTGCTATCTCCGGTATGATCCTGATTGTGGTACCTCGGTTGACCGTACTCGTTATCTCGCTCTAACAATTGAGCCCTATTAACAACATCTGAATAGAGAGAAAATTTATGAGAGATGAGATCTTGACATATCTTAGGGTTTCAAACCTCTCGGAAACATCCGCGTCATCGTTCCTCATTCTCCACCAAATGAGGTACAAACACGGATAACTCTCGCAAACTTCGCCTCGTCTTTGAGACACTTTGCCATGTTGTTCTACTCCGATCTAATAAACTCCACTTCCTTCATATGACGAACACTTTCGGGAAAGTATTTGTCATTAAATAATTCTCAAACGTCTCCCAAGACATCTTTGCGCATTGGATGGGTACGCCTCATGATTCCCACCGATGATACGCCTCGCCACGGAACATAAAGATGGTGAATGGAACCTTCTGTTCCTCCGTGCATCCCAAGACATCGAATATCTTGGTAATTTTCTTGACCCATGTTTCCGCCATGATCGGATCAGGCTTTCCCTTAAATTCTGGTGGTCCCAACTCTTTGAACTGCTTGGCTGTGACAACCCGTGAATTGCTATCATTTCCTCCTATGTTTTGAACACGAGTCTCCTAAATCGATTTTGCATGAAGCGCAAAAAGCTTCTAAACATTGCGTCGTTCATCGTCTGATCAGTGGTGTTGTTCACAGGAGGAACATTGCCAGCCTGTTGCACGTTCTCCTCGTTGGTGAGTACATGCATCTCTACAGTCTCATTTCTATTGTTAATATTCTCAGTCGACATTCTCAAATATTGTCATAAAACAAGGGTTTATTAAGGAAATCAATATATCACATAATATCCCTATATACTGACCAACTATCAAATAAGCTTAGGTAGGACACACTAGCGAATGATTTACTCGTCTCTCCCCTCCTAGTTCTATTCCCCGATCTCCGCCAGAGATCATATCCCTAAGCTCTGATACCAACTGTGACACCCCCAAAATAGGTATACATCACCCATTCTGAGTTGTCAATAAACGGTACAGAAACAACTACAACTTTAGTATTACAATAATAAAACTGTGAGTTTAAATACAGATATTACCATCTAAACAATATCCACATACAAATAAATACTCATCATAATTATTGATACATTATTTTACAGAAATGGTGAGGACTACTAAACAACTCTCTAAAACCATCATTCCATACCCCGACTCGTACTCGCTACATTCTTGCCTCCTAAGAAGAAAAATGGAACAAAAAGGAAAAGGGTGAGCTCAACTAGCCCAGTAAAGAATATTATGACTAAGATAATACAGAACAAATTATCGTTATTCTTCAACAGGGAACAAAAATCTAATAGAATACAATAGACAATAAGTTTTAAATCAATACTCGCAGCGGAAAATATTAATTCATAGAAGAGTTACGTAGAGGATGAAATCTACTAATATCTATGAATTTAACAGTCCATCATCAATATTTTTATCCCTGTAACATCAATCATTATATATCTGGAATCATATATTCATCCTTGCACTACAGGCCAAGGACATTCACCAGTTGGTCATGTTCATCTAAACACCTGTTCATCTTTGCACTACGGGCCAAAGATATTCATCAAAAATCATTCATCTTTGCACTACAAGCCAAAGATATTCATTAGAAATCATTCATCTTTGCACTACAGGCCAAAGATATTCCATAATATCATCATTTAAGACTGAGGATGATGAAAAATATTTTTTTAAAGAAACAAATCCAGTGAATCAAAATGACAAGGATTAAGGATTAAGGATTCGTACTTTGTTTTATCCACGTCCAAAAATACCTCAAAAATAATCATAGTGGTGTAAAATTCAAGAATGATCAAAACATGGATACAATCAAAACTAGTATCCACAATAGATATTTTAGACGAAAAGGAAAATTTTTATTTTTCGATGAATAGTGCCGTATTCGTGAATAGTACCGTATACGTGAATAGTGTCGTATACGTAAATAGTAACTCCGACACCAAAAGTTCCAAATTTGATAAAAACTTCAGATCAATATTTCAGCATAATGATATTGAAGAAATAATATCATTACGAGAAAAAAAATAATATCCCTTACCTCGGAAAGACAGTACTTCTAACTGGAATACTGGAGGCTATAACTTGAACTTTCACCGTATAGCAATACTCAAAGTATACTCAAAATACTCACAAGAATACGCTCGATAATATAGAGAGAGAAAACTTCAGTTTCTGGTGTGATTTTTAATTCTAACCTAAGCACCCTATTTATAGGAAATTGCTTAGAACACCAAAGTAGAAAATTTATTATAATATTAATATATTTAATAATCTTCTACGCCCACTTTGACAACTGATCTCAGATCATTAAACACATGCTAAGGCTGCCCACACAACAAAAAAAACGTTTTTATTAATATAAATATTTAAAACTTCCAAAAATCAATTATTTCGGAGTTTGGGAACTTCAATAATTCATAATAAATAGCCCTTTTATCAGAAAATTCAAATCTCGCGAGTTTGTATAGGAAATTCAATTCTCTACAACTTTGCAGAAGAAAGTTTTTCCAAATTCCAAACAGAAATTGACCGAAATTTATAAACGGACGATTTTACAGGCTATAATCAAATTTCAGTCAATAAATGGGGTCCAATTAAGCATGTTTAACATGTTTTAAACATTTATTGCAACAAAATACTCTTCCTCCTCGTATACTCATATATTCCACATTCGTTGTAAAAATATCACCATTATTATATTATTAAAATATAATAATATATATATATTTAAATGAATTATTTTATTAGAAAAAGATAAAATTTCAATTTTAATAATTGTCACATTAAAATTTTCTCCATCTATATCCACATAAAATCAATATTTTCCTCATCATATGAATAAATAATTAATTATTCACAAATAATATTACTGAGAATCATAATATTGACAACCAGCAGGTTCAGGAAAGAGGGGTTTTCAATAAGAATTTCTCCTTCTTGGCGCTTGCAATTAGGTGACCAAACCTCTCCTTAGATGCAGAACTTTCTAGACATTGCCAATAATGTTATCTAATAATATTATTCAGATAATATGAATTATTGCTTCGATAATGAAAAATATTGTGTAATGACAATTATTGAAACAACAAACAATATAAAATATCAACACAACAATTATTGAACCAATAAAATCTTCGAATAAAGAATTATCGTAACCATTATTGAGTAGTGCCTTCTTACGTAAGAGTCAATAATTGGTGCAATACTGCAGTGTCTTCTTGTGCAACAACGCCAGACATCGTGTTTTAACCACGGGTATTCCAGCGATGTAAAAGCGGTAACAATTACGCCATTATTTTTAAACAACTTATATTTGTCGTTTTCTTCCTCCAATCACTTTTTCCGTTATGGGGCCACACATGGTCTGCTACCGTAAATACGAATATTCCCGACAAGCATTTAATATTCCACGACCAAACGAATATTCCCAAACAATAATGAATATTTTATAACCACTTGCTTATTTTGAAATATTTGCGTATTTTACCCATAACTATCCACATTAATCACATCAACCCTTACTATTTCAAAATAATAATTAGAGGAAATTAAATTTCATTTATTAATTATTTGGGGTCTTCTTATGCCAAGTATTAGCGTGTTGGTAAAAACAGCAGTAAAGGCAAGTCTTTCAGTTCCTTTTTGCTATGTGAACTTGATGATGATCTTCTTTAAAATTTTAGTGTATGATGTATTATATATGTCAAAAGTATGAAATGTGAAAGTCAATCTATGACAATGATGATTGAACTATGAATGTTGATTGAGTAAGGAACTCAATCTTTATAGTTGTTATGTGAACTATAACATGTATGCTATGTTTGTTTATGATTATTCTTGTATGTTGAGCATGTTATTATATGCTACGTGATGCATGAAAACTGTTAGATTTTCTTTGAAGTTTGTCGAGCTCATTCTTGGAAATAACCATTTTGCATATTCAAGAATTGAAGGCAACGCTATGTGCTACTTGATTGTTATGGATCAAAAGTGATATATGAAGATTTAATATCCTAGCTAAGTTGTTATTCTTGTAAACCATGTATAATGTTTCGAATAATGTATTAATGTTGAATTGTAATATTGTTTTGCGAATGTAAACTATTGTAGTATTAAAATGATTCTGAGATATTTAGATGCAAAGGTTGAAGGTTTTGGGAACGAGGATAGTTTGTAATAGAAAATTTTAATTATTTCGCAAATTTCAATGGTTGTATTATCGTTTAATTATATAAAATTAGAGGTTGAATGTATTATTAACGACCGAAGTCGAGAATTAAATTGTTTGAATTTTGGGGTCGTTACACCCTTCTTCACGTTGAGAGTCGTGTTGCGTGTGTTTGCCCGGACTTCTATCTGTGGTTTTATTTCAGTTTGTATATACATATATATTTTTATATATATTTATTTATATATATAGACTAACATTATCCAGTTATGCCTCGATTTAGCCTAGACTTCGGTCTGGAGCGTTTATTGCTTTAATATATATATATACTTATATATATTAACTGTGTGTCGAACTTTGTTCGATGAGCCTAGACTTACATCTGGAGCGTTTACTTTTTTAATATATATATATATATATATATATATATATATATATATATATATATATATATAAGCGATAAACGCATAGGATGTAAAATCCGAGATATATATATGAGCTGTTGTCGAACTCATTCGATGAGCACAGATTTTACATCCTATATGCGTTTATCGCTTATATATATATATATATATATATATATATATATATATATATATATATATTCGCCTCACTCGAGTTTACTTCTGTGGTGGTTGATCGCTTTTATAACTTTCTTTACGTTTCCCGTCACTTTGGAGTTTCCTTCGTGGTCATTGATGGCTTTTCTGACTTTATTTATATTTTCGATCCCCATTGAGGTTCTTTATTATGGTGGTGATCATATCTGTATATATATATATATATATATATATATATATATATATATATATATATATATATATATGAGTAGCCGATCAGTGAGGGCTCCTTTACTTTGTTAAAATGCGGACCTTTTTTTTAAAAAACAACTAAACAAAATATTTAATATTTTATGAACCGATATTTTTCATAATATAATTTTGGGCGTGATTTGAATACCTATACCAAAAAATGGTGGTACGATGCATGCATCGCATGCACTGCTTTTGTTATACGTATCCAAATCACATCCAAAATCTGAGATTGTGAAAAATTTGATCCATAAAATATTAAACTTTTTTTTTAGTTATTTAAAAAAAAAACCAAAAAAAAAGTCCGCATTTTAACAAAGTGAGGGAGCCCTTACAGGAACCGGACCCTATATATATATACCTGCTTACTACTTTCATACAAATTACGGCATCATGTGAGCCTAGGAATCATGTGATCACAGATTCAGCCTACTAGATCTAGATTCAGTTCCCGTGATGGACATTATCAGCTCTATAAGCAGCTTGTAAAATTATTTGCGGTGTCTCGATTTCCTCATATGGTTTTCATACCCACGAGGAGTACGGCATCATTTTGAACATTATTTTCTTATAGATGCTTCGTATCTCGAAACTAAGAGCAATCAAGCCGAACACTTAATAAAATGGGAGTGTAAAAGGTCTCAATTACTATTGAGCACAAGGATTTGAAAAACCTCTTTTATAAAACATCACTGCCATATCTTGCTAAAAATTGAATTTTTACATAAATTCAAACCCTGTGTATATAGGTGCGAACGAGGCCTCGCATTACTTCCAAATAAACAGCACATTGACCCCCCCCCACACACACACAAATTCATATAACAGTTTCTTGAAAAGTGGCGGTCACCATGGTAACACGGATGTCGGGGGGTGCCTAACACCTTCCCTTCGCATAATCAAGTCCCCGGACCCTAAATGAATCTCGGTTTCACCGACCCGTTTAGCAGTGTCATATCACTGGGTCAATGTGCAAACCTTTTCTCGGTTGTGTTGGTACAACCATTTAAAAAACCAACTGGCGACTCTTAACAGTTCATCATCGACATTATACATGTCGGACCTTTTTCACTTGTTTTTTAAACAAATCTCACCTAAAATGAGAGCACCAAAGAACAAGTAACGGAAAGGGACAACTAAAAATCCCGACGTCGACATTGTATATCTAACATAGTCTACCAATATATCTCTTCTCTTCTCTCTCTTAATTACTAAGTGATTGCTTGCAAGAATGCACAAAAATGTTGGTGAAATAAACAAGTGACACATAGGAGGTTTGGTCACCAACTAAAGTAATCAATCAACACATTTTCCCACTCCTTTTTCCTTCTTTACACATCCGGCCAAGTGGCCTTAGCTTGTCAAAGTTTGATTTTTGTTTTATGTAATATTTAGTATATCAAATGACTAAAATGCCCCTCTTCAATTGGGCTAAGAGATTGGGCTACACTTTAATTTGTTGGGCTTCCCTAAATAATTCTTTGGCCTTTCCAATAAAAATATTTGAGCCATTAAAATAGATTAGGTCCAATACTTTTAATTTTATATTTCCCTAATTATTTAATTAGGGTTTTCATTTCTTTAATTATAACTTAAATCCTTATTCATGCACATTTAATTTCTTAACCCAATTAGACTTGCTATAATTAGGTTATAAAATTAATTAATTGAGATGTATAAAATAAATCTCTTAAAATTAGTATATATTTATATACTAATATTCTCCCGTATGACCCTTAAGTTATTTAATTTTTTATTCCTAATATATAATTATATTACATTAGTTTCTTTTATTTGTTTATATTAATAAACAAATATGAACCATCACATAATATTCATATTCATTACTCACGTAACTTTTAACCCTTAGGATTTTATACTTAGCATTAGGGTTTGCCCATGTTACACTTATCTGATTCATACTTAACCCTTAACACACATATATGATCATATATACAAAACATATACACTTATACACTTAATCCTGAATAATTCTCAAAATTTCTTCCCAAAAATGTCAAATACATACACTTATTTTCTGTCTAGGTCTATTATTTAACCTTAATTCAATCTTTTAAGATTTTATTAAATTGTCCAAATTCTCGGGTTGTCACAGCAACAGCTTTGAGGGCAGCTAGGTCTTGAATCTTTCCTGACTTCAATCCCATTTCCGCCATCTCCGCATGTTAAATCATTTCAGAGAATGGTTTGCCAATACCAGCTAAAACCCTCTCATAGAAAGGAGCTTCTTGTATGTCAATGAAGGTCATCACCATCTCTGACTCATTCATAGAGGGAACAACTTGAGCAGCAAGGCGTCTCCACCTTTGAGCATACTCTCTGAAAGATTCATTGGTTTGTTTCCTGACTTTAGTGATTTGGTACCGGTCAGGGGCCATCTAGGATTGGAAGTTATACTGAGTAAGGAAGGCATGAGCTAGCTCTTCCCAACTATGTATCTTGGAATTGTCCAATCTGGTATACCACGGTCGGGCTTCTCAAGTTAGACTTTTCTGGAACAGCTGCATCCTGAGCTTCTCATTCTCGGCATAAGATATGAGTTCTCCAATGAATACCTTCAAATGTGTGTAAGGGTCTCCTAACCCATCATACTTTTCAAAGTCAGGAGTCTTGAACTTCTCTGGATAATTCACACCAAGGAATATACAAAGGTCAGCATATGAAACACTCCCATGTGCTCCAATTCCTTTGATAGAATGGATGGTCTCTTCTATTTGAAGGACTTTCTTTCTAATATCACTAGTGTCTAGATCTTCTTTGAGATGGGTGGTATCATGAGTTTTGTTGGTTTTATCCAACTAAGAATCAGATACGGGAGCTTTTTTGTCCGCACCTTGGGCTCCTTCATGTGTAGAGGCTTCAGTATGTATGGGTATCCTTGTACCCTGAGTAGATTGAGGTAGTTCTTTAAGCAGAACAACCAAATCTGTGATTTATTTACTTAATCCGTCAAACTTGTAACATTCCAGATTTTTAAATGTAAGTTATAAATATTTATTGATTTATATAAATATTTATTGGACGTGTTTATTATTGAATAAGTAATTGTTCAATTTGATTGAAATGTTTTAGTTAATTATTTATTTGTTAAATAATTAATGTGTTATGTGGATTGAGTTATGTTATTAAGTGATTTATTTAATAAATTGTTATTACATAAAGTGTGACAAATAACTATGTGATAAAGAGTTATTAAAATAAATTAAAATAAATTTTAATTTAGTTTTGCCAAACAAGGTTTAAGTATTAATCCTTTAATTTTAAATGGTTTGCCAAACAAAGCGTTATGGCTTTTGGATTTCTTTTGAATTTAAATTATTAATTAAATAAATAAAATATATATAATATATATTATTTTGGGTAACTGCTAAATTAATACGATCATTAGTTGAGCGTCAGTTTTATACGTTTTAGTTTTATAGGTAAGCGTTGGTTTTTAGTTAATATTACGTATATGCTATTTTAGCTTAAGCCTAATCAAAATTTGAAGTTGTATGAGATAGTTGAGAGAGAGACAAAGAGAGGAAAGCTCTGAGATTGTCAAGATTTTCTTCAGTGATTTACAAGTTTTCTAAAGCAACAAAAAGGTAGGTTCCTAAAACTTTAACGTATGTACGTAGATATGTTTTAAGCCATTTTTCTATGAACTTGGTAGTCTCTGTTTTCTTGTATATGACTGTGTATAAGAGTTTTACAAAACTCTCTGTAAAATGATGTTTGTATAATTGGTTGGGGAAGCATGTGTACGTTTAGTTGTTATTGTTATATATATATATATATATATATATATATATATATATATATATATATATATGTATATGACTGTATGCTAATTACGTGTTAAAGAAAGAGGAACTTGGTTTTACAGTTAAAAACATGTTTGAATGTATGTTTTGCAAAATAACAAAATTGGTATGTGATTATATAAATTGTGAACTACTATGAAATTGAACTATACATGTTAATATGTGAGTATACTTGTATTTCAAAGGTATTAATTTGGTTATGAGCATGGAATTACGTTCACTGTAAATTGATATTTCATCAATGGAGTTTTATTTTTAAAAAACACAGTGTTTCAAAGAATTAGTTATGATATTGTTAATTAGTAGTTGGTAATTGGTATATGGATGATTGTTAGCAATTATGTGTAATTTATATTAGTTATACATGTTGTTTGGGGTGAATTGTTGTTAAGGTTTTGGACAGTAGCTTTATCTCTCGTTTCTTCGCTTTTGGTTCAGAGTTTTGTTGCCCAAATACGTCAAAATTCACGCCCAGTATGTCTAATTTCGGCCTTAGCGCTAAACTCAATGCTCAACCGGACTTGGGACATAGCATATTGTCAAGTCGTGTAGCCTGAGCGAAAGAATCCTATATAGGTCTCGCATGCGCAGTCACCCGGAGCGCTTATGTCGTGTAGCCAATGGCTACGCTGATTAAAAGCGTGGTAAATGGCCGCCACTTAGCGAGAATCGTTACGAGATGACTTCATCTTGCAATCAAGTCTGAAATTTTGATAATAATACTATAAGACCAATTAAATTATGTTATTATAGTATTGTAATGTGTTGAACGAACATGGTGTTAATACCTAACGAATTTATTATCGTTTAGGAATATGATTTGATTACATGATTAGACGTTTAAACCATACGTGATGTAGTGTTGTTTATGACTAATCATGTCATGTTAACATATGTATATAGGATAATTATGATTTGGATTATAACGATTTAATCTACGCGCAAGGAATGTTTCTAAACCTATCTTTTTACATTAAGCAAGTTCTCTAACTCCATACTCTCGTTGAGTTAGTTGTGTTTATACAAGTTTTCTAATCCTAAAGCTTCGTTATGCAAATTTCATATGCTATACTTTATTGAGTAAAGTATTTCCATTAAGCAACTTAATTGTATGCAGTTATTCATGATGATACAATCTTCCCATCTCCGCACTTTCGTTGAGATAGTTATTATGATTATGCAAGTTTTTCCTAACTCTAAACTTGTTATATTAGCATGCAAGTATCGATATTCTGTTGTATCAGTTTATTGTTCAAGTTAATATTTGTTGTGCATGCTTGATAATAGATTTTAAAATATAACCTTAGCTTAATATTGTTCAAAGAAAGGTATGATAGATTATTCAATTGTTATGCTATTAGAATTATTCCTAAAGCATGAACTCAGAACGAAATGTTTATTCAATCAGGATTATTCAATAACATAGTGTTATTATCCTTTATTCAACTAATCCTTAGTTGATGTCCGTTGAATTCCAAATTGCCTTGAAGTGTATCCAAACCAAACTATCCTTGGGGCGGACTTGTACTCAAAATACTGAGTTGAACAACCCTATTTATAGGGGTTACGCTTAGTTTTGTACTTTGCGCTGAAATGTTTGTATACAATACATGTACGAAGGGTTGATCCCCCTAAGTACCTTAAAGTCATTATGGTCGTATGACTGTTAAAGTTTAAGTTGAAAGATTACTTATAACTGTGGACAAGGTTCGTGGTCATTAGACCCTCAGTAAATGTTTAAAATGTTAATAGAACTCATTGTTCAGTTCTATTGAGCCCCTGAATGGGCAAGGGATGTTAAAATGTTAATAGGATATATTATTTAGTTCTATAGAGCCCCTGAATGGGCAAGGAATGTTTAAGATGTTAATAGAACCTATTGTTCAGTTCTATTGAGCCCCTGAATGGGCAGAGAATGTAAAAGTTATTCATTATTATTTCAAGTGAGCCTTGTTTGCTCACTCTTGCCTATAAAATCCTTACAGCTAAAGTTAGAAAGGGTGACGTACCTAGCACCAGTAAAGAAAAGGGAAAGATGAACAAGTATTGAAGACTTGTAATAGTTTTGATAGTTTTATTATCGGACTTTGGTTTAAAGAATGTAATGAAGTTTATTTAAATCTTCGGCATGAATGATTGTTTGTAAAGGTTAAATAACCTGGGAGATATTATTTTATGTAATTCCTGTATGGGCAGGTTTATTATTCAATTTTATTTATGATTGGGTAGTTATAAATGAATGTTTTGATTACGTGAACACCAAATCTTGAGGTAATGAAAGCACCGGATTTGGGGGTGTCTGAGTTGGTATCAAAGCTTTAGGTTATGAACCTTAGGTGGGGAAAAAGCCTTAGGAAGTAACCTTTGAAAAGATAGTGGAGATAACTCTTATCGAGTTTTAAGGAAGAAGTAATAAAACACTTGTGTGCTTATGTGTTTATAACTTATGTGCTCATGAGTGTCGAGTAGAATGATTAATGACTAAAACTTTAAAATTTTGTTGTCAGGATGACTAATGTCGGAGAATCCAGTCAGGCTAGGGAGGAGGGACCTCAAATGCCTATAGAGGAGGAGCCTCGCGACATTTAGGTTGTTTGGGAACAACTACTGCCACGGGAGTCAGCCCCATTGGTCACAGTGGTTGAAGATGAGGATGATGATGTGGAGACGGATGAGGAGGATCCCGTGGAATTGCCATAGGAGGATGAAGATAACGAGGACGAGGAGGAGGAGACTCCACTAATCTCGATGGCTGCTCGTATGTATGATGAAGTCTACGACCGTAACGTGGAACTTCAGGACACAGTTGAGGAGTTGCAGGAGATAGTAGCTGAACAACAGACTGCAATGACACAAAAGGACGACGACATCCAGGATCGAGATGAACGTCTAACTAATGCTGAAGAGAAGCTGATGCAGACTGAAGGAGAGAAGGAACAACTGATCGAGATGGTCATGGAACTGAAGAACAAGCTGAAGGAAGAAGCTACCAAGAGGGAGAGAGCTGAAGACGCATACGAGGAAGCTTATAAACTAACTGGAAGAGCAGTAAGGGATGCATAAGCAAAGAGGATGACGATGGAAGAGATGGATAAAGTATTCAATACCGTGATCAATCGAGCTCAAGATCGGGTCATGGGTTATCCAATTCAGTTCGAAACTCTGCCATCATACGTGTTAGATCGACGAACCATGTTCCGGGTTATGGAAGAAGAGCGTCAAAAGGCTACGGAGTATCTTAATAGATCATCGTAGGAAATGTGTCTGTTTTGTAATTAATAAGTGTTAAATAATGTGTAAATCCCTAGTTTTATGTAACCATGGGATATGAGAATGATGATGTTGTCCTGTAACTTTTGTAGTTCAGGAAAGAAATGTAAATAGCAGTGATGCTATTGTTTTTATGTTTTCGAAGTAATGATGAATAAATAAAAGTTATTATTTTATTCAAAAGTGTTATGTGGTTATTTCTTTTATGGAGGCAAGTTAATACTTAAAGAAGTTGGGTAATAGTATGATAGATGTTTTTTTTAACAAAAAATGCCTCCCAGACGTGAACCACCCCGTCAGAGAACCAATGCGAGAACTAACAATAACGATGTTGAGGATAATTTCGTCCAACAACTAGTGACATTACTAATAGGAGCATTGCAGAATCAACCTCAAAACCAAGGCACAACGTTTAAGGAGTTTAAGGCGGTTGGACCACCTGAGTTATGTGGGTCAACGAATCCGGTCGAGGCACAGACCTGGATTATGGAAATAGAGAAAGTATTTGAAGTCTCTAGGGTAGTGGATGAACAGAAGATTGCTTTTGCAACATTTATTTTGAAAGCAGAAGCTAGTTATTGGTGGCAAGCCAATAAAACCCGGGAAGGACCAGGGGTGATGACCTGGGATAGGTTTAAGGAGTTATTCTTCGAGACCTATTTCCCAGAGAGTTCGAAGAGTCAGTTAGAGGTTCAGTTTTTGGAACTAAAGCAGGGAGCGATGACGGTGTCTAAGTATGCTGTGAAATTCAACGAATTGGCGAGGTTTGCGCCATACAAGTCAAAGATGACGGCGGCGTAAGGCAAAAAGAGGTTTGAACAGAGGACTGAAGCCCCTGGTCAGACTGAAGAGGGTTTCTGTTCGAGTTGAAGACGTTGCACCAAGAATGGAGAAGGTTGTACTTTCATTGAAGGTGGAGGCAAGGCAAAGTGACAAAATTCAATCAAGAACAGAAGAAGAAGAAGAATGAGGTGGAAGTGAAGAATAGTAGCAGAGGCAATGGAAGTGGCAACAACAACAACAACAACTTGAAGAGGAAATGGAATGGAAATGGGGGTACTGGAAACCAGTAGAGTAACCAACAGTTTAGGTAGTTTGAAGCATGTGCTACATGCGGGAGGTTTCATAAGGGTGTGTGCTTGATGGGGAAACGTGCATGTTTCAACTGTGGCCAGGAGGGTCACATCGCCTCAAATTGCACCCAACCCAAGAAGAATGTCTGTTTCACATGCGGATCCAAGGATCATTTTGCTCGTGAATGCCCTCAGAAGAAGGTCGGAGAAACAGTAAGAAGTAAGGGAGACAACAATGGAGGTACCCATTGCTGGACCTACATCGTTAAACAAACCCACAGCCAGAACTTTTAACATGACTGTGCAAGATGCTGTGCAATCAAAAGATGTGGTGTCAGGTATTATCCCAATCAACGATATTAATGCTTATGTATTATTTGATTCGGGTGCTACTTGCTCGTTTATATCTGATGAATTTGCTAAGAGGTTAGAATTGCCTAGAGAAGAACTGAATTTCCCTTTGAACATAGAAATTGCGAATAGGGAAGTGATTCATGTTAGGTTCGTATACAAGGACTGTAGAGTGAACATTAAAGGGAATATCCTGATGGTAGATTTAATTTCGATTAGACTCGGGGAATTTGATGTAATTTTGGGAATGGATTGGCTGTTCAAATATGGAGCGGTAATTGATTGTCACAAGAAGTGTGTAAACCTTATGACTCCGTTAAAGGTAGTTTTCCATGGTAGCAAATTGCCTAGACAAATGAAATGTCTGACGATTATGCAGGCCAAGAAGTTGTTAAGTAAAGGCTATGTGGGTTATTTGGCTTACATAGCCGATACTCAGAAGAAGGGTGTGAAACTAGAGGAGATACCAGTGGTTAGAGAATTCATAGATGTATTTTCGGAAGATTTTCCAGGACTTTCGACTGATAGAGAGATTGAGTTCGTAATCGACTTAACGCCAAGAACTGCACCGATGTCGAAGGCCCCGTACAGAATGGCTCCGATAGAAATGAAGGAACTGATGGTGCAACTGCAAGAACTGCTGGACAAGAAGTATATTCAACCAAGCGTATCACCGTGGGGAGCGCAGATATTATTCGTGAAGAAGAAGGACGGATCAATGCGTCTTTGCATTGATTATAGGGAGTTAAACAAGGTCAATATTAAGAATAGATGACTTGTTTGATCAGTTGAAGGGTGCTAAATACTTCTCAAAAATAGATTTGAGAAGTGGGTATCACCAATTGAAGGTAAGAAAGGAGGATATACCTAGAACGACATTCAGAACTCGGTACGGACATTACGAGTTTTTGGTGATGTCTTTTGGTTTAACAAATGCCCCTGCCGCGTTTATGGATTTGATGAACAGGGTATTTAAACCATTCTTAGACAAGTTCGTAGTGGTATTCATCGACGACATTCTGGTGTATTCCAAAACTCAAGAAAAACACGTGGAACATTTACGTCTGACATTGGAGACACTAAGAAAGGAAAAGTTGTACGCAAAATTCTCTAAGTGTGAGTTTTAGCTCGATCGTGTACAATTTTTGGGTCATGTGATTGACAAAGATGGGATTTCAGTGGATCCATCGAAAGTGAAAGCTGTAATAAATTGGGAACAACCAAGGACACCTTCGGAGGTGAGGAGTTTCTTGGGACTGGCAGGTTATTATAGAATATTCATTCAAGATTTTTCCAAGATAGCCACTCCGTTAACAAATTTGACATGGAAAGCTGTGAAATTCGTTTGGACAGAGAAATGTGAAGAGAGCTTCCAAGATTTGAAGAAGAAGCTAAGTTTGGCACCTGTGTTAACCCTGCTGGATAATACAGGTAATTTTGTGGTGTATAGTGATGCCTCCCACAAAGGATTGGGTTGTGTTCTTATGCAAAACGGCAAAGTAATTGCCTATACATCAAGACAACTAAAGGATTATGAGAAAGGTTATCCGACTCATGATTTGGAATTGGGTGCGCAGAGTATTTGCTCTCAAGATATGGAGACACTATCTCAGATAGAGAGAAATGTGAGATCTACACACCACAAAAGTCCAAGTATATTTTCACTTAGAAGGACACGAACATGCGCCGAGAAGATGGATGGAATTGATAAAGGATTGCGATTGTGAGATCTTTTATCATCCGGGCAAAGCAAATGTGGTTGCAGATGCGTTGAGCAGGAAAGGTCGGGAGAAGTTGATGATGATAACAACTTAGAAAGAGCTCATTTCAGCAATGACAAAGTTAGAACTGGAAATCAAATTTCCACAGGAATCCGACGAACGACTATTTTAGTTAGAAGCAGGTCCAACTTTACTGGACAAGGTGAAAAACGCTCAATTACAAGATAAAGAATGTGGAAAGATAAAAAAGAATATGGGTGATGGTATCGATACGAAATACAAGGTCGATACCAAAGGATTACTACGGTACAAGGGAAGAATCTAGGTTCCAGCAACACCAGAACTGAAAGACGAAATCTTGATCGAAGCTCATAGCTCAAGATATTCGATTCATCCAGGAAGCACGAAGATGTATCAAGATTTACGCCGACATTTTTGGTGGCCGAATATGAAAAGGGATGTTGCAGAATGTGTGGCTAAATGTTTGATATGTCAAAGAGTAAAAGCCGAACATCAAAGACCCAGCGGATTACTTTAACCGTTGGAAATACCGGAATGAAAGTGGGAACAATCACGATGGATTTTGTGGTGGGTCTTCCAACTACTCAGAAAGGATGTGATGCAATTTGGGTGATAGTGGACAGACTGACGAAATCAGCGCACTTTTTACCAATAAAGATTAGGTTCAATCTTGATCAGTTGGCAAGATTGTACATCAAAGAGATCGTTTCGAGACATGGAGTGCCAGTGTCAATTGTGTCCGATAGAGACCCACGATTCACTTCAAATTTACGGAAGAGACTACTGAGAATGCATGGGAACTCAATTGCGAATGAGTACGGCTTATCATCCACAAACAGATGGCCAAAGCGAACGAACGATCCAGACATTGGAAGATATGCTGAGAGCATGCGTCATGGATTTCAAAGGAAGCTGGGAAGAACAATTACCGTTGGTGGAATTTGCCTACAATAAAAGTTATCACCGAGCAGACGCAGACGTCGCTTTACGGAAGCGTTATCTACAGAAGTGCAGAACCCCACTGTGTTGGGATGAAGTTGGTGAACGTCAACTGCTAGGACCGGAACTAGTGCAACAAACTACTGAGGTTATCAAACTCATCAGGACAAGATTGGTAGCAGCTCAAGACCGACAGAAGAAGTTTGCTGATCAACACAGGCAAGATCGTGCATTTGACGTAGGAAGCTATGTATTCCTAAAAGTTTCTCCTGGGAAGGGTAAAATTCATTTCGGTAAGAAGGGGAAACTAAGCCCGGGGTTTATTGGACCCTTTGAAGTGTTGCGAAAAGTTGGAGAGGTAGCTTACGAGGTAGCTCTACCTCCAGAGTTGGAAAACATTCACAATGTTTTTCATATTTCGATGTTACGACCATATAAACCCGATTACAATCACGTGATTGAGTACGAACCGTTGCAGTTCGAGAAAGATTTGTCTTATAAAGAGGTTCCTATCCAGATAGTCGACAGGAAAGAACAAGTGCTCAGGAATAAAGTGATACCTTCTGTGAAGGTGATATGGAGAAACCACAATGCTGAAGAAGCAACGTGGGAACTCGAAGAGAAAATGATGAAAGAGTACCCTGAGTTATTTGTTTAATATGTGTCTTCGATTCTGGGAACATAATCTTTATAAGTAGGGAAGAATGTAACGAATGTGTTGTTTGAGTTGTGATTCTGAGGACAGAATCCTTATAAGAGGGGAATGATGTAACATTCCAGATTTTTAAATGCAAGTTATAAATATTTATTGATTTATATAAATATTTATTGGACGTGTTTATTATTGAATAAGTAATTGTTCAATTTGATTGGAATGTTTTAGTTAATTATTTATTTGTTAAATAATTAATGTGTTATGTGGATTGAGCTATGTTATTAAGTGATTTATTTAATAAATTGTTATTACATAAAGTGTGACAAATAACTATGTGATAAAGAGTTATTAAAATAAATTAAAGTAAATTTTAATTTAGTTTTGCCAAACAAGGTTTAAGTATTAATCCTTTAATTTTAAATGGTTTGCCAAACAAAGCCTTATGGCTTTTGGATTTCTTTTGAATTTAAATTATTAATTAAATAAATAAAATATATATAATATATAATATTTTGGGTAACTGCTAAATTAATACGATCATTAGCTGAGCGTCAGTTTTATACGTTTTATTTTTATAGGTAAACGTTGGTTTTTAGTTAATATTACGTATATTCTATTTTAGCTTAAGCCTAATCAAAATTTGAAGTTATGCGAGATAGTTGAGAGAGAGAGAGAGAGAGAAAGCTACGAGATTGTCAAGATTTTCTTGATGATTTACAAGTTTTCTAAAGCAACAAAAAGGTAGGTTCCTAAAACCTTAACGTATATATACGTAGATATGTTTTAAGCCATTTTCTATGAACTTGGTAGTCTCTGCTTTTCTTGTATATATTTGTGTATAAGAGTTTTACAAAACTCTACGTAAAAGCGATGTTTGTATAATTGGTTGGGGAAGCATGTGTACATTTAGTTGTTATTGTTATATATATATATATATATATATATATATATATATATATATATATATATATATATATTGTATGCTAATTACGTGTTAAAGAAAGAGGAACTTAGTTTTATAGTTAAAAACATGTTTGAACGTATGTTTTGCAAAATAACAAAATTGGTATGTGATTATATAAATTGTAAACTACTATGAAATTGAACTATACATGTTAATATGTGAGTATACTTGTATTTCAAAGGTATTAATTTGGTTATGAGCATGAAATTACGTTCACTGTAAATTGATATTTCATCAATGGAGTTTTATTTTTTAAAAACATAGTGTTTCAAAGAATTAGTTATGATATTGTTAATTAGTAGTTGGTAATTGGTATATGGATGATTGTTAGCAATTATGTGTAATTTATATTAGTTATACATGTTGTTTGGGGTGAATTGTTGTTAAGGTTTTGGACAGTAGCTTTAGCTTTGTTCTTCGATTTTTAGTTACTGTGAGTTTGGCGCTTTCACGTCAAAATTCACGCTCCACAATATCAAATTCGCGCCATAGCGCCAAACTCGGCCCCAATGGGACTTCAGCCGTGTCATTGAGTCCCTATATAGGTTTCGCGCCGGAGCGCTATGTCAACGTCGTGCCTGATTGGGCTTCAAACTATAAATGACTGCATGGCCACTTAGCGAATGTTCTAAGATGACACATCTTGCACAAAAGTCTGAAATTTTGATAATAATACTATAAGACCAAATAAATTATGTTATTATAGTATTGTAATGTGTTGAACGAACATGGTGTTAATACCTAAAGAATTTATTATCGTTTAGGAATATGATTTAATTACATGGTTAGACGTTGAAACCATACGTGATGTAGTGTTGTTTATGACTAATCATGTCATGTTAACATATGTATATAGGATAATTGTGATTTGGATTATAACGGTTTAATCTACGCGCAAGGCAAGTTTCTAAACTTATCTTTTTACATTAAGCAAGTTCTCTAACTCCATACTCTCGTTGAGTTAGTTGTGTTTATACAAGTTTTCTAATCCTAAAGCTTTGTTATGTAAATTTCATATGCTATACTTTATTGAGTAAAGTATTTCCATTAAGAAACTTAATTGAATCCAGCTATTCATGATGATATAAGCTTCCCATCTCCACACTTTCGTTGAGATAGTTATTATAATTATGCAAGTTTTTCCTAACTCTAAACTTGTTATATTAGCATGCAAGTATCGTTATTCCGTTATATCAGTTTATTGTTCAAGTTAATATTTATTGTGCATGCTTGATAATAGATTTTAAAATATAACCTTAGCTTAATATTGTTCAAAGCAAGGTATGATAGATTATTCAATTGTTATGCTATTAGAATTATTCCTAAAGCATGAACTCAGAACGAAATGTTTATTCAATCAGGATTATTCAATAACATAGTGTTATTATCCTTTATTCAACTAATCCTTAGTTGATGTCCGTTGAATTCCAAATTGCCTTGAAGTGTATCCAAACCAAACTATCTTTGGGGCGGACTTGTACTCAAAATACTAAGATGAACAACCTTATTTATAGGGGTTACGCTTAGTTTTGTACTTTACGCTGAAATGTTTGTATACAATACATGTACGAAGGGTTGATCCCCCTAAGTACCTTAAAGTCATTATGCTCGCATGACTGTAAAAGTTTAAGTTGAAAGATTACTTATAACTGTGGACAAGGTTCGTGGTCATTAGACCCTCAGTAAATGTTTAAAATGTTAATAGAACTCATTGTTCAGTTCTATTGAGCCCCTGAATGGGCAAGGGATGTTAAAATGTTAATAGGATATATTATTTAGTTCTATTGAGCCCCTGAATGGGCAAGGAATGTTTAAGATGTTAATATAACCTATTGTTCAGTTCTATTGAGCCCCTGAATGGGCAGAGAATGTAAAAGTTATTCATTATTATTTCAAGTGAGCCTTGTTTGCTCACTCTTTCCTGTAAAATCCTTACAGCTAAAGTTAGAAAGGGTGACGTACCTAGCACCAGTAAAGAAAAGGGAAAGATGAACAAGTACTGAAGACTTGTAATAGTTTTGATAGTTTTATTATCGGACTTTGGTTTAAAGAATGTAATGAAGTTTATTTAAATCTTCGGCATGAATGATTGTTTGTAAAGGTTAAATAACCTGGGAGATATTATTTTATGTAATTCCTGTATGGGCAGGTTTATTATTCAATTTTATTTATGATTGGGTAGTTATAAATGAATATTTTGATTACATGAACACCAAATCTTGAGGTAATGAAGTACAAGGATTTGGGGTGTCCTAAAACTCTTCACGAGAGGCGAGATTAGGATTTATGCAGTGAGGATGAAGACATAATTGGTACATGTAGGCTCGTGGCCTTTTGGATTTTGAGCGGGTAATAGGTCAATTGTTTCCTCGCTAAAAAAGCGGCGTTCTTTAGCTTCTGGGAATGTATAAATGTTTGCATGCTATATGATGTATCCATTTTAGGAGTACTATCCTGCAAAATGGATGTTAGTTATTTGTAATACAGGATAACATGTTAATATTTATAAATATACGTGTACGCATATTTCCTCATATTTCCCATTAGATGGAGATCAATATGGAATGAAATTACAAGTAATTGACCTTACGAGTAATTTGAAATGGGAAAGCATGAAGAGACTTTCCTCCGCGTTTGGTTTATCAGAGGTTGACCTATCATAGGCTACTCTCGCAGTTTTTTGGCATGAAGGTTCCCAAATCATTGCAATTTACTCGACGGGAAGTTAATCTGGTCTTTCAACTAGAGCGAATTTGGGTGGTGCCTTTCCCAAGCCTCGTTGGAATTAGTCTTCCTACGAGTCCAGTAATCAAACACCAACAGAATAGCCTCCTGATGGAGGAACCACACAACATACATTTACATACAACGTGTCTCACCATTTATGAAAATGATGACATGTGTGAATCACTAATATCACAAACAGATATAGTGTGAAACATTAAGTATAGTAAGTAAATGCATTCGTGCACATTCATCAAATATAAATGCACCATCCACACACAAGCATATAACAGTTTTTAAAAGCTTATAATAGCGGCTTAAGTCCTCTTAGTGGATGTCCCTAGTAGAGTCGCCACCTAGCAACGTCGGGATTTTCATTTGTCCCTTTTCTGTTCTTGTCTTTTGGTGTTCTCATGTTAGGTGAGATTTGTTTGAAAAACAAGTTGTTAAAAGGTCCGACATGTATATGTCGACGATTGGACTGTAAGAGTCGTCAGTTGATTTTTTAAATGGTTGTACCAACACAGCCGAGAAAAGATTTGCACATTAACCCAGTGATGTGACATTGCTTAACGGGTCTGTGAAACCGAGATTCGTTAGGGTCCGGGGACTTGGTTATGCGAAGGGAAGTTGTTAAGCACCCCCCGACATCCGTGTTGCCACGGTGACCGTCCCTTTTTAATTAAACTGTTATATGAATGTGTGTGTGTGTGGATCAATGTGCAATTATTTGGAAGTAGTGCTATGCCTCGTTCGCACCTATATACAAAGGGTTTGAATTTCTGTGTAAAATTTAGTTTTAACAAGATATAGCAGTGATGCTTTGTAAAAAGAGGTTTTTCAAACCCTTGTGATCAATTGTAATTAAGGCCTTTGATACTTCCATTTTTATCGTGTATTCGACTTGATTGCTTTACTTTTTCGAGATGCGAAGCATCTTCGGAAAAATAATATACATAGCAGTGCCGAACTCCTTGTGGGCATGAGAGTCATATAAGGAAATTCGAACACCATGAATAATTTACAAGCCGTGTAAAGCTGAAAAAGTCCATCACGGGAACCGAATCTAGATTCAGTAGACTGAATCTTTGATCACATGATTCCTAGGCTCACATGATGTGGCAATTTGTATTAAAGTTGTAAACAGTTATATATATAAAAGGTATATATATATATATATATATATATATATATATATATATATATATATATGTGTGTGTGTGTGTGTGTATATGTGTGTGTGTGTGCAGACAATCAACCACCACGAAGCACCTCCATGGGGGATTGCAAATGTAAATAAAACAGTAAAAACCAATCAACCACTGCGAAGCACCTCCATGGGGGATTGAGAAAATATAAATAAAGCAATAAAGCGATCAACCGCCTCGAAGTTGACTCCAGGAAGGACAAAATGTAAATAAAGTTGTAAAAGGCCATGAAGTAAACTCCAGGACTGACATAAATGTAAATAAAGCAGTAAAAGGCCACGAAGTAAACTCCAGGGCTGACTGAAAATGTAAATATATATATAGGGATTCCATCCACAGCAACCGGTTGTTGGGAGCAACCCATTTTTGGCCAGCCACTACAGGTTGTAGCGGCTTATAAAAAAAATAAATTTGCATAAGTAGTACAGTGCAGTGTGGCAGTTGGCCAAAAATGGGTTGCTCTCAACAACCGATTATTGTGGATGGAATCTATATATATATATATATATATATATATATATATATATATATATATATATATATATATATATATATAAGCGATAAGCATTTGAGATATGAAATCGAGGCTCAATCAAGCGAGTTTGATAGAAACAACATATATATAAGTATTTATATATATATATAAGCATTAAGCGCTTCGGATGTAAATTCAGGCTCATCGAACAGAGTTCGAAAAGAGTTTATATATATATATATATATATATATATAAGCAATAAATGCTCCGGATGTAAAATCCAGGCTCTATCGAGGCATAACTCGATAATAAAAGCCACGGACCGAAGTTCGGGCATACACATGCAACACGACTCTCAACGTGCAGAACTGTGTGTACACAATAGTGGAGAAAGGCTTTAGAAAGTGTAAGAAGGCTTACAGTGAACTGCCAAAGAAGACTTCAATTGTGACGTCCCCAAATCCGGGTATCTTCCAACCTGACAAATGGTTCTACACGGTACTCATAACTGTACATTCATTCTATTGAAACGACAACAAAATGTGTGTATTAATGACATTCTTATTACATTAATAATGATAAATCTCGTTCCCAATTTCTTAAACCATTACATTCTTTGTTTACCATAATATAATACATATATTCACTAGTCTATTACAAGATAAACTAATCATTCATCTTCGTCTTACCTTTATCTCTACTAGAACCCTCGGTTCGCTAGACCTTAGCTGCAATTGTAACATTCCAGAATTTTAATTATAATATTAAATATTTATTGAGTTATATTAATATTTAATGGATGTGTTTATCATTGAATAAATATTTATTTAATTGATTTGATTTTATTTGGTTAATTATATGTTAAATAAATAATTAATAAGTTAAGGAAATTATTATTATGTTGATATTTCAAATTGATGGTTAATTATTTGTATTGAGTTATGTGATTAAATGATTTATTTAATTAATTATTATTTGAATTAATTAAATTAAATATGAAAGCTTGATTAAATAAAGTGTGACAAATAACTATATTATAAGGAGTTATTAAAATAAATTAAAGTAGTTTAATTTAGTTTTACCCAAACAATGCTTAAGGATATAAACTCTTTAATTTTAAATGATTTGCCAAACAATGTCCTATAGCTTTTGGATTTCTTTTGAATTTTGAATATATAATATTAATTAAATAAACAAAATATAAATAATATATATATATATATATATATATATAGTAACTGATAATTTATTAAGGGCAATTAGTATAATGTCAGTTTTTACGTTTGAAAGGTGAGCGTTGGTTTTAGTTTAACATTATGTATAATCTATATGGTCTAAGCCTAAGCCTAAGAACAACTATAGAGAAAAAGAGAAGAAAAGGTTTTAGAGAGAATTGCTTGAGAGAATTTGAGAGAGAACGTGAGCATATTCCAATGATCTTAGCAAGAAGTATACGCTAATTGAAGGTATGTTTACATAACCTTTGTATATATATATATATATATATATATATATATATATATATGTGTGTGTGTGTGTGTGTATGTATATATTTATATATACATATATGAGTTTTGACAATAATAATTTTCATACTACTGTGAAATTTTATATGTTTGAAATTATTCTTTATAAAATTCAATTATGATGATTATATTATTGGGTACTTATAGTTGTATGTGTTAATCATGATTGGAGTTGGGTTTAAGCAAGAATAGTATGCTAATTTCGGTTAAAAGTAGAAGAAAATTTTTGACATTGTATGTTTATATGTATTTTTTCATATGGCTCATGTAAGTACCAATTTTGATGATCAATTCATATGTTAAACTGTACATTGAGTCTTGTATATGTTAGTTCATTAAGAAATGAGCATTACGTAATTTTAACGAAGCAATTTGGCCAAGTATAGAGATTACAGTGACGATTTTGGTGAAGAAACTCAAAAATGGAGTTCTAGTATAAAAATATGAATTTTGAGAAATTAAAATAGTTAGAAGTGTTGTTAAATTGTTCTAATTGATGGAAAATGTTAGCAATCATGTTTATGATATTGTTATATTTATCTTACATGTTATTATTACTGTTTGGTGGGTGAAATTCGTGTTAGTTGGCTTAAGAAAACTGCCATAGCCATGTTTTGCGTAAAGCTAGATGTCATAAATAGCCTTGACCATGTGATCTCTCTAAGCCTTGATTGATGACCCATATGCCATGTGCAATCTGTATAAAAGCTGGCGTACGCCTTGATTCCAATTCAGACAGTGAAGTCTGCTAATTCTGCAGACTTTGAACGTTCAATGTAACTTAGCTTAATGTTAGGTTAATGTGAGAATCATGTAACAATGAATGTAAGATAAGTGTTGTGATCTTAACACTTGGGAATTCTAAAATATATATGGTAGCATAAGATTTGTGCTAAAATAACAAGTTTAGCTAGTAATGCGTTTTATATTGAAAAGTGAATATTAGTATGTCTAATAGATGTTGTGGTTTTAATACCGTGTATAGGTGAACGTGAGTTTTAATATTTTAACTTACACTCGAGGCAAGTTTTCTAACTCTACACTTTCGTTGAGTTAGTTCTATTATTACATTATGTAACTTCATTCTTTTTATTGAGCAAGTTTCTAAACTTCTCTTTTTACATTGAGCAAGTTTTCTAACCCTACATTTACATTGAGCAAGTTTCTTACTTTAATCTTTCATTAATCGAATTCTTGTATTCCTCATCATTATTTGAACAAGCTAGCTATGACTCAAACTATATTCAATCAAGTTTTGAATTCCAATATTTATTGATGTATTCCAACTTGTTTATTGTTAGACAAGTTTCTTTATTGTCCTTCATGTACGATGAATGCAATTTTCTTGAATTCTAATTTCTAATGTTAAATTATCTTAGTTCATTTACTTGACACAAGCCATTCTCATAATGAGCAAGCTTTAATTTCAGCTTGATATTACTTAATGTATATTCAATAATTATGTTATTATTGATCAACTGTTGTGTTATCAAACACTATTGATTCAACTAGTTCTCTAGTTGATGTTCATTAAACTTCAAATTACCCTTGAAAGCTTATCCAAACCAAACTTTCTTTGGTGTGGACTTATACTCTAAATACTGAGATGAACAACCCTATTATTAGGGGTTTACGCTTAGCGTTGAAATGTTTGTGCACAATACATTGTACGAAGGGCTGATCCCCCTAAGTACGTGGAGTTGTTGCCTCTTTTCAGTTCTAACAAAAGAGCTCTAACTCATGCAAGCTTACATGTGTCAACAAGTAATACAGAGCAAGTAAGTATCGATCCCACAGGGAAAGTTGTTAATTTAAATTATTATGCATTAATTAAATCACTATATTTATATGCTCAAACTAATGAATATGATTGGCGACTTACTCTAATCGCCAATAACGACTAAAATAATAATAAAGATGTAATAAATCAAATCTGAAAGTAATGGGATCCTAACTTCATTTAATACTTCATCTAATCACCACTATCATGCAAGACTTGTTCACATATCACAGGAAATAGCCAAGAGCACTAATAGAGTCATAGCCATTTTTCAATGTACTATGACCTACTTACATAGCATCCACAATTGATAGACTTTATGTAATCATCAATATAACCAAAATCACTATATGTCTATGTGAAATTGCAATCATATTGAATTTAAGCACAAGCCCATATTCTAACTCATACGGTGAAATAGTATATGTCTATCTGATTCACGAAATACACAAGCCATACAAAATAGCTCCATATACGTATGTTATCATTATTATAATCCATACTTGCATGTTCATTATCAATTCCATACAAGTACTAAAAGCGAATGGTGATCAAGCATTCATACATGCAAAACAATCATGATAGAAATCCCATATGATATGTAAAATAATCCAGCATTCAAGCATGCAACCAAACTACATATTAAAATCAGTTAGAATCCCATAATGGAGTTTAGTTCATGACTGAACCAAAAGCCATTATGGGATCAAAGCTAAACATGGCTAATAAACAAACAATTGAAAGATGAAAGATAGAAACGATCAAGCCCAATTGCTGATTATAATCCACTAGTAACATTTAAATCCTCAAAAAAATCCAATAAAATACTAATAAAAATCCACAGTGATAGAGAATCCCAAGAAGAATTAGAAAAGTAGAGTTTAGGCTTCGCTCTACGTTGGAATCTCTCTCAGAGTGTACCCTAGTTACCAAATAAAAATACATAAAACTGAATAATGATCACGCCTGACACCAGTCAGAAATCGTTTTAAATCCATTACAACCCTTTTAATTAAAAATTAAAATAAAAGCGAATCAATGACTATAGGCATGGCGTAGTGCTTGTAGGCCTCCCATCTCTGCAATCCTCATGGCAGGCGAGCAACTTGCAGTGTGTAATATTGTCTGTTTGGGTGCTTTCATGGGCGCAGTATCCCAAGCTTGTCCCATGCGCCTTGACCAGCAACTTCTATGACTTTGAGTTTTGGTTCTGCTTTGTTATAATGATCTGCATTCATTGCTCCATTCTTTTTCCATCCACGCTTAGTCTTCTACTCCACTTGATCCCCATGCCACGCATATCCCAACTTGTGCCTCGCTTCATGCGTCCATTCGCCTCGTGCCTTCTAATTCCACCAAATTAGGCCGTTTCCTGCACTTTTTCACCAAAAGGAGTTTTAAGTAAATGCAATACAAAATAACATGAAATGCAACTAAAAATACACTAAAATGTACTTGAGATGGGCATAGTTCGCGTGAATTTCTATCCAATAAGTAGGTATAAAACCCACTTATCAAATACCCCCAAACTTGAATTGTTGTTTGCCCTCAAGCAATGCATATTAATTAAAAATAAAAATGCAGCTATATTACTATGCAACTAAATTATGATGCAACTAGTCTCATATTGTTCCAGCTATCACAGAAATTCAGTCCAAAATGCCTCAACAAATTTTTCCAGGTTCAAGAATACAGATTCAAACCAAACTGTAGGCATAATATCGTACACTCAGATAATTCATAAATGCTATAGATATGTTGTGTGTGTGTGTGTTATGTTCACCAAAACTTGATTTAAGCGAAGAATACACATATTAAATTGCTCAAAACAGAAAATTATAGTTTAAATCAAGACTCATGTATACAAATGCAACAGAGACTATTCCAATATATCAAAACAAACTGAGGTTCAACAATGGGCTTAACTGCTTTATTTTTACTCACGAGGGCGATTTTCGCACTTTCCCGCGGTGTTTATTGCTATTTTTCTTTTCTTTTTTTTCTTTTTTTCCAAATGACTGTGCAATGTCTTACTCCATTAGGCAACACTGCTACCCCTTAGCGAGCTTTCAACCAATGACTCCCAGACCATGAAAGACCTTAGGGAACTAGGTGTAGAGACAATCCCCTCGGGCGTACTTACTCAAGTAGCCAGGGCCCCGAAATAAGACTAGCCACGTTATTACTATTTATTTATTTTTTTATACATAGATACCCATGTTTTCCCAAAGTTTGAATGTTAATGTTTTGCAAGTCTACAACCATGTTTCACATATTTCTCTTTTTGACACTACATTTTCTATTGAGCAATACAACACATACTTCTTATACCTACAAGTGACTATGAACACAATCGTGTAAACCGAAAGCATTTAAATAGCAACATGAACTTCATCGTGTAAAACATTATAGCTAGGTTCATGTTATCCAACATACTCAAAAATCTTTCAAAAATTCACTATCATCATCGGCTAGACAAAAATTTCCATACGGCAAGAACTGTGAGACATGCAATACTAAAAATGAACATGCAAATAAACATGCAACTCTATGCAAAAATAAACTATATGATGCAAACATTAAACTAATCATGCAAAAACAACTACATGCAACTATACTACTACCCCAATACCCCCAAACTTATAATATTCAATGCCCCATTGAATGAAGGTAAAAGGTAACGAAAAACTCCCCTAATGATCAGTGGTACCACCCTCCTCGGGTGGTGAATCTGGTGATGGATATGACACTATTATCCCGAATTGAGGCCACTCTAGCGTCGTTCCTTGCTGCGCAAAAGCCTCAGCCAAGGCCCTCGTGAGTCCCGTCACAAACGTTCCAAAATTATCGTATATGGCATCGACTTTTCGCTCCAACCTTCGGAGCTGGAGATCACCATGGGCAGCAGGTGCTTGCGTGGATGGGTCTGCCTCATCTGTCTGAGGGGGATGCTGTGATGGCTCTAGAAAAGTAGGCTAAATTATAAAACCTCATCCGCGTGGGTGTGGCACACCTCCTGCCCAATCCTCAAATTTTGCAATGGTGGCATGATTTATGTCCTGGCTTGGCTATTGCATTTGTTCGTTGCCCCAGTTGAATCCCTGATGAGCACATAGCATAACAACCACTGATGCATGTGGAATGCTCCTAATGGTGCCTCCCCGCAGATATCGCAACATATTCTGATGGATGAGATGACTAATGTCAATGTATTTTCCGGTGATTATGCCCCACAGAATAATTGCCCTCTCCGCTGTGATCTCGTGCTGATGAGAGGAAGGCACGAGCTTGGCACATATGAACAGATTCCACGCCTTTGCATATCGGTTGTCAATTTGTGGCTGAGGAATATGCGAGGTTGATTCGTGCCGACTTTATAGGTCCATTTCGTGCCAGGCACGCAAAATTCAGCAATAACCAACTCTAAGTCTGTCTCCAAATGTTCACCGGTGACCCAGTTAGCAGCCCCCATTGGCGGTGTATCGGTAAGTCTAAAAATGGTGTGGATGGCACGGGGTCTGTAATCTATCACGACAACTCGAACCATAGCTATACCGCTCATGGTGACCTTGGCATTGCCATAAAACTCGCGGACTATGCTCATCGAACTGGGTGTGGGAGTGGCAGTCCGTCCACCCCAGCCTCTCTCATGAATCATAGCACATAATTGACAATCTTGCCCCTCTGGTTTGAAACCGCACTCCTTGACAAATGTCTTCGCCACAATTTTGTAATACTCCTGCTGAGCTTCTAAGTTTAGAAACTTGGTGTGATCAACAATATCCTCCCCCTGACCGCCCGAGGAAGATGAAGAAGATGAAATAGAACGTGCTCGCTTAGGCCCCATTTACAGTTGATAAAGATCGCACAGATGATATGACTGAGAATGAAGAAGAAACAAATGATGATATTACCCCCCAAGTTCGTTCTACCCAACCAAATCAAAAGCCCTAGTTTTATACTGCAATTGGAGAAGTTGAGTAGATATGGAACGTGGACGAAATCGTGGATGATTACGTGGTGGAGAGATTTATGGCTTCGATATCGTAACTGATAGAGAGGAAGAGTCGTGCGTTATGGAGACTGAGCTAATTTCACTTCTGTTATGATTTCAAATGAGAGTCCAAATGGTCCCCAACTCATTTTTAAAATGTTTAAAAATGTCTCAGTCCGGTGTCGCGCTTGGCCGTGCGCTCTGTCAATAGCTTTAAAGTCTTGGTAGCATGAGTGGCATTTCTAATCTGGTATGTGTGTGGCGTCAGCGATCGATTCAGGTACTTTATTTTCATTCTTGCAATGCATGAACATGCTTCTTCTGCACTCATCGAGTTTGCTTCCAAACTGCCTATCAGTAATGACTTCAATTGCGTATACCTACATAGGCATTAATGCACTCTGTTAAAACATGAATTCTTACCAAATACTCTCTAAATTATTTCAATCATTCGCAATGCAAATCTTGCTACACACTCAATTATGCTACTCCTACAAACTATCAATAATGAGACTAAGATGAACCAACTAAAATAATCTAAACTGAATAAATAAAAAAATAGAGATAGAAATAATGGGTTGCCTCCCATCAAGCTCTACGTTATAGTCAATTAGCTGGACTGTCTCTGAATCTCAAATTGAAGAACGAGTTAAGGTGCTTTCCTATCTGTCCACCTCACTCATTGTTTTAATATCCCTTAGTTGCGGCAATGGCTTGACCTCCAAATCTGAATTGTCACTAGTTATACACCTCAACGGTCCACAGTGCACCAAATTATGTTCCTCATCATTTAAGACCCGATCCACCGAATCAACCCGAAAACATTCTTCTTCATCTGTTGGGAACTTCATTTCCTTAAAGACGTTAAAGGGAACCTCCTGATCATGTACATGTATGGTGAGTTCCCCTTTTTGCACATCTATCAAAGTCCTGCCTGTGGCTAAGAATGGTCTCCCCAGTATAATTGGTATATTTTTATCTTCCTCGTAATACAAAATGATGAAGTCAGCCGGAAAGATAAATTTGTCCACCTTCACCAAGACATCTTCAACAAGTCCCCGTGGATACGTGATGGATCTGTCAGCTAACTGTAACGCAATGTTTGTCGGCCTTGGAGCTGGCAATCCTAACTGATTGAATACTGACAAGGGCATCAAATTTATGCTTGCCCCAAGATCACATAAACACTTACTGAAGCTCATTTTACCGATTGTGCATGGAATTATGAAGCTGCCCGGATCCTTTAGCTTTGTAGGTAACTTCTGCTGAAGCACTGCACTGCATTCTTCTGTCAAGGATACTGTCTCAAATTCATCTAATCTCCTTTTCCTTGACAGTATACCCTTCATGAACTTTGCATAGCTTGGCATTTGTTCCAATGCCTCGGGGAAAGGTATATTAATTTGCAGCTTTTTAAATATCTCTAGAAACTTACTGAATTGCTTATCTTCCCTTTGCTTATTTAATCTTTGTAGATACGGAACTTGAGGGTGAATTGGTGGTACTGAACTCTTAAGCTTCTCCTCTGAACCTGCTTTATCTTTCTCTTCCTGCTAAACCTCAGACTTTTCCATATTTTCTTCTTTAACAACTGACTGCTCTTCCTCGCGCGGCCGCGTGGCCTCCTTAATACAATTGGGCGCGGGCGCGTGACTTGCAGTGTCTGCAGTGTTTTTCCCAGACCTCAATGTGATAGCTTGACACTATTCCTTCCCGTCTCTTCGTGGATTTGCTTCTATATTACTCAGCAATGAACCCTGGGGCCTATTGGTAAGCATGTTTGCCATCTGCCCCATATGAGTTTCCAGATTCTTAATAGCCACTGCTTGGCTTTTGATCATAACCTATGTATTTCATCATCATCTCCTCTATTTCTGATTTCTTTTCTTGCTGAGGTGCAGCTGGAGTGTGATGTTGTTGTTGTTGAGAAAATCCCGGCGAAAAAGGTGGTCTAGGATTACCTTGTGCATTTGTCTTTGGTTATATCAAACCGATTATTTGTTTGAAACCTGATTCTCTTGATTCCCTTGGTTATTTGACCAACTAAGGTTGGATGATTTCGGTTGTTGGGGTGGTATGTGTTCTGAAACTGGCCTTGGTCTTTTTACGTAACTCAGAAGTGATAAGCACATTGATCGTCGAGTGTGACCCACTTTAAATCTCATATCTACGAAGGCTTATTTGTCTTCGTTTTACCTTCTATTAATGTATCTATTTTCTTCGTCATGGCTGTCATCTGTGCTGATAACTGCGTGATAGCATCTACTTCCAACACACCTGCAACCTTGGGCTATGGCATTCGAGATGTAGGATTCTGAAAATCGTTTGATGCCATTGTCTCGATAAGGTTGTAGGCTTCCTCATAGCTTTTTTTCCTTTAATGCCCCTCCTGCAGCTGCATCTATAATCGGTCTCGACTGCCATCCCAATCCATTATAAAATGTGTTGATCACCATCCAATCTGGCATACCGTGATGTGGACACTTTCCCAGCATCTCTTTATATCTCTCTCATGCTTCATATAAGGACTCGCCCTGTTGTTGCTCAAACTGAGAGATAGTTGTCCTCATCTTTGCAATCTTAGCCATTGGGAAGAACTTGGCCAAGAATTTATGTGCTAAGTCCTCCCATGTAGTTATGGATCCTGCTGGAAAAGAATGAAGCCAACTTCTTGCTTTATCCCTCAATGAGAATGGGAATAGCCTAAGTCTGATAGCATCCTTCGTCACACCGTTGTATCTAAATGTATCACAAATTTCGATGAAACTCAACAGGTGTTCATTCGAATTATTTGTAGCGGCATGCCCAAACTGTACCGAATTTTGTACTATCTGAATAGTGCCCATTTTTATCTCGAATGTATTGGCTGCTATCGCTGGTCTGACGATGCTAGACTGTAATCCATTAATATTGGGCATGGAATATTCGTTCAGAGCCCTATGCTCCTCTCTTTGCTCTTCTCCTTGTGCCTCGACTGCCATATTAGTTGTAGTACTTTCTAAATGTGCTTGTAAATTTCTATGAACACTCGCTTTCCAACCTCTCCCGTTTATGTTGTCCTGAACAGGTGTTAAGTCGGGGTTGGATGACCGTGTGCGCATAAAATTTTTTACAAGTTCCTGAAATAAAAATAGAAACAAAAATGGAAATGAGATAAGAATAGATTTGTCTAAGTCATACAATATAGCTTAAAATTAATGATAATAATAAAAATTTAAACGCATTTCCCCGGCAACGGCTCCAAAAATGTGTTGCCTCTTTTTAAGTTCAAACAAAAGAGCTCTAACTCATGCAAGCATACATGTGTCAACAAATAATACAGAGCAAGTAAAGTATCGATCCCACAGGGAAAGTTGTTAATTTAAATTATTATGCATCAATTAAATCACTATATTTATATGCTCAAACTAATGAATATGATTGGTGACTTAATCTAATCACCAATAACGACTAAAATAATAATAAAGATGTAATAAATCAAATCTGAAAGTAATGGGATCCTAACTTCATTTAATACTTCATCTAATCACCACTATCATGCAAGACTTGTTCACATATCACAGGAAATAGCCAAGAGCACTAATAGAGTCAGCCATTTTTCAATGTACTATGACCTACTTACATAGCATCCACAATTGATAGACTCTATGTAATCATCAATATAACCAAAATCACTATATGTCTATGTGAAATTGCAATCATATTGAATTTAAGCACAAGCCCATATTCTAACTCATACGGTGAAACAGTATATGTCTATCTGATTCACGAAATACACAAGCCATACAAAATAGCTCCATATACGTATGTTATCATGATTATAATCCATACTTGCATGTTCATTATCAATTCCATACAAGTACTAAAAGCGAATGGTGATCAAGCATTCATACATGCAAAACAATCATGATAGAAATCCCATATGATATGTAAAACAATCCAGCATTCAAGCATGCAACCAAACTACATATTAAAATCAGTTAGAATCCCATAATGGAGTTTAGTTCATGACTGAACCAAAAGCCATTATGGGATCAAAGCTAAACATGGCTAATAAACAAACAATTGAAAGATGAAAGATAGAAACGATCAAACCCAATTGCTGATTATAATCCACTAGTAACATTCAAATCCTCATAAAAATCCAGCAAAATACTAATAAAAATCCACAGTGATAGAAAATCCCAAGAAGAATTAGAAAAGTAGAGTTTAGGCTTCGCTCTACGTTGGAATCTCTCTCAAAGTTTAACCCTAGTTGCCAAATGAAAATACGTAAAACTGAATAATGATCACGTCTGACACCAGTCAGAAATCGTTTTAAATCCATTACAACCCTTTTAATTAAAAATTAAAATAAAAAAAAATCGTGACTCACGAGGCATCACGCGTCATTGTAGGCCTCCCCTGATGTAATCTCGGCAGGCAAGAATAACTTGCGATGTGTAATGTTATGTAACCTATGGGATATGATGATGATGTTGTCCTAAAACTTTTGTAGTTCAAGAAAATAATGTAAATAGCAGTGATGCTATTGTTTTATATTTTCAAAGAAATTATGAATACATAAAAGTTGTTGTTTTATTCAAAGTGTTATGTGATTATGTGGCTATTTCTTTTGTGGAGGCAAGTTAAGTAGAAATTACTTAAAAGAGTTGAATAATAATCTAATGAGTGTATTTTTATCAGAAAATGCCTCCCAGACATCAACCACCACGACAAAGAACCACTGAGGGAACCAATATCGACAATGTTGATGTTAACCTCGTTCAACAACTAGTGACGCTACTAACAGGAGCATTGCAGAATAAACCACAGAACCAAGGAACAATGTTTAAGGATTTCAAGGCGGTTGGACCACCTGAATTCTGTGGGTCCATGAATCCAGTCGAGGCACAAACCTGGATTATGGAGATAGAAAAGGTGTTCGATGTTGCTAGGGTAGGGGATGATCAGAAGACTGCTTTCGTAACATTCATGTTAAAAGCATAGGCTAATTATTGGTGGCAGGCCAATAAAACTTGTGAAGGGCCAGGGGTGATGACCTGGGATAGGTTTAAGAAGATATTCTTCGAGACCTATTTCCAAGAGAGTTCGAAGAGTCAGCTAGAAGTACAATTTTTGGAACTGAAGCAGGGAACGATGACGGTATCTGAGTATGACGCTAAATTCAACGAGTTGGCGAGGTTTGCGCCATATCAAGTCAGCACGGAAGAACGCAAGGTGAAGAGATTTGAACAAAGACTGAATCCCTGGTTGTATAGTAGGGTCTCCCTGTTCCAATTGAAGACTTTCTCAGCAGTGATAGGGAAAGCAATACTCGCTGAAGGTGGAGGCGAGGCAGTGACAAAGTTTAATCAGGAACAGAAGAAGAAGAAGAAGAATGAGGTAGAGAATAAGAATGGAAGTGGTAGTGGTGGAAATAACAACAACAACAATAATTTGAAAAGGAAGTGGAATGGAAGCGTGGGTACTGGAAACCAGCAAGGTAACCAGCAAAACAAGAAGTTTGAAGCATGTGCTACATGCGGCAAGTTTCATAAGGGTGTGTGCTTGATGGGGAAACGAGTATGCTTCAATTGTGGTCAGGAGGGTCACATCGCCCTAAATTGCACTCAACCTAAGAAGAACGTGTGCTTCACGTGCGGATCCAAGGATCACTTTGCTCATGAATGCCCTAAGAAAAAGGCTGGAGAGACAACCAGAAGCAATGGAGGTAACAATGGAGGTACATGGGCCATTACTGGACGTGCAGCATCAAACAAACCCACAGCCAGAACCTTCAACATGACTGTGCAAGATGTTGTGCAATCAAAAGATGTGGTGTCAGATATTATCCCAATCAATGATATAAATTCTTATGTTCTTCCCGTGCTACTTGCTCGTTTATATCTGATGCTACTTGCTCGTTTATATCTGATGAATTTGCTAAGAGGTTAGGATTGCCTGGTGAAGAACTGAATTTTCCTTTGAACATAGAAATTGCAAATAAGGAAGTAATAGCTGTTAGGTTCGTATACAAGAACTGTAGGGTGAACATTAAGGAGAATATCTTGATGGTAGATTTAATTCCGATTAGACTTGGAGAGTTTGATGTTATTTTGGGAATGGATTAGCTACTCAAATATGGAGTGGTAATATATTGCCAAAAGAAGTGTGTAAACCTTATGACCCCGTCAAAGGTAGTATTTTATGGTAGTAAGTCACCTAGACAACTGAAATGTCTGACGATTATGCAGGCCAAGAAATTGTTGAGTCAAGGCTGTGTGGGCTATTTAGCTTACATAGTCGATACTCAGAAAAAGAGTTTGAAACTGGAAGAGATACCAGTGGTGAGGGAATTTGAGGATGTGTTTCTAGAGGATTTTCCAGGACTTCCGCCTGACAGAGAGATTGAGTTCGTGATCGACTTAGCGCCGGGAACATCACCAATATCGAAGGCCCCGTACAGAATAGCTCCGGTAAAAATGAAGGAACTGATGGTACAGTTGCAAGAGTTGCTAGATAAAAAGTATATTTAACCAAGCGTATCACCGTGGGGAACTCCGGTGTTATTCATGAAGAAGAAGGATGGTCAATGCGTCTTTGCATTGATTATAGAGAATTAAACAAAGTCACTATTAAAAACAAATACTCGTTGCCGAGAATAGATGACTTGTTTGATCAGTTGAAGGGTGCTAAATACTTCTCGAAAATATATTTGAGAAGTGGGTATCACCAATTGAAAGTGAGGAAGGAGGATATACCTAGAACGGCATTCAGAACTCAGTATGGACATTACGAGTTTCTGGTGATGTCTTTTGGTTTAACCAATGCACCTGCTGCATTCATGGATTTGATGAACAGGGTGTTTAGACCATTCTTAGACAAGTTTGTAGTGGTATTCATCGACGACATTCTGGTGTATTCCAAAACTCAAGAAGAACACGTAGAACACTTACGTTTGACATTGGAAACACTAAGAAAGGAAAAATTGTACAAAAAATTCTCTAAGTGCGAATTTTGGCTGGATCGTGTACAATTTCTTGGGCACGTGATTGATAAAGATGGGATTTCAGTGGATCCATCAAAGGTGGAAGCTGTAATCAATTAGGAACAACCAAGAACACCGTCAGAAGTGAGGAGTTTCTTGGGATTGGCCGGCTATTATAGAAGATTTATTCAAGATTTCTCTAAGATAGCCACTCCGCTAACAAATTTGACAAGGAAAGCGGTAAAATTTGTTTGGACGGAGAAGTGTGAAAAAAGTTTTCAAGATTTGAAGAAGAAGCTAAGTGTGGCACCTGTGTTGTCATTACCAGATAGTACATGAAACTTTGTGGTGTTTAGTGATGCCTCACATAAAGGGTTGGGTTGTGTTCTTATGCAGAATGACAAAGTAATTGTGTATGCATCAAGTCAACTGAAGGATTATGAGAAAGGTTATCTGACTCATGATTTGGAATTGGCTGCAGTAGTATTTGCTCTGAAGATATGGAGACACTATCTCTATGGAGAAAAACGTGAGATCTATACAGACCATAAAAGTCCGAAGTATATTTTCACACAGAAGGACCTGAACATGCGTCAAAGAAGATGGATGGAATTGATAAAAGATTACGATTGTGAGATCTTTTATCACTCAGGAAAAGAGAATGTGGTTGCAGATGCTTTGAGCAGGAAAGGTCGGGAGAAGTTGATGCTGATAACCACTCAGGAGGAGCTTATTTCAGCAATGACAAAGCTAGAGTTGGAAATTAAATTTCCAAAGGAATACGATGAACGACTATTCCAGATAGATGCTAGCCCAACTTTGGTGGACAAAGTGAAGAACGCTCAACTACAAGATAAAGAATGCGAAACGATCAAAGAGAAAGTGGTTGAGGGTAGTGATGTAAAATACAAGATCTATACTGAAGGACTACTACCGTTCGAGGAAAGAACTTGGGTTCCAGCAGTACCAAAGCTTAAAGACGAAATCTTGACCGAAGCACACAACACAAGATATTCGATTCATCCAGAAAGTACGAAAAATGTATCAAGATTTGCGGAGACATTTTTGGTGGCCGAACATGAAAAGAGACGTTGCCGAATGCGTGGAAAAATGCTTGACATGTCAAGGATTCAAGGCCGAGCATCAAAGACCAAGCGGGTTACTTCAACCATTAGAAATACCAGAATGGAAGTGGGAACACATCACAACGGATTTTGTGGTGGGCCTTCCAACTACTCAGAAAGGATGCGATGCGATCTGGGTGATAGTGGGGATGATCGACAAAATCGGTAAGACTTTTACCAATAAAGATTAAGTTCAATCTTGATCAGTTGGCAAGGTTGTACGTTAAAGATATTATTTCGAGGCATGGAGTGCCAGTATCAATTGTATCAGATAGAGATCCGCGATTTATGTCAAACTTCTGGAAGAGACTACAAGAATGTATGGGAACACAATTACGAATGAGTACAGCATACCATCCGCAAACCAATGGGCAAAGCGAACGAACAATCCAAACGTTGGAAGATATGCTGAGAGCATACATCATGGATTTCAAAGGATGCTGGAAAGAACATTTACCGTTGGTGGAATTTTCCTACAACAACAGTTACCACGCGAGCATCGGCATGCCACCTTACGAGGCATTATACGGTAAAAAGTGCAGAACTCCATTATGCTGGGATGAAGTAGGTGAACGCCAATTGTTAGGACCAGAACTGGTATAACAAACTGCTGAGGTTGTCAAACTCATCAGGACAAGATTGGTAGCAGCCCAAGACAGATAGAAAAAGTATGCCAACCAACACAGGCATAATCGCAAATTTGAAGTAGGAACTTTCGTTTTCCTAAAATCTTCTCCTTGGAAGGGGAAAATTCATTTTGGCAAGAAAGGAAAGCTCAGCCCAAGATTTATTGGATCGTTCGAGATACTACGAAGAATGGGGGAAGTGGCTTATGAGGTAGCTCTACCTCCAGAGTTGGAAAATATTCATAAAGTTTTTCACATCTTGGTGTTACGACCGTATAAACCCGATTACAAACATGTGATCGAATATGAACCGTTGCAGTTCAGTAAAGATTTATCTTATGAAGAGATTCCTATCCATATAGTCGACAGAAAAGAACAAGTGCTCAAAAATAAAGTGATACCTTCTGTGAAGGTGATATGGAGGAACCACAATGTCGAAGAGGCTACGTGGGAACTCGAAGCTGAAATGATGAAGAATTACCCTGAGTTATTTGTTTAATCTATGTCTTCGATTCTGGGGACAGAATCTTTGTAAGTAGGAAAGAATGTGACGATTTGATTGTTTGAATTGTGATTCTGAGGACAGAATCCTTGTAAGGAGGGAATAATGTAACATTCCAGAATTTTAATTATAATATTAAATAATTATTGAGTTATATAAATATTTAATTGATGTGTTTATCATTGAATAAATATTTTTTTAATTGATTTGATTTTATTTGGTTAATTATTTATTAAATAAATAATTAATAAGTTAAGTAAATTATTATGTTGATATTTCAAATTGATTGTTAATTATTTGTATTGAAGTTATGTGATTAAATAATTTATTTAATTAATTGTTATTTGAATTAATTAAATTAAATATGAAAGCTTGATTAAATAAAGTGTGACAAATAACTATATTATAAGGAGTTATTAAAATATATTAAAGTAGTTTAATTTAGTTTTACCCAAACAATGCTTAAGGATATAAACTCTTTAATTTTAAATGATTTGCCAAACAAAGCCCTATGGCTTTTGGATTTCTTTTGAATTTTGAATATATAATATTAATTAAATAAACAAAATATAAATAATATATTATATATATATATATATATATATTTAGTAAATGATAATTTATTAAGGGCAATTAGTATAATGTCAGTTTTTACGTTTGAAAGGTGAGTGTTGGTTTTAGTTTAACATTAGGTATAATCTATATGGTCTAAGCCTAAGCCTAAGAACAACTACAGAGAAAAAGAGAAGAAAAGGTTTTAGAGAGAATTGCTTGAGAGAATTTGAGAGAGAACGTGAGCATATTCCAGTGATCTTAGCAAGAATTACACGCTAATTGAAGGTATGTTTACATAACCTTTGTATATATATATATATATATATATATATATACATATATGAGTTTTACGACAATAATTTTCATACTCTATGAAATTTTATATGTTGGAATTGTTGCTATAAAATTCAATTATGATGATTATACTGTTGGGTACTTATAGTTGTATGTGTTAATCATGATTGGAGTTGGGTTTAAGCAAGAATGGTATGCTAATTTCGGTTAACAGTAGAAGAAAATTTTCGACAGTGTATATTTATATGTATTTTTTTCATATGCCTCATGTAAGTACCAATTTTGATGATCAATTCATATGTTAAACTGTAAATTTAGTCTTGTATATGTTAGTTCATTAAGAAACGAGCATAACGTAATTTGAACGAAGCAATTTGGCCAAGTATAGAGATTACAGTGATGATTTTAGTGAAGAAACTCAAAAATAGAGTTTTAGTATAAAAATATGAATTTTGAGAAATTAAAATAGTTAGAAGTGTTGTTAAATTTTTCTAATTGATGGAAAATGTTAGCAATCATGTTTATGATATTGTTATATTTATCTTACATGTTATTATTACTGTTTGGTGGGTGAAATTCGTGTTAGTTCGCTTAAGAAAAGCGTCAGAGTAGCCATGTTCTCGCAAAAAGCGGAGTTCATGTAGAATATGCACGATCTCTAGCTCTTCGGCGCAAGCCGTTATTGATGCAAGCGTATTTACCGCAATCGATATAAATGGCGGCGGTCGCGCCATGATTGCCTGGGCCAGAGATAGTGAAGTCTGCTAATTCTGCAGACTTTGAACGTTCAATTTAACTTAGCTTAATGTTAGGTTAATGTGAGAATCATGTAACAACAAGGTTAAATAGAGTCATGTTAGGTGGATTATTAATTCAAAGTTGTAAAAGTTGTTAGTAAGTTACGAACGTGTTATGCGTAACTTAGCTTATACAATGAATGTTAGATAAGTGTTGTGATGTTAACACTTGGGAATTCTAAAATATATATGGTAGCATAAGACTTGTGCTAAAATAACAAGTTTAGCTAGTAATGCGTTTTATATTGAAAAGTAAATATTAATATGTCTAATAGATGTTGTGGTTTTAATAATGTGTATAGGTGAACATGAGTTTTAATATTTTAGCTTACACTTGAGGCAAGTTTTCTAACTCTACACTTTCGTTGAGTTAGTTCTATTATTACATTGTGTAACTTCATCTTTTGATTGAGCAAGTTTCTAAACTTTTCCTTATACATTGAGCAAGTTTCTTACTTTAATCTTTCATTAATCGAATTCTTGTATTCCTCATCATTATTTGAACAAGCTAGCTATGACTTAAACTTTATTCAATCAAGTTTTGAATTCCTATATTTATTGATGTATTCTAACTTGTTTATTGTTAGACAAGTTTCTTTATTATCCTTCATGTACGATGAATGCAATTTTCTTGAATTCTAATTTCTAATGTTGAATTATCTTAGTTCATTTACTTGACACAAGCCATTCTCATAATGAGCAAGCTTTAATTTCAGCTTGCTATTACTTAATGTATATTCAACAATTATGTTATTATTGATCAACTGTTGTGTTATCAAACACTATTGATTCAACTAGTCCTCTAGTTGATGTTCGTTAAACTTCAAATTACCCTTGAAAGCTTATCCAAACCAAACTTTCTTTGGTGCGGACTTGTACTCTAAATACTGAGATGAACAACCCTATTATTAGGGGTTTACGCTTAGCATTGAAATGTTTGTGCACAATACATTGTACGAATTAAGGGTTGATCCCCCTAAGTACATGGAGTCCTTATAGTCATGTGACTGTTAAAGTTGAAAGATTTCTTATAACTGTGGACATGGTTCGTGGTCATTAGACCCTAAGTAGTATATTTCAGAATGTTAATAAAACATATCATTAAGTTCTATTGAGCCTACTATTTGGCAAATGTTGTAAAGTTATTCATTCTTATTTCAAGTGAGTTTTGTTTGCTCACTCTTTCTTATATAACCATTACAACTAAGGATGAGAAGGTAGATGTACCTAGCACCAGTAAGGGCAAGGGAAAGATGAACAAGTTTTGAAGACTTGTAATATGTTGACAGTTATTTATCAGACTTTAATTTGATTATTGTAATGAACTTATTTAAATTCCGCATTTGAATGATTGTAATTAAAGGTTAGATAACCTGGGAGATTTTTATTAATGTAATCTTGTATGGGCAGGTTTTATTATTCAATTTTATTATGATTGGGTAGTTAGATATGAATGTTTTGATTAAGTGAACACCGAATCTTGAGGTAATGAAGTACCGAGATTTGGGGGTGTCACATCAATCATATGATTCAAGTAAGAAGTGAACATAACTAGCTCAGGAAGTCTAACAAAATATTATATAGATACCACTTCGAGAATCATATGATTATTCTTCAATAACTGAACAATAGTTATGAAGTACTATGAAACATTGAATAGCACTTCTCATCTCATAAAATAATTCCAAAGTACATATAGTAGTTTGGAAATTCTGAGTAGGTCCATAGACCATGAACATTCTCTTTAGCTTTTATTCATGAAAAGGACAACCCTACACGAAGTCCGTAAGTCCGACATATCTTACGAGCACTTCTAGGTGATCAGCCTATAGTACTCTATGTTGATCAACACTCATCCATTAAACATATGTATGTTTAAGTTTTGGCAACCTCGCGTGCCCATCGAATAATTGATGTAAAATACATTTGTTTATTCATACTCAGGCTTACCTTGAATCTGTACCAAACAATTGGCGTAGGATAGCGTTATCAATTCTATATTGAAAGACTTGTAAAGAAATCAATCAATCTTTCAAGAATATTCTATCCGAGTTAAAACTAGCATCGACCCTTTCATAAAACAATTCATTCGTCTCATAACATGAATCACTGAAAACCTGGCTAATACGAAGGTTAGAAAAGCGATAAGAAAACTTTCCTTCAGCGTCTGCTACAAGAAAATTACTTTTCCTTTGAGTCTTTACAGTCTCTACAACACATAACCACATAACATACCACACTAGGTCATGAATGAAAATGCATGGTTCCTAATGAATCTTACCCTTCTTCTTAATCTAATCATGTATTAGATTTTTTATTATTGGTTCCGGCTTGACGTCGTTCTTTACATCGTTCTTACCAACTTATTTCTCTTCTATAACTTAACTGAAATTATTTCATTAATACAACCCATTTCGAGTTAATCATCCTTCCTCACGACTTACTAACGTTCTTACATCATTAAACCATTACTCGATCGTCATTGGTGAAGTACCAACGTTGAATACCATTCACAGTTTACTTACTTAACCTTCACGTTCTTCGTTCCCGCTCAATTGATTATCTTCAACCTTTAGTTATCAAACTTAAGGTTTAACAATGTCTTAAACAATGTTACTTAAAGCTTTAGTTCATTACTAACCAATTAATGTTCTTGCTTCACTTATAAACTTTCTTTACTATGCAATCCCTAAGATTGGCGCTGCGGCGCCAGCTTCTTTGTAACATTCCATAATTTTAAATTGTAATATTAAATATTTGTTGAATTATATAAATATTTAATGGATGTGTTTATTGTTGAATAAATAATTGTTCAATTTAATTTGATTTCATTTAGTTAATTGTTTGTTAAATAATTAATGAGTTAAGGAAATTAATTATTAAGATATAATATTCTAATTTAATTTAATAATTAAGTTAAAGAGTTTATAATGATTAAATGATTTATCTAATAAATTGTTATTAGAATTAATTAAATTAAGTATGAAAACTTAATTAAATAAAGTGTGACAAATAACTATTTTATAAAGGAGTTATTAAAATAAAGTAGTTTAATTTAGTTTTACCCAAACAAGGGTTAATGATATTAATTCTTTAATTTTAAAGGGTTTTTCCAAACGGAGCCTTATAGCTTTTGGGTTTTTTTTTGAATTTTGAATTATAATAATATAAAATAAATAAATAAAATAGATTTATAACCTATAAGTTATATCTTTATAACTGATAATAGTTAATAGGTTTATTATTGTCATATCAGTTTTATTTTGACGCTTACTTGTTTATCAGTTAGTTTTGTTTATGCTCAATTATTTGTTAAGTCTAAGAAAAGGTTGTCAGAGAAAATACAGAGAGTTTGAGAGAACCTGAGAGGGAGAATCAAGAGAAGAAGTTTTGAGTTTTTCAAACTTTTTCTCAATGGTTAGCAAAGATTTTTAAAGCAACAAAAGGTATGTATAATCTTAACATATATGTGTTTTACACTACTATAATCTATAATTACTGTGTTTATGAATTTGACTGTAATATAAGGTTCTTTACAAACTTTCTGTAAAACCATGTTTGTATAATTGGTTAGGGAATTATGTGTATGTGTAATTGTGGTTGTTATACTAGCATAATATATATATATATATATATATATATATATATATATATATATATATATATATATATATATATGATTGTATGCTTAATATATAGATAAGATTGTATGCTAATTTACGTATACAAGAAAGGAGTTATTTTTTTTTTTACAGTGAGCATATGTGTGGCAGTGATTTGTAGAAATATCAAAATTAGTAATTGTTGTTAGCTAATTGTGAAATTTAGGTGTGATTATGTAACAACCCGATATTTTCTATATAAATAAATCAGAAATTTTGTGTATAATTTTAATTTATTTATTAAAATAAATATGGGGAATATGTGCCAAGATAATGGGTATATGTATTTATGTGATAAACAAAAATATATTTATTACATGAATTATTACAAATTATTTTTATTATAAATTATATTCTTATAATAATTAACTTTATAGTAGAAATATTTTTATAAATTATATTCTATGAAAATATGTTATTTAAATAATATATGAAATGATTATAGAATTATTATAACAATTATTTTATATTATTATATGGAATTATTTCGGATTAGTTAATTTAATTATTTTTCTAACTTAATTAATAATGTTATTTATGTAAGATAAATCAGATATGGAATCTAAACCCTAATTTTGAATTTATATCAAGGAATGAGAATAATAATATAATATTAATTATATTTATGATTTTTCAGTGCTATAAATATGTACTGTATGTACGCATTGTTAATGATTGGTCAATGATGGTGCAGTATGTGAAAACCCTCGTATTACTGATAAACCCTAGTTTTGAAGTCAAATACGACTTTAAAATCTGTTTAGTAATTATGTTATGTGATTCATGATAATTATAATTATTAATTATAATCAGGAAAACGCTAATTATGAAAAACCCTAATTAGTAATTTAAAAACCCTATTTTCTTAAATAATAATTAGCTAATTGCTAAGTGAAGACCCTAATTTGAAGCTCAATTATGAGTTCGAGACTGTTAAATAATGGTGTTATTAATGTATGTTGTGTATTATATAATTTTATGATTAATTAGGTAAACCCTAATTAATATTTAGAAATATTAATTTCTAGAAACCCTAATATTTATATTATAAACCCTAATTTGTAAGTTGTAAACCCTAATCACTAAATTGGGAAATTTAATGTTAATTAGTAGATCTTAAACCCAAATGGCAAACTGTTAAGTAAATTAAAAACCTATATTTAATTAAGAAACCTAAATTATTTTAGAAAACCTTAATTAGGGTTAAACCCTAAGGGTTTGCCAAGATTACCAAAATGCCTTTAAAATCATAAGGTCAATCACCATTTTATCCTTTTGTGCATTATTTGAGCTAACTTATAAATCTACAAAGTTGAGGTTGTTTACCAACTCTTACTAACCCCATGTGACTAAATTTCCAGCAGATCAGCCTCATATCTCAGCATAATACATTTCATCTAAGTGTTTATATAGTTCAAGAGAGAGAAAATGTCATTTGTTAGCTTATTTTTCACCAAACACCCAACTCACTTTTCTCTCACTCAAACCCACGAAATTCTAGTGTTAGATCAGTCACAATTCAAGCCCCACTAACACCCACAGCAAATCAGAGGCATAGATTCAAGAATTTGTGCATAAAGGTATAAAACCCTATTCGAAAATCTGACCCTTGATCCATTGTTAGTAGTTATGTTTATGTGTTTGTAATATGTTCTATTTAGTGTCTATAAGTGATCTGGGTTGGCACATGTTAGATCCATAACATCAAAGTGCTCAAAATTTAAGTTTTACAAAATTTGGGAATTTTTTTTTTGTGGTCTGACAACGAATGTCAGACCCTGTAAATCTCATTGTGTTATGAGTTTTTGTTGTTTAAATGTTTGAAGTTGTAGTATGTCATGAGATCTTTTCTATGAAACTTGAATCAGGTCCATATTTGTTATAGAATTAAAGTTATTAAGAGTCAAAGTGGGTTGATCGGCATTGTCCGGTTGTTTATGGGCAGCCCAGAATTGCCCAGAACGTCTGACAGTGATTTTGCAGGCGCTTGACCTTGCTGTTGTTAGGTGTTTTGATCATGTTGATATTTTATACTTGTAGACTGACATGAATACTACATACTAAAGTCTTTATATCACCTAGATTTTTAACAGAATCGATTTGAGTGTTGGTCAAACATGGGTTGACGAAACTGCTCAAGAACATTTCTGGAAAACCCAGAAATGTTCAAGAACAGATCCTGACCGGCTCTTTGACCGGACAAAATCTCTTAGATGTGATGTTGTTAATATGATATAGTGCTTGATATTTGTACCTTAACATCTCTACTACATGACGGAACTGTTAGATGGCATTAAATAAGCTCAAAATCAAATATCCAAAGCTTCAAAGTAGGACCCTTGAGTTTCTGGGCAACCCAGAACCTCAAGAACATATCTGACAAGATTTCTATTGCTAATAACTCTTTGATCTGTTGTGTTACGGCCATGTTATCGATTTCTAATGGTAGTATTGCATTTATATTACAATCCAAACAATTTAGGCTGACTAGGATACCTTAGGATCATGGAGAAATTGTTGGTCAAACTTGACACCTTGACTACTGACATGAATGTTCTAGGCAGGCTCAAGAACACCTATAACGACAGTTTTGTCGCTATAGGGCCCCTTTAACGACAAATATTTTTGGAAATTAATTATTTTAATTAAATAAATAGAAAAAAATAGTTTTAAAATATATAAAAATACAAAATAAATTATTAAAAATTATTTTAAAGTCCTAAAATTAGTTTTTAATTAATTTGAATATATTTTATAAATATTTAATATTTTTGGAATATTAAAGGTATTTAATTTATTTAATTATAATATTAAATAAATTATTTAAAAATGATTTTAATACATGAAAAACATTTAGAATTATATTATGGTATAAGAAAATAATTTAAGTTATTTTGATAACTTTTAATATTTTGTGATGAATTTCACTAATTAATTAATATTAGTGATAATTAAGTTATTTAATAAATGTATTAAATAAATTATGAAAATATAATTAATGATTTAAAAATCATTTAAAGGTTATAAAAATATTTTAAGTTATAAAGTATAAATCTTGATATTTTGTCATGAAAAATATTAATATTTTAATATTAATGATATTAGATTTATTTCATAATTATATTAAATGAATTATGTAAGACCCCAACTTTTATGAATAAAGATGAATTTTCTATAAATATCATTTTTGAATATTATGGAGTGAATTTGATATAATATTATAGTTGTGGATAATATTTATAAATTTTGCAAAGTACGCAAGTTGTTATATAATATTCGATTGGTCGGTAAATATTCGTTTTAACATGGAATACTCGTACGACGGCACAATCGTTGGTGGACCCCACAACGGAATTATTGTCGGATTGAAAAAATGACAAAAATATCTTTTTATAAAATAACGGCGAAAGTTTAAACGTTAAGTGTTAGAATACCTGGTGGCTAAAATACAGTAATACGCGTTGTTGCACAGTAGCACACGGTATCGCACAGTATTTTTGAATTATGGATTCTTATGTAAGAAGGCACTACTCAATAATTGTTATAGTAATTACTGTTCAATATTTTATTTTGATTCAATAATTGTTGCGTTGATATATATTATTGTTGTTTCAATAATTATCACTGCACAGTATTTCCCATTATCAGATCAATAATTCATATTATTTGAATAATATTATTAGATAACATTATTGGCAATGTCTAGAAAGTTCTGTCAAAGAGAGGTTTGGTCACCTAATTGCGCGCCAGTAAGGAGAAATCCTTATCGGAAAGCCCCCTCTTTCCTGGGAACTGCCTGGTTGTCATTATTGTGATTCTGTAATATTATTTGTGAATAATTAATTATTGATTTATATGATAAGGAAATATTTATTTTTATGTGGACATAAATGATGGATAGGAAAATATTTATTTTATGTGGTTATAAATGAAGAAATTAATGTTGAGGTGTTTTATCAGTATTTTGTCGGATTTGAAGTATTAAAAAATTAAATCAGTGTTCTTAAAGCTCTATTGCGTAAGTTATAATTTTAATCTGACCGTTGGATCGTTGTGATTTTTGAATATGTTATGCATATATAAATTGAGTATATGTCAACAAATTTTGAACCGTTAAAAATTAACGTATGATTTGTTATGAATTTTAAGAGGTGTTGAAAATTGTCCGTTTATGGAATTCAGATATTTTCTGTTTGGAATTTGGAAAAACTTTCTTCTGCAAAGTTGTAGAGAATTCGATTTCGTGTGGAATGGACATAAAATTCGTATTTTTCTGAAAAAAGGAATATTTATTATGAATTATTGAAGTTTTGGAAATTAAAATATTTTTATTAAAAATATGAGTGGGCCCCACTTTTGGTTGTTGGGAAAGGAGGCTAATTTTAGTGGGCCCCACTTGTGGTGGCTGAATATTTTTCAAATACATGTGCGTAGAATTTTTTTTTTATTATTTTATTAATTTAGTCACCTATGGCGTTTTAGCATTTTCCTTTAAATAAGGTGCTTCGTTAGAATTGAAAATCACACCAGAATCAGAGAATTCTTCTTCTATAATCAAGAGCGTATTTCTTTAGAGTTTTAGAAAGCTTTGAGCGTAGAAAACAGTGAAAGTATTCTTAAAGAATATCCCCGCTATACCAGTTGGAATACTCTTCTTTTCAAGGTAAGGGATGTTATTTTTGTTCAATATTCGCTTGAAATAATATTTTCTTCCATACTCTGTAGTAAGTAAGTAATATTATTTCGTTTCAGATTTTGAATTCTATACTCGTTTGTTAAAATTTTGGCTTCTATACTCCATGAAATTAGTAGAATATCCTTTATATTTGCGCTTCATCCAGTATCTTTTCATGGAAATATTATTCTGAGCATTTTTGATAAGTTTTAACTTTTTCATGTCGGAGTACTATTCACGGGGTTACTATTCCCGAAGTATTATTTACGGGATACTATTCACTCGAGTACTATTCACCCGAGGTACTATTCATGATAGAAATTGATTCGTTTTCAGTCCAAATTATTTTTGGAACAATATTATTCTTGAATTTTACTCCACAAAGCAGTATCATGTTGACCATTTGGACGTTATTGATTTCTGGATAAATTAAATTATAAATCTTTAAAAATTTATCCTTGAACTTGTTTTATTGAATTCTTATATCATTGTCATCATCCTCATGTTTATATTATGTTGAAAGTCATCTGTGGCCTGTAGTGCATAGATTGGACTTGGTATCAAAGCTTAGGATATGATCCTTGGCTAAGATGTGAGACAAGAACTAGGAGGGGAGAGACGGGGAATTCCTTCACTAGTATGACCTACCTAAGTTATTTGGTATTTAATTGGTCGGTCAGATTATAGGGATAATATGTTGCATGTCAATTAACCTTTGTTTTGTGGCAGTATTTGAAAATGACTTCGAGAATATTGAGAATGGCAATGGAGCACAGGAGACCGTTGAGTCACCACATATCAATACCCAGGATAATGTGCAACAGGAAGACAATAATCCTCAGGTAAACAACAACGATAAAATGATGAACGATGGAATGTTCAGAGGCTTTATACAATTCATGCAACATCATCGAGAGAGCGGCTCTCATCCAAAAATGTAGGTGGAAACACTAGAAACTCTCGGACGGTCATCGCTAAATAGTTCAAGGAGCTGGGACCACCAGAGTTTATTGGAGAGCCAAAACCACTTAAGGCGGAAGCGTGGATAAAGTAGATCACCAAGATATTTGATGTCTTGGGATGCTCCGAGGAGCAAAAGGTCCCTTTGCCACCTTTATGTTGCGAGGAGAGGCAGATTACTGGTGAAAGCGTACTCAACATGCCGCACTAAAGATGTCTTAGGAGAAGTTCCAAGAACTATTCAACGACAAGTACTTTCCCGAAAGTATTCGTCACATGAAAGAGGTAGAGTTCATCAAGTTGGAGCAGAACAATATGACCGTGTCGCAGTACGATTTTGAATCAAAAAAAGTAAGTAGTAGGGGCTTCATAGCGACTTTCATTCTAAAGGAAAGCGAAGAACCAACCTTTAGTCAAATAAGAGCCCTACTTCCTTCTTTGCGACCTCCTCACTGAAATTCAAGCGCAAACCCATTTCTTAGTCACCGGGCCGAGCGCACCTTTAGTAATTCAGTAGGGTGAGCTGTTTGATAGTGAAGTTTGTCGAGTTATCCCGATTTGTGTCTCACTTGGTTGATAATGAGGAGAGAATGACGCGGATATTTCTAAGAGGTTTGAAACCCGAGATACGTCAATATCTAATTTCTCATAAACTATGTTTGTATTCAGATGTGGTAAATAGGGCTCAGTTATTGGACCGCGATAACGAGTCAACCCAACCAAGAGAAAGCAGTCGGCAAAATGATAATACCAGTGGTGGCAGTCATCGAAGCGGTGACAACAAATGTGGAGGGAATCAACATGCCAGAAATGGTAACCACTTCGGTGGTAATCATGGCCAAGACAATAAGAGTGGATATTTCAAGAAGAGGAAATTCAACAATGATGGAAAGACGTCAGCACCAGCACCCGTTGTTAAGGAATAAGAACGACCACCTATCATATGCTTCAAATGCAGAGGGGAGGGACACATCAGTCTAAACTGCGCGATGCCATCCAAAGCGTGTTATAATTGTGGAAGAGAAGGTCACCTAGCCCGATTTTGTTGTGCACCAAAGACAAGTCCAGCTGGGATAGAGGCACCAAAGGCCATCCCAGAAAAGTCAAAGCCGGTAATTCAAAGGAGAGCGTTTGTCGTGAACTCCCAGAAAGCAAGGAACCCGAACGAGGTCATCACGGGTAAGCTTATCATAAACTCTAGCAAAGTCTATAATTTATTTGATACCGGTTCTACCCATTCTTTTATTTCTCCTAATTGCGCTCAACGTTTAAATTTGACTCTGGAGAAATTAGACTTTGACTTATCTGTTGAAACTCCGTTGGGAGAAACCTTCATTTCATCCACTGTTTATAAGTCTTGTTTGGTTCAAATCGGTACCTTCACATTACCTGTCGATCTTATTTCATTGAAAATAATTGCATTTGAGGTGATTCTAGGGATTGATTGGTTAACTACTCATCATGCAAAAATTGATTATTTTCGTAAGGTTGTTAGCTTTCATATTCCTAACCAACCTATTATGCGAATTTAAGCAACCAAACCATTAAAATCAATCACTGTCATCTCAAGCCATAAAGCTATTCGTTTATTAAAAAATAGATGTCAAGCTTTCTTAGCTCATGTCACGGATTTAAACAAAAATACGTCAGTTTTGAATGATATTTCTATTGTTAATAAATTTCCTGACGTATTCCCTGAAGAACTTCCTGGCCTACCCCCAGAGCGTGAAATTAAATTTTGTATCGACCTTGAACTCGGTACAAAACCCCTTTCCAAAGCCCCATATCGAATGGCTCCTATTGAACTTTAGGAGTTAAAGACTCAATTGCAGTAATTGTTAGACATCGATTTCATTCGTCCTAGTACGTCTCCTTGGGGTGCTCATGTTCTATTCGTGAAGAAGAAAGATGGGAGTATGCAACTTTGTATTGATTATCAAGAGTTAAATCATGTCACCATCAAGAATAGGTACCCATTGCCACGTATTGATGACCTGTTTGACCAGTTGCAAGGTGCCAAATTCTTTTCAAAGATCGATCTTCGTTCTGGATATCATCAGTTAAAGATTAGAACTCGGTACGAGCATTATGAATTCCTAGTCATGTCTTTAGGATTGACTAATGCTCATGCTGCCTTCATGGATATGATGAACCGAGTATTCAAGGAATATTTGGATCACTTTGTGGTCGTCTTGATTGATGACACCTCATATATTCCAAAATCCGTGAAGATCATGAGCAACACTTGAGGTTGATACTCCAAAAGCTTCGTGAAAACAAGATTTATGCCAAGTTGAAGAAATGCAAGTTCTGGCCTAAGGAAGTAGCATTCCTTGGGCACGTAGTATCAATTCAAGGAATATTTGTTGACCCAACAAATACTGAAGCTATTCAAAGTTGGGAGAAACCTAAATCAGTGATCGAAGTACGTAGCTTTCTCAACTTAGCTGGTTATTATCGGAGATTCGTAGAAGGGTTTTCTCGAATAGCTACTCCATTAACTCAGCTGACTCAGAAAGATAAAAAAATTCGGTTGGAGCGTGGAATAAGAGAAGAGATTTCAAGAACTCAAGAGGAGACTCATTTCAGCACCTGTTCTGACAATACCATCTGGCTCGAAGGGATTTTTCATCTACAGTGATGATTCGGGAAAAGGGTTAGGATGTGTTCTCATGCAACATGGGAAAGTCATAGCCTATGCCTCTCGGCAACTCAAAGAATATGAGAGGAATTATCCTACTCATGATCTAGAGTTGGCAGCTGTTGTCTTCGCACTTAAAATTTTGAGGCATTACTTGTATGGGGAGAAAGTGGAGATCTTTACGGATCATAAAAGCCTCAAATATTTCTTCACCCAAAAAGAACTCAACATGCAAGCAATGACGCGTTGGCTTGAAGCTCATTGAAAGATTATGATCATACCATTCAATACCATCCGGTAAAGTTTAACGTGGTAGTTAACACATTGAGTAGAAGATCATATGCGGGTACGAGTGCGATATTGTCAACGAAAAGGCCCATTTTATATGACTTGCAAAGGATGAGATAGAGTTAAAGAATCCAGGGACCCACGTGATGATGGCTAACATACGAGTTGAACCGACTTTAATCGATAAAGTTAAAGCTGCTCAAGCTACAGACCTAGAGTTGATTCGTATGAGAAAGAAAGTGAAAGAAGGTGTTATCTCAGAAGCAAGAATCGATGAAGAAGGAATACTTCGAGTCAACTCCAGACTTTGTGTTCCTAACGATTCTGAATTGAAGTATAAAATCATGATGGAGGCGCACAACACATAGTTTGCAATCCATCTTGGGAGTACCCAAATGTATCATGATCTTCGACATACATTTTGGTGGAGCAATATGAAGAGAGAGATCGTAGAGTTTATCTCAAGGTGTCTAACTTGTCAACGAGTCAAGGCGGAGCATTAAGTACCAAAAGGTCCATTGCAACCACTTGAAATTCCAGGATGGAAGTGGGAGCACATTACCATGGATTTCATTACCGGTCTTCCCAAGGTTTCTCAAGGCATAAATACGATTTAGGTCATTATTGATAGATTGACCAAGTCGGCTCATTTCTTACCTATACGAAAAACTTATACACTTGAACGTCTTGCTCTTATATACATAAATGAGATTGTAAGATTACATGGTATGCCAGTATCCATAGTTTTTGATCAAGACTCAAGATTTACTTCAAGATTTTGGGTTAGTTTGCAAAAATCTATGGGCACGAATTTATGATTTAGTTCGGCTTATCATCCTCAAACGGACGGGCAGTTAGAGAGGACAATTCAAACTCTTGAAGATCTACTAAGACTATGTGTCCTTAACTTCAAGGGAAGTTGGGACAAGTTCTTACCATTGGTGGAGTTTTCCTACAACAACAGTTATCAAGCAAGTATTGGCATGGCTCCATTCGAGGCATTGTATGGAAGAAAGTGTCGTTCCAAATTATCTTTGGGATGAGGTGGATGAAGCAACGTTGTTGGGACCGAAGTTGGTACGTATGACTACGGAAAAGATTCAAACGATCCGAAAACGTATAAAAACCTCACAAGATCGACAAAAGAGTATGTTGATCATCATCGAAAGGACGTGGAATTCAATATTGGAGAACATGTGTTGTTACTTGTTGCTCCATGGAAAGGAGTTATGAGATTTGGAAAGAGAGGAAAGCTCAATCCTCGATTCATTGGCCCATTTTTAATTCTCGAACGAGTAGGAACTGTGGCCTATAGACTCGCCTTACCGCCAAGTATATCTCGTGTTCATAATGTTTTTCACATATCTATGTTACATAAATATGTGAAAGACCCGAACCAGATTATTGAGTTAGAACCGGATGAAATAGCGGAAGATTTAACGTATGAAGTGGTTCCTATTAAAATCTTGGATAAGAAGGAGCATATTTTACGCTCTAATGTTATACCTCAAGTAAACGTTTTGTGGAGAAACCACGATGTTGAGGAAATGACTTGGGAGTTTGAATCTGAAATGAAATCAAGGTATCCTTACCTCTTCGACATACCAGGTACGTACCCTAATTTCGAGGGCAAAATTTTATAAGAAGGGGAGGTTGTAAGACCCCAACTTTTATGAATAAAGATGAATTTTCTATAAATATCATTTTTGAATATTATGGAGTGAATATGATATAATGTTATAGTTGTGGGTAATATTTATAAATTTTTCAAAGTACGCAAGTTGTTATATAATATTTGATTGGTCGGGGAATATTCTTTTTAACAGGAAATATTCGTACGAAGGCACAATCATTGGTGGACCCCACAAAGGAATTATTGTCAGATTTAGAAAACAACAAAAATATCTTTTTATAAAATAACGGTGAAAGTTTTATCGTTAACTGTTAGAATACCTGGTGGTTAAAATACAGTAATACGCGTTGTTGCACAGTAGCACACGCTATTGCATATTATTTTTGAATTATGGATTCTTACGTAAGAAAGCACTACTCAATAATTGTTATAGTAATTAATGTTCAATATTTTATTTTGATTCAATAATTATTGCGTTGATATTTTATATTATTGTTGTTTCAATAATTGTCACTGCACAGTATTTCCCATTATCAGATCAATAATTCATATTATTTGAATAATATTATTAGATAGCATTATTGGCATTGTCTAGAAAGTTCTGTCAAAGAGAGGTTTGGTCACCTAATTGCGTGCCAGTAAGGAGAAATCCTTATCGGAAAGCCTCCTCTTTCTTGGGAACGGCCTGGTTATCATTATTGTGATTCTGTAATATTATTTGTGAATAATTAATTATTGATTTATATGATAAGGAAATATTTATTTTTATGTGGACATAAATGATGGATAGGAAAATATTTATTTTATGTGGTTATAAATGAAGGAATTAATATTAAGGTGTTTTATCAGTATTTTGTCGGATTGGAAGTATTAAAAAATCAAATCAGTGTTCTTAAAGCTCTATTGCGTAAGTTATAATTTTAATCTGACCGTTGGATCGTTGTGATTTTTGAATATGTTATTCATATATAAGTTGAGTATATGTCCACAAATTTTGAACCGTTAAAAATTAACGTATGATTTGTTATGAATTTTAAGAGATGTTGAAAATTATCCGTTTATGGAATTCAGATATTTTCTATTTGGAATTTGGAAAAACTTTCTTCTGCAAAGTTGTAGAGAATTCGATTTCGTGTGGAATGGACATAAAATTCGTATTTTTCTGAAAAAGGGCTATTTATTATGAGTTATTGAAGTTTCAAAAATTAAAATATTTTTATTAAAAATATGGGTGGGCCCCACTTTTGGTTGTTGGGAAAGGTGGCTGATTTTATTGGGCCCCACTTATGGTGGCTGAATTTTTTTTAAATACATGTGCGTAGAAAATTTTTTATTATTATTTTATTAATTTAGTCTCCTATGGCGTTCTAACATTTTCCTATAAATATGGTGCTTAGTTAGAATTAAAAATCACACCAGAATCAAAGAATTCTTCTTCTATAATCTTGAGCGTATTTCTTTAGAGTTTTAGAAAGCTTTGAGCGTAAAAAACAGTGAAAGTTTTCTTAAAGAATATCTCCGCTATACCAGTTGGAATACTCTTCTTTTCAAGGTAAGGGATGTTATTTTTGTTCAATATTCGCTTGAAATAATATTTTCTTCCATACTCTGTAGTATGTAAGTAATATTATTTCGTTTCAGATTTCGAATTCTATACTCGTTTGTTAAAATTTTGGCTTCTATACTCCATGAAATTAGTAGAATATCCTTGATATTTGCGCTTTATCCAGTATCTTTTCATGGAAATATTATTCTGAGCATTCTTGATAAGTTTTAACTTTTTCATGCCGGAGTACTATTCACGGGGTTACTATTCTCGAAGTACTATTCATGGGGTACTATTCACTCGAGTACTATTCACCCGAGGTACTATTCATGATAAAAATTAATTTGTTTTCGGTCCAAATTATTTTTGCTACAATATTATTCTTGAATTTCACTCCACAAAGTAGTATCATGTTAACCATTTGGACGTTATTGATTTCTGGATAAATTAAATTATAAATCTTTAAAAATTTATCCTTGAACTTGTTTTATTGAATTCTTATATCATTGTCATAATTCTCATGTTTATATTATGTTGAAAATCATCTGTGACCTGTAGTGCATAGATTGACTTGGTATGATTATGACAAGGGATTATTCGGTATAATCATGACCGTAATGTTATAAATGATGTGGTAAAAGTCCTCATTGGCCCGTAATATATTGATGGACAGTTGTTGGCATGATCATGACCATTGATGAAAACACGAATATCCTTGGCCCGTAGTGTGATGCCCCCAAATTCGGGTTACCTGACCCCCGAGTTTGGTGCTCACGATTTATTAAGGTTAGTGGACCTGGGACTTATGTATTAACAACATATGTTAATGACTTATGTATTCCTATTTATATATGAATGGGTAGTTAAATGGTATTATATTGTGGATCGTGAACAAAAAACTCGGGGGAATGGTATTATATTCCCCAGATTAACCATTGGTTCATCTTCTCCAAATTTCTCAACTGATTCGCTTTGCGCTGGAACCTCGGCTTCTGGCATTGGTGCAACAGCTGCTAGCATCTCCGCACTCATTTGATCTTCTCCAGACATCGTACAATTAGTTTAAATAACTTGATTAGTACTTCATTAGTACAAACATCTCACACTATGTGTCCACTTATCTCACTATTGATGCACTTCGGCAACCCCTCACTTAGAACTCTAAATGAGTTTTCTCTATCTCGCTTATGGTTATAATCCTAGGGTTTTCCCCACCCCACTTAAGGTTTATAACCTACATCTTTGATACCAACCTGTGACGCCCCCAAATACGGGTTACCTGACCCCCGAGTTTTTTGTTCACGATCCACAATATAATACCATTTAACTACCCATTCATATATAAATAGGAATACATAAGTCATTAACATATGTTGTTAATACATAAGTCCCAAGTCCACTAACCTTAATATTACAGAAATACCCCTTAGATATACAAAAAGGGTTTACAATACAATACAACATAATAATAATATTGTTCATTATACTACTCCAGCATCTTGCCTTTGCCTTTGTTCTTCTTCAATCCGATGGCCTCTTCGATCCTAACTGAAATGTTTTATATATAGCAAGGGTGAGCAACAAGTTTGCCTCGCAAGTTAAGACATACAATAAATGTATACGAATCAATAAGAACAGACTATCTATTTTGATAGAATGAAACCAAAGTTCGGTGAACTTTGAAATAGCTGAACAAATCGTTAATCAATAACAAGTCTTCTCGTATTCTAGGAAACACAATAATCTGATAATGAAAGAGTACAACGCTTTCAAAGTTCTACGATATTCTATTGAATAATCAAGAATCAATTCTACGCAATAACAAAGTGGAATGTTTTCCAAATTTATCCTGAGTGATCACACAAGATCTAGAACTTATTTTCTCGAGTATCTATCAAAGATTTACTTTGATACATACGCAGGAGTATCAGATAACAATAAAGATTAAATCATACCCCTCTACAAGTACTTAGAGCCCGGCAACTCCTTGTACCCAATATTATGCATAATACTTAACAGTGCGCAATGGTCGAATATACGACCTAAAATGTTCCCTTTATATAAAAGGTTGTTCTTCTCAGTCTCAGAATCAAGATTTTACTTTAACAACGAAATACTGTGATTTCAAATTCTAGTTACTTCTTGATCTAACCGAAATAATTGGCATCGATCTGTCAATAATAATTGAATTCTCTTCTCGAACCTATCAAGTTTTAACAAATGTTCGTCAAGTCCAGAATAATTGGCTAAGACATTTCTCAACATAATTCGATAATAATCAAGAATTATATGTACTGTCAATATTAGCTTCTACGAATTTTAAATATCCAACAATGGTTATTCTACGAAAATATTTTCAAAATCAGTTAATTCAATTTGAATTATTAAATATACACTAACTGCGAATAATCAACAATAAATCCCTGGGCGCGGTATAATTAGCAATAACTAACCACTATAATAATTGAACAATATTAGCTCAAGGTTGAGTTAGGAAACTTGCCTTCTCCGCTGATTACTGCTACACAATATAATTAACTGCGTTCGTAAGACCTATAATCAACAATGTCGGTCTCACAATTAGCACAATCATTTATAACACGTAACACTGTATTCTATAGTCAAACTTCTCCTAGGCACATTATCACATAATCACATCAGTGTTTATAACATATATAAACACTTATCCGATCTAACTATTTGATGCTGGTTGGACTTGGTCCATTCTCGGTGTTCAGTCACCCTATCAAAACAATTAACACATTGATTGTCAATTAAACTTGGTCTCTAAGCTTCAATATTATTTTAGATAAGTCAAATATCGCTTTTATAATATTTTTTGGAAGCTTTTAATAATTTATAAATAATTATTATAATTTATAATAATTTTTCAAACACTTAAATCATTTTAAATGATTTAATTATCAAATAATCTTATTATCATTAATATTTAATAATATAAAATATTAATGTTATACTTTATCAAAATATTAAAGTTATTATTAATAACTTAAAATATTTTAAATCATCAATATTCTACTTAAATGATTTTTAAAATAATTAAAATCATTTTTAAATCATCACCATTAATATTTAAATATTAAAGAAATTATTATCAAAATATTAAAAGTCATTAATTATAACTTAAAATATTTTTAAAACATTTTTCTCATTTTTAAATGATTTTTAAATCAATAAAATCATTTTAAATTCATTTATTTAATATAATAATTAAATAAATCTAATATCAATAATATTAATTTATTAATGAGAATTCTCCAAAAATATTAAAATTATATTTTATAATTCCAAATATTTTCTAACACTTTATTCTTATTTAAAATCATTTTTAACTTATTTATTTAATTTAATAATTAAATAAATATAATATCATTAATATTAATTTATATGAAATTTCTCCAAAAATATTAAAAGTTGTATTTTATAACTCAAAATATTTTTAAATACATTATTCTTATTTAAAATGATTTTTCATAATATTATAATCATTTTTCTCTAATTTATTTATTATATTAATTAAATAAATTAAATATTATTTTTATTCAAATAATTATAATTATTAAAGAAAAATGTCCCAAATAATTAAAAGTTATTTTTCAGAATTTAAAATGATTTTTAAAACCATTTTTAGTAATTTTTATAATTTCTTTCTAATTTTAAATAATTTCCTGAATATTCAGAAAATAAAATAATTCAAAATCGTCGCTAATTGCCTATAGCGACACTAAGCGTCGTTGTTGGTGTTCTTGAGCCTCATGAACACTGACAACCGATAGTGCAAGAGTCAACGTTTGACCACGATTGATTCTATGTGTAATACGTTTCTGGGCTAGCTTGAACCGTGATTGTGTAGTGTTTATGTAAGACTACAACTATTAATCATTAACAAAGTCATATCATAACAAACTAGCAAGATCTGACCCTTCCAAAGTACTGTCAGACAGCTCCTGGACTTTCTGGGTAACCCAAAAACCGAGGCAACTTCAGGGTACTACTTTGGGGCTCACTTAATTCGTAGTTCTGATCTTGGTTAATGCTGGTTAATGGTTCAAGGTTATAGTTCTTGTGTCACAGAACATTTAAAAAAATAACAACATAGTTTAACAACAACAGAATCACGATTTATAAGCCGGTCAACGTCTGTCAGAAAACTTGTTCTTACTTTTTCTGGGTTTTCCGAAGCTGTAAATTCGATTGAATTGATTTAGTTTTGACCTCTTACCCTGATCAATCTGATGATTATATAAACGATCTACTACTATAAATGTAAAGTACATATGTCAGGCTACAATCTCGTTACCACACATCATTAAAAAAAATATAATATCTGTCATATCCGGACCTTTAAAACTCATGTCGAATGATTGCTTACTTACTTTACGGGTTACCCAGATTTCAAATGTATTAAGCTTCGGTCAACGGTGTTTGACCGTTAATATCTCATGATCTAGACATCAAATGACCTTGATTCCACTTGAAGCTTAAATACCTCATACCAGACTACGGATCCATAACATAAAACAACAAAAAACACAAACGAACAAGGATTTGTGGCCACTGACATTTGGTTGTCAGGCCACATTTCCTGCTCAAGAACAGATTTTGAAAAACTCAATTTTAAAGCACTTTGATGCTATGGATCCATGATGGATCAACATAGATCAACTAAAAACATCTTTTAACACAAGATTAAACACTTAAACATAAAAACTTTCTTAGCATACAAAATCAAATTAGGTTTTAGGGTTTATACCTCTTTGTTCCAATTCTTGATCTATGCTCTCCAATCTATTTTTGGGTGTTCTAGTAACTGATTATATGACTGATCTACCATAGAAATTTTGGAGTCTTGAGTGAGAGAGAGTTGGTGAGAGCTAGAAACTAAATAGCTAATATTTATGGACTTTCTCTCTCTAAATCTCTTATATAAGATTATATGTTGCTTGGATCTGTGATTTTTCGGCTGGGAGGCTGAGATGTTGTGTCACCAAGTCAACATAGTTGTTCAACAACTAAAGCTCTTGATATTTTTACAAGTTAGCTAATTAAAGAATATAAAAAGGGCATTTTGGTCATTTACAAAATAAATTTAATGGCATACTTAAAATTTGTACAAACCCTTAGGGTTAAAACCTTAGGGTTTAACCCTAAGATTCTAACCCTTAGGTTTTAAATTACTAACTTTCTAGGATTTTCTAAATTAGGGTTTTAATTTAGAAAATTAAAATTTTGAAACTAAAATTAGGGTTTCCTAATTAAATTAGGTTTTCTTAATCATATTAGTGTTTAATAAACATATTAGGCCTTCCAATTTAGGATTAGGGTTGCCTAATTAGGGTTTAGAAATCCCGAATATGAAATTAGGGTTTTAATTAGAAAAATTAAAATTTCTAAATTACAATTAGGGTTTGTAAAATAGAAATTAAGATAACTAAAATATAATTAGGGTTTTCTAATCATATTAAAGTTTAATACATATATTAGGCTTACCAATTAGGATTAAGATTTCCTAATTAGGGTTTTAGGATTCCCGAATATGAAATTAGGGTTTCCCGACTTTCGATTAGGGTTTCTAACGGTACGTTAGGATTTTTAATCCTGAGATTAGGGTTTCTAATCTCTTATTAGGGTTTATAATTTTAAACCTTATCCGATCAATCATTGATCAAAAATTCTAAACAATACACATGCGTACTCATTAATATAATTACTTTAATTATATTTTCTATTGAATCCCTTTTCCAGATATTAGGGTTAGGGTTTCTAAAGCGGGTAAGCACAACTTTACTCTTAATTTATTAGTCAATATACAAATTGACCTTCTCGAGACTCGTATCACAGATACTTGTCACAAAATTGATAATCAATATTAATATTAATTAAAAAAAATTAATCGTAAAATTTTGATTATTCGAAATCTCGGGTGATCACACGTAGTGCATGAATAATTTGTGGTCGTGATAGTAATGAATATCCTTGGTCGTAGTGCAGAGATGATGTAGATTATTTATTAAGCTGAGTCTCAGCGATAAGAGTGATGAAAAACCTTTTAAATCATAGAAGATAGTAAATTTTATTCTCTACTTGTCTCTTCTAATGGATTGATTGTTCCGCTGCAGTTAAACTTGATGTTTGTTATCAGTTTAACACTGTTGAAGACTAACGATAAATTATTATGCATTATCTTAGTCATAATATTTCTTACTGGGCTAGTTGAGCTCACCCTTTTGCTTTCATTGTCATTTTCAGGAAATGAGAATGTAGTCAGGACTAGTCGGGGAACGGAGTGACGGTTCAGATGATAGCATTAGTAGTCCTCACTAGTCTATGAAATAGTGTGATAATAAATGTATTGAGGACTCCATTTGAGTTGAATACTGTCTAGAAGATAATATTCGTATTAAAACTCTCAGTTTATGTTTTGTCGTATTTACACGATAGTTGTATTATTAAGTTGTATTTGAATTTTGTACCATGTATTTGGCGACTAAAGATGGGTGATGTATACCTATTTTGGGGGCGTCACAAATTAGTTTTAAAATGATTTTAATATTAGTAAAAGCATTTCAAATTAAAATAAATAGTTTAAAAATATTTTAAGTTATAAAATATAACTTTCAATATTTAAAGGTAAATTTCTTAATTATTTACTATTAATGATATTAGAATTATTTAATATTTATATTAAATAAATTAGTTTAAAAATGATTTTAATATTATAAAAATCATTTAAAATGAAAATAAAGTGTTTAAAGATATTTTAAGTTATAAAATATAACTTTTAATATTTAAAGGATAATTTCATTAATAATTTAATATTAATGGTATTAATTTAACATTAATGATATTAAATTTATTTAATAATTATATTAAATAAATAGTTTTAAAATTAGTTTTATTAATTTAAAAATCATTTCAAAAGGATATAAATGAATTAAAAATATTTTAAGTTATAATTAATGACTTTTAATATTTGAATAAATAGTACATTAATATTTAAAATTAATGGTAATTATTTAAAAATGATTTTAATTGTTTTAAAAATCATTTAAGGGTAATATTAATACTTTAAAAGTATTTTGAGTTATTATAAATAACTTTAATATTTTGACAATGGTTTCATTAATAGTTTAATATTAATTAAATATTAATGATAATTGAATTATTTATTATTTAAATCATTTAATAATGATTCCGGTGTTTAAAAATTCATGATAAATTATAATAAATGTTTAAAAATTATTATAAGTCATTCAAAAATAATATGACTGATACTTACAGATATTGAACATCGAGAAAGAGTCTTAGACTTGATAATTACCCGATAAAGCCGTCGGTACACCGACATATTTCAGAAATTAATATGTACTTATATATTTTGACTTTTTAATGTTCGTTTGTGAATCAAGGACTGTTGATTATGTGTGATAATGTGAATAGGTAATGTGCTGACTGCAATAAGCAGTATTATGTGGTATGATATATTATTCTAATCGATAGAATGATCTTAATGATGATAGGTTTTGGTATAAAAGATAAAACTAAGTTGCATACTGTAAGCAGCAGACCATGCAAGTATCCTACCTTTGCATTTTCTTTATGCAATGGACATGAGTAAGGAATTTTCATAATTATATTATTATTGTGTCAGATTATTAACCCTATTATTATATATAATATATCCGATTATTGTTTATGAACATGATATTATATTATATAATTCAGATACATATTATGTTCGTTAATTTCTAAATATGGTTATACAAGTGTCCTCACTTGGATAATCATTGTATTTAATTATATGTTGATATAGTTATATATACATATTGATCACTCGTATGTATACATAAATGAAAAGCCATCTAAGCTATTTGACCAGCTAGACACAGATTTAGAAATATCATTGAATATGATAAAACCTTGTTGTATCCAATCAAATTGTTTTGGTTCGGATTCCCGACTAAGTATGAACATCCCGAACATGGGAAAACTTTTATGCGCCCAAGGCGGATAGACTGAACGATAACATTGTTCTTGAATGTAGTATTGATTAATACAGGGCACATTGGGATGATCACCCTCGCACCCGTAAGTTATGACGGTTTGTAGATGAAGTTCTGCTAAACCTTATCGAAAATTGAAAACAATGTTCATAGTCTGTCGACTAATACCTATTTATAGTCAATACGTAGTTTCAAAAATGTGATATAGAGTTGTTATGTTATTATTATCGGTTTAGTTTACTTCACAACTATTGAATCGTTGTAGAAGTTATTTATAAAGAAAATATTTAATTCTTTCAGCTAATTATATTTTATAATTGTTATTACTTGATGGGCACTCAAATGTTCATCCTTGCTTAATTTAAATGTTTTCATCTAAGCGTGATCAATTTGAAGGTTCAGGCAGGAACAAATGAAAAGGAAAACAAACAGAATAAGTGTTATGGTATATTTTGTAATAGATAGACATGATTAAGACATTGATATGTATTATCTATCATGTAATGAATATAGTAAAGGTTGCGTACTTGGGATTAGACTCTGATAAATATAAATTAAGTTTGATATTTATATTATTGTTATTATTATTAGTATTAGTATTATTCCGCTCATAGAAATGGTATCGTAAAGCACCGAGTTCGGGTTTCAAGTACCCGAGTTTGGGGGGCTTTATAGATTATGTTAATTGGGTAAGAATTTAAAGAGAATATAGTTAGAATAAATCAAATTGGTTTATAACTGTGATTACAGTGTTCCTTCCCTGTGTTTAACAAATGTCAACAATGGAGTTTCGGGTTTTAACGATGGTTTAAAAGATTTAAGTTTTCTGATATTGTTGTTTAATTGCTTTAAATTGATACATGTATGATGAGTGATGTTTATGTGTAATTTACATGAATTATCTGTGGTAATTTAGCTGCTAGAAACTGTTAAATAGACCAAAATTGGTCTTCGTGTTCCGATTACGTAAGTTTTGGTAGCCTCAAGACCAAATTCGAGGCCATGACCCGACCATTCAGCATGTATATTGCAAATCGATCTTGACCGACAAATGCTTGGCCAACTTTGTCTTCTTAACGTAGTCATTCTTGTATGACAGAGTCATCATCTTGATCGAATTCAGGTCATCAAATACGCCCATAGTGCAAACTATGGCACCGCGGCGCCGGTTAGCAGAAAGTCCAGGAATGACTTTTGTCTTGCACAAAAGTCTGTAATTGTTTATATAATGTAATGTGATGATTGTTAAACATGTCATATTATTATTATGGTATTATAATGCTATGAATGAGCATAAAATTAACAATTAAATAGTGTTGTTACTATTCTAATTGATATAATTTGGTTTTGTGATTGAAAATCAAACCATACGTGATGTAATATGTAGAGTGTAGTAATGACTAATGATGTCATGATAACATATTAACGGTTTAGCCTACAAGCAAGGCAAGTTTTCTAATCCTAACTCTTCGTTGTGCGAGTATTGTATCTAGTTATTCATGATGATGCAAGTTTACTTATTCTATCTCGATTATATTGAGTAAATTATTCTTGTTTTAACTTGTTTCGTTAAGAAAGATATTGTTTCTAGTTGAATTGCATTAGTGCAAGTTTTTTAACTCTACATTTTCGTTGAGCTAGTTCTATTATTACATTGTGCAAGTTTTTTTTTAACCTAAACTTGTTATGTTAGCATGCAATAGTCTTCATTCTGATGATCAAGTTTTATCGTTCAACATATTTCTTATTATGCATGCTTAATATTAAATTCTAAGATGTTAACCTTAGCTTAATGTTGTTCAAGCAAGGTATGTTGTATTATTCAATACTTATGCTATTAGATTATTCCTAAAGCATGAACTTAGTATACAATGTTGATTCAATATAGTTTATTTCATAACACAGCGTTATTACCTTTTCATTCAACTAATCCTTAGTTGATGACCGTTGAATTCTAAATTACCTTGAAATGTATCCAAACCAAACTTACTTTGGTGCGGACTTGTACTCTAAATACTGAAATGAACAACCCTATTATTAGGGGTTTACGATTAGCGTTGAAATGTTTGTGCACAATACATTGTACAAAGGGCTGATCCCCCTAAGTATGTGGAGTCCTTATAGTCTTATGACTATTAAAGTTTAAGTTGAAAGAGTACTTATAACTGTGGACATGGTTCGTGGTCATTAGACCCTCAGTTGTATATTTCAGAATGTTAATAGAACATATTGTTCAGTTCTATTGAGCCTATCATTTGGCAGTTGATGTAAAGTTTTATTGTTTATCATTTCAATTGAGCCTTGTTTGTTCATTCTTGCTTATATACATATTACAGCTAAGGTTGAGAAGGTCGACGTACCTAGCACCAGTAAGGGAAAGGGAAAGATGAACAAGTACTAAAGACTTGTAATCATTTTTATATTTTATTATCAGACTTTAGTTTGAATGATTTTAATGAAGTTTATTTATTTTCAGCATTTGAATGATTGTATGTAAAGTTTAGATAACCTCGGATTTTTTATTAATGTAATCCCTTAAGGGAAGGTTTATTATTCAACTTTTATTATGATTGGGTAGTTAGATATGAATGTTTTGATTAAGTGAACACCAAATCTTGAGGTAATGAAGTACCGGGATTTGGGGGTGTCATAAGTTGGTATCAAAGCTTTAGGTTATGAACCTTAGGTGGGGGAAAAGCCTTAGGAAGTACCCTTTGAAAAGATAGTGATGATAAACTCTTATCGAGTTTTAAGGAAGAAGTAATAAAACACTTATGTGTTTATATGTTTACAACTTATGTGCTCGTGAGTGTCAAGTAGTAATGATTAATAATTAAAACATAAAATTTTGTTGTCAGGATGACTAATGTCGGAGAATCCAGTCAAGCTAGGGTGGAAGGACCTCAGATGACTAGAGAAGAGGAGTCTCGTGACATTCAGGTGGTTTGGGAACAACTACTTCCATGGGAGTCAGCCCCGTTGGTCACAGTGGTTGAAGATGAGGATGATGATGTGGAGACGGATGAGGAGGATCCCGTTGAGCTGCCACAGGAGAATGAGGATGATGAGGACGAGGAGGAAGAGATTCCAATGAACTCGATAGCTGCTCATATGTACGATGAAGTCTACGACAGCAATGTGGAACTTCAGGATACCATCGAGGAGTTACAGGAGATTGTAGTTGAACAACAGACCTCAATGGCACAGAAGGACGACGAGATCCTGGATCGAGATGAACGTCTGACTAATGTCGAAAAGAAGCTGGTACACACTGAAGGAGTAAATGAACAACAGATCGAGGTGACCGCAGAACTGAAGAACAAGCTAAAGGAAGAAGCTACTAAGAGGGCAAGAGCTGAAGACGCATACGAGGAAGCTTATCAACGAACCGGGATAGCAGTAAGAGATGCACAAGCAAAGAGGATGAAGATGGAGGAGATGGATAAAGTATTCAACGCCGTGATCAATCGAGCTTAAGATCGGGTCATGGGTTATCTGATTCAGTTCGAGACTCTTCCATCGTACGTGTTAGATCGCCGAACAATGTTCCGGGTTATGGAAGAAGAGCGTCAAAAGGCTACGGAGTATCTTAGTAGGACATCATAGGGAATGTATACGATTAATAAAAAAAATGTTAAATAAAATGTAAATCCCAAGTGTTATGTAACTTATGGGATATGATGATGATGTTATCCTGGAACTTTTGGTAGTTTAGGAAAGTAATGTAAATAGCAGTGATGCTATTGTTTTTATGTTTTCAAAGAGGTCATGAATAAATAAAAGTTATTATTTTTTTTTTCAAAATGTTATGTGTTATGTGATTATTTCTTTTATGGAGGCAAGCTAAGTAGAAAATACTTAAAGAAGTTGAGTAATAATCTAATGAGTGTATATTTTAACAGAAAATGCCTCCAAGATATCAACCACCCCGACAGAGAACCACTGAGGGAACTAACAATAACGATGTTAAAGTGAACCCTGTTCAGCAGCTAGTGACGTTACTGACGGGTGCTCTGCAGAATCAACCGCAGAACCAGGGTACATTGTTTAAGGATTTCAAGGCGGTTGGACCACCTGAATTCTGTGGGTCCATGAATCCAGTCGAGGCACAGAGCTGGATTATGGAGATAGAAAAGGTGTTTGATGTCGCTAGGGTAGGGGATGTTCAGAAGACTGTTTTTGCAACATTCATGTTGAAAGCAGAGGCTAGTTATTGATAGCAGGCCAATAAAACCCAAGAAGGACAAGGGGTAATGACCTGGGATAGGTTTAAGGAGATATTCTTCGAGACCTATTTCCCGTAGAGTTCGAAGAGTCAACTAGAAGTGCAGTTTTTAGAACTGAAGCAGAGAACGATGATGGTGTCTGAGTATGCCATGAAATTCAATGAGTTGGCGAGGTTTGCACCTTATCAAGTCAGTACAGATGAACGCAAGGCAAAGAGATTTGAATAGGGACTAAAGCCCTGGTTTTACAGTAGGGTCTCCCTATTCTAGTTGAAGACGTTTGCAGCGATAATGGAGAAAGCAATACTCGCTGAAGGTGGAGGTGAGGCGGTAACAAAATTCAATCAAGAATAGATGAAAAATAAGAATGGAGTGGAGGTTAAGAATGTTTGCTTCACGTGCGGGTCCAAGGATCACTTTTCTCGTGAATGCCCTAATAAGAAGGCTGGAGAGACAACAAGAAGCAATGGAGGTAGCAGTTGAGGTACACGGGCCATTACTGGACCAACAACATCAAACAAACCCACAGCCAGAACCTTCAACATGACTGTGCAAGATGTTATACAATCAAAAGATGTGGTGTCAGGTATTATCCCAATCAATGATATTGATGTTTATGTATTATTCGATTCGGGTGTTACTTGCTCGTTTATATCTGATAAATTTTCTAAGAGGTTAGAATTGCCTAGAGAAGAATTGAATTTCCCTTTAAACATAGAAATTGCGAATAAGGAAGTAATCCATGTTAGGCTAGTATACAAGAGCTATAGGGTGAATATTAAGGGGAATATCATGATGGTAGATTTAATTCTGATTAGACTTGGAAAGTTTGAAGTTATTTTGGGAATGGATTGGTTGTTCAAGTATGGAGCAGTAATTAATTGCCAAAAGAAATGTGTAAACCTTATAACTCCGTCAAAGGTAGTTTTTTATGGTAGCAAATCGCCTAGACAAATGAGATGTATGACGATGATGCAGGCCAAGAAATTGTTGAGTCAAGGCTGTGTGGGTTATTTATCTTAAATTGTTGATACTCAGAAGAAGAGTGTGAAACTGGAAGAGATACCAGTAGTTAGGGAATTCGTAGATGTGTTTTCGGAGGATTTGCCAGGACTTTCGCCTGACAGAGAGATTGAGTTCGTGATCGACTTAGCGCCAGGAACTGCCCCGATATCGAAGGCCCCATACAGAATGGCTCTGGTAGAGATGAAGGAACTAATGATACAACTGTAAGAGCTTCTAGACAAGAAGTATATTCAACCAAGCATATCACCATGGGGAGCACCGGTGTTATTCGTGAAGAAGAAAGATGGGTCGATGCGTCTTTGCATTGATTATAGGGAATTCAACAAAGTCACTATTAAGAATAAATACTCATTGCCAAGAATAGATGACTTGTTTGATCAATTGAAGGGTGTTAAATACTTCTCGAAAATAGATTTGAGAAGTGGGTATCACAATTTGAAAGTAAGGAAGGAGGATATACCTAGAATGGCATTCAGAACTCGGTATGGACATTATGAGTTTCTGGTGATGTCTTTTGGTTTAACCAATGCTCATGCTGCGTTCATGGATTTGATGAACATGGTGTTTAAACCATTTTTAGACAAGTTTGTGGTGGTATTCATCGAAGACATCTTGGTGTACTCTAAAACTCAAGAAGAACACGTAGAACATTTATGTTTGACGTTGGAGACACTAAGAAAGGAAAAGTTGTACGCGAAATTCTCTAAGATCATATACAATTTCTTGGGCACGTGATTGACAAATATGGGATTTTAGTGGATCCATCGAAAGTTGAAGCTGTAATCAATTGGGAACAACCAAGAATGCCTTCGGAGGTGAGGAGTTTCTTGGGACTGGTCGGTTATTATAGACAATTTATTCAAGATTTTTCCAAGATTGCTACTCCGTTAACAAATTTGACAAGGAAAGCAGTAAAATTTGTTTGGACGAAGAAGTGTGAAGAAAGTTTTCAAGATTTGAAGAAGAAGCTAAGTGTGGCACCTATTGGTCCAACTTTAGTGGACAAAGTGAAGAACGCTCAACTACAAGATGAAGAATGTGGAGAAATAAAAGAGAATGTGGTTGAGGGTAGTGATGCAAAATACAAGATCGATAGTGAAGGACTACTACGATTCGAGGGAAGAATCTGGGTTCCAGCAGTACCAGATATTAAAGAAGAAATCTTGACCGAAGCTCATAATTCAAGATATTCGATTCATCCGGGAAGTACGAAGATGTATCAAGATTTATGACGACATTTTTGGTGGCCAAATATGAAAAGGGACGTTGCAGAATGCGTTGAAAAGTGCTTGACATGTCAAAGAGTCAAGGCCGAGCATCAAAGACCAAGCGGATTACTTCAACCGTTAGAAATATCAGAATGAAAGTGGGAACACATCACAATGGATTTTGTGGTAGGTCTTCCAAGTACTTAGAGAGGATGTGATGCGATTTGGGTGATAGTGGACAGACTGACAAAGTCAGAACACTTTTTGCCAATAAAGATTAGGTTCAATCTTGATCAATTGGCAAGGTTGTACGTTAAAGAGATCATTTCGAGACATGGAGTGCCAGTTTCAATTGTGTCCGATAGAGATCCACAATTCATGTCAAACTTCTGGAAGAGACTACAAGAATGCATGTGAACACAGTTTCGAATGAGCACGGCTTATCATCCACAAACAGATGGCCAAAGCGAACGAACGATCTAGACATTGGAAGATATGCTTAGAACATGTATCATGGACTTCAAAGGGAGCTGGGATGAACATTTACCATTGGTGGAATTTTCCTACAATAATAGTTACCACGCTAGCATCGGCATGCCGCCTTACGAAGCATTATACGGTAGAAAGTGCAGAACTCCGTTGTCTTTGGGATGAAGTCGATTGAGCAAATTGTTAGGACCGAGGCGGTACAACAAATCTTTGAGGTTGTCAGACTCATCAAAACAAGATTGGTAGCTGCTCAAGATCGACAGAAGAAGTATGCTGATCAACACAGGCAAAATCGTGCATTCGACGTAGGAAATTAAGTATTCCTAAAATTTTCTCCTTGGAAGGGGAAAATTCGTTTCAGTAAAAAAGGAAAAGTTAAGCCCGAGGTTTATTGGACCCTTCGAAGTGCTACGAAGAGTTGGAGATGTAGCTTATGAGGTAGCTCTACCTCCAGCGTTGGAAAATGTTCATAATGTTTTTTACATTTCGGTGTTAAGACCGTATAAACACAATTACAAGCACGTGATCGAGTACGAACCGTTGTAGTTCGATAAAGACTTGTCCTATGAAGAGGTTCCTATCCAGATAGTCGACAGGAAAGAACAAGTGCTCAGGAAT